>CATIXQ010000005.1:3191910-3309410 GCA_949711755.1 Leptidea juvernica
AATCCTCCACCTTTTCAGTTTCGACTGGTTCAATGTCCTCGGATGTCCTAAAAACTGCGCCGTTTTGTTCTATTATACAAGTTATAGAACTGTATATACATTTCTAAATCTTGCAAATATTGCCTTGACAATTAATTATTAAATAATAAATACGGCTGTATGGGCTTGAACCCCTAGCCTGTCCTAATAATGGACGAAGAAACCAAAAAAAAAATTACGAATAACACAAGCGTCAGAAAATTAAAATTAAAAAATAACACTATTCCAAAACAATAGATATGTGCACTTAAAAGTATAAAAATAATTGCGTTTTTTTATACAATCTAATTAATTAATCTAATTCTAGTTACGATTATTGTTTTGGAATAGTGCTTTTGAAGGCGGTTGTTTTTTTTTTTAATTTTTTTTTATTTTACGATTTTTAGTGAATTTGAAGTAAGTGTACTAACAATTTTTCTAAGTATTTGTAGATATAGTAAATTTTTCAATGCAGCAATGAACGTAAGTGCTTTGCAATGTTATTACAAACAGTGTTCCGTTACTTTGTCATGGATTCCGTAATCAGAACCTAACCAAACTCTTACCAAACTTTCTTTGAAGTATATCCTTTCCAATAAAAAAAGAATCATCGAAATCGGTTGGCACGATATTGAGTTATTCGTAAATTAATCATCCAATTTGCTATACGTATGTATAGCAAATTTAAGACTTTTATGGTTTTCTTATGAAGCCAATGTCAGATCTGGACCAAATTATAATTTACAATGGGACCACACGGGAAGCACCAGTTTATAGTTTTAAAAAAAGAATTATCAAAATCGGTTCACTCAGTCGAATGTTTTGAGGTAACAAACATAAAAAAAAACATACCGACGAATTGAGAACCTCCTCCTTTTTTGAAGTCGGTTAAAAATATTAGGAACCAACGTCAACCTGTTACTTTTGTGTTACAGTGATGCGCACGCACCTTAAAACTTCATTCTCATATTTTTTTAATAACGCGCCTAATGAAGTATAACTTCAAAAAAGATTCGCAACAATAAACCAGACGTGTTTCGTCATCAAACGGGAAGCCGAAGAGTTACGTTGAACTCCATGAAAATAATTAGCAGCGCTTAAACGTAACATTTCCCCAATCGATCCCTCGTATCATTAAAAAACTATTTAGTCTTATTCCTGCAGGATTGAACCGATCCATCTTGATTTGTCAACAGCTCGGTAAACGAGATCGACGCGGGTCGTTAGCCTTTCGCTTACTACGGCTCTCCAAAATAATTTCACTTTTAAATGGCGACGCCGCGCCGGGCCGCGATAACTTAAAGTATATAAATCAATAAATCTGAATATCCTGGAATATTTGTGAATGTTAATGCATAATTTTTTTCACCAGTGGGAGGCTTCTTTGCACAGGAAGCCGGCTAGATTATGGGTACCACAACGGCGCCTATTTCTGCCGTGAAACAGAAATGTGTAAGCTTTACTGTGTATCAGTCTGAAGGGCGCCGTAGTGAAATTACTGGGCAAATGAGACTTAACATCTTATGTCAAAAGCTGACGAGCGCAATTGTAGTGCCGCTCTGAATTTTTGGGTTTTTCAAGAATCCGGAGCGGCACTGCATTGTAATTGGTAGGGTGTAGTAATTACCATCAGCTGAACGTCCTGCTCGTCTCGTCATACATCAAACATATTTTTCTACCATCTATCACGAGAAATACCTCAGGCCTAAATAGATGTAGATAATAATGTACAAGAATTCACATAGCCGCTTCAAACATGACGTCTCAACGGTGACTTATAATCCAGCAGCGATCAAACTGTTATTTAGTATTATTACTACTAGTATTATTACGATAATTTTTCATTATGACATTCTTAATTTATTTGTACAGCCGCTGACTGAGTAAGTTCGTCAATATCCGGAACCTTGCAACGTACTTAGCAAAGTTATTTTTATAATTTTTTTATTTTATTGTCTAATTAGCACGGCAGTGTCACTTACACTAATTGGACGAAACACTAAAAGGACAAATTACAAACAAACAACGAATATTAAAGAATAATTGAATTAATTAACAATATCAAAGCTCTCCGCGTATCTTAGTATATCAGAAGCTCGGGAAGTCCATTCATCATTGAATGGATACCATTGAGCATTCATGTCCAAGCGCGTTGAAAGATGCCAATGAACGCGGTATAGGTGCCATGGCTCGGGCAACGGTGCGATGAGGCGGAACCACGAAAAGTTTCGTGGGCGAAGATTATTTAATTTAGGGACACGTATGTGACACAATTGCTCATGAAAATCTGGAGCATCAACTTCTCCTCGTAAAATTCGACACATAATTTTAAGCTGGTCGCATGTCCGCCTGACCTCCAGGTAATTCAAGCCTAAACAACCTAGGAGAAATTTGGTTGGATACATGAAAGGATAATATCCATAGCAACATTTGCACAGGTATCTTCGGAAGGCCTTCTGCACTTTTTCTTATAATAGTTCGTACTTTTTTTCGTAAGGATTCCAGACACAGGTGCTTGTTTCAAGATGTTATGTATTTACGAGTATATATGGGTGACAGTCGTACAGTAAGGAATTAGCACAAAACATTTCTGTTACCTTCTTAATTAAATTTCTATGCCTGAAGCCTAGAAAAACGGACGCAACAAACTCAACGGTACTTCTTTGCAGACCGACACATCAAGATCAGCACACATTTGTACAAATTGGAAACATGACGAATTTATTAATTTGCAATAGGTTTTGGTAACGTAGAGATAATAATACTAGATGAACTATACAATTTTGTGGCTATTGACTGAACGATTCTGAGCCGTCATGCTCGGCTATGTTACACTCGATTGGGTAAAGTCGGCTCGTCTCGACTAAGGGAAACTCGCTGTGTGTGCATAGTTGTATTTCATATTGTTACGACTAGTTCATCAATTACAATTAATACTTCAGTATTCACGTATGTTGTGTTATCTAAAGCGTAAGCCCTTTCGTCCCTTATTATGGCGCGTCTGAAGAGGTTCCACCTCAAAAGAGTGGAAGAAATTACGAATAATCTCGTTAGGAGAGATGAATACAAATAGAAGCTGCAACAACATTACGCAAACCAATATGCCGTGACCGACAGCAAATTGAAGTATATTTTAAATAAATTTCTCAAACAGCCTCGTTCCAAAAATAGAAGTCTTATCAGATTGTTTGAGCTGGATCTGTGAGAGGACGGTTGTCGTTACGAAAAAATACGATTTTAACTTTACGTGCAGTAGATGGCCCCTGATAAATATGTTTCTATGAGGGTTTGTGTACGTTGTATGGTTTATATGAGACATAGAAACAGATTTAACGGTGTCTCTACCATAAAGGCATACATTCGAAACAAATTGATGCCGTATAGGCGTGGATGGTGAGTGCGCAAAAGCTCCAAAGAATAATCTACATAAGCGTTAATTACATAGTTTTAAATTTGTGATAACAATGGAATGGTAATGAGAGACTGTCCCTAGCGTATTTAGTTGAGTGATTTCATGAACCGATTTTGAATTAAATTATTTGAATTTGAATAGAAATCAATGTGGTGAAGTATTATTACGGTAGGTTATACCGAATATGTGTAGATTGTGAAATATGTCTACCAAACTAATTTTTGACTCAACAATTGCGATTGTTAAGTGAAAAAAATAAGCATTTTAATCATAATATTGTTAAAAATGATCGAATCAGAAATGAGGAGATCCGTATGAGAGCCTGAAGTGGCAGTGGGTAGGGCACATAGTTTGACGGACAGAAGGCTGTTGGGGCAGTAAAGTCCTCGAATGGCGACCACGTACCGGAAGACGCAGTGTTGGTAGGCCCCCCACAAGATGGACCGACGATCTGGCCAAAATAGCCAGAATACGTTGGATGAGGGCAGCGCAGGAACGATCGTCGTGGATATATTTGGGGGGAGGCCTTTGTCCCGCAGTGGACGTGATGATGATTGTCAAAAAAATAACTGGCATAAAAGACAGATAAATAAAAATGACCTTACAGGACCTGAATTGATGATATTTAATAACACGTTATTTAACTAAATTATGCGGTATAATAACATTAACAGTTTATATCTGCCTACTCTATAAAATGTATTAATTTATCACTTCATAACTCTTTATATTTATAACCAAAAAAAATAGACATTACAAATGCAAGAACTTTATTCTTTACGTATTTATTTACGTATTTATAAAGCTTATTACACAATATATTAGCAAACATAATACACATTCACAATTATTCACACAAACGCACACATACACACACACACACACACCTTATTAGTGTTAAGTAGGTACCAACTTACGGCCGTTCCCAATATACTATCTACAGATAGATAAATTACTACCTTCTACTGTCAGTAATTAGCTGTTAATAATCTGAAGCTGTCCCAATATACCCGATTAGTCATTCTTATCGCCTTATATTGGGACGCGTGAATTGCAACTTCCATAAAAACTTTATATCGCTGGTAAGCTATACGTCGTCTCATTGACAGACAGCGTGCACGGATAAGGTGAGTTACCGTCGATAAGTTTATTGGGACAGAAAAGTCAACGATAGTTACGATTTTTATCTCAAGTAACTGTAAGAGATAGACTGAATATTGTGAACGGCCGTTAGTGATTAGAGATATGGAAGAGCGGGATCTTCTGACACAGGTTTTGCCACCTTTAAAATTGAATATAGCACACTGAAAATTTATACAGTTCCGTACCTAATACTGACAAAAAAATTTCCTCACAGCAACCGAGTGTGACTACCCTAATATAAAATCTCAAGCTCAAAATTCAATGACAACCGCCGGCAGCGCGGGGGTCATGGACAGGGAGCCAGGGGGGGGGGGGGGGGGGGGGGCGCCGATATCTTTTTTGGCAATAACGAAAAAATAGCAGAAACTTTTTATCGGTTCCAATTTTACTCGGTAACTTGAGCGACTGAAGCGCTGATAAGATTTTTATATCCGTAGGGTTGACGCGGCGAAATTACGTTCATAGACGACACGGTAATGGAAGGCGCTGCCTACATATGATATATATATACTGGAACAATCATATTATGTGTATAGCCATTTATATAGCTACTAAAAGTACAATTAACAAATGAATACATTCTTTACGACTACCTAAGAAATACGATGAGACATTAATCTTACATTATGTACAACAACATTGAATACATACGAGTATATAATAAAATCGTAATCGAAGCGTGTCTCTATATTAAATCTTTTTCCAAAAATAGTATATACCGTTCCGAAATAATACAGAATAACTGTTTGATCGCTGCTGGATTATAAGTCACCGTTGAGACGACATGTTTGAAGCGGCTATGTGAATTCTAGTACATTATTATCTAGATCTATTTAGGCCTGAGGTATTTCTCATAGTAGAAAATGGTAGAAAAATATGTTTAAGTATTTTTTTATTATTATTAAAATAAGGGACGAGACGAGCAGGGCGTTCAACTGATGGTAATTGATACACTCTGCCCGTTACAATGCAGTGTCGCTCAGGATTCTTGAAAAACCCAAAAATGATGAGCAGCACTACAATTGCTCTCATTGCTCGCCACCTTGAGACATAAGATGTTAAGTCTCATTTGCCCAGTAATTTCACTAGCGCCCTTCAGACTGAAACACAGTAAAGCTTACACATTACTGCTTCACGGCAGAAATAGGCGCCGTTGTGGTACCTATAATCTAGCCGGCTTCCTGTGCAACGGAGCCTCCGACTAGTGAAAAAATTATGCATTAACATTCACAAATATTCCAGGATAGTTTAGTCACGCTGTTCTTATGAAAGCCAAAAACAACAGATTTAAGAATTTTCGCCTGTCTTTTAGGCATGCTTATTTCAGACACGGCTAAACTGATTTGAAAGCTCTTTTGTGCTAGCGCCTCGTAACATAGTGTTTGTTTCTTTCCAAATTAAGATAATTGCGGGCAAAGTCGCTATAATATTATATAACATAAGCAGATTCGGAATAATTTTATTATAACAATTTATTATTTTATTAATAATTATCAAGCATATATACCTGATATATAATTACTTACATTTTTAATTTTAGATTTATATTATCCTCAGTTAATTAGAACATTTTTTCTTCCCTCCAGCACTAGAATTTAATCGAAGGAGACGCCAAAACATTATATACGAATCCGTCTGTCATTGCTTACAAAAAATTTAATCATAAATAAATAGATGCCACTACGTTTTTACTAACGTATATATAGCGTAATATTATTTAAATTAACCAAATAAAAAACGTGAATTATAGTCAATCATTGCCATCTCTAATGGTTAAGTACTCCAAGCAGCACTGTGGTCATATCACTCGCGTGAGGACATCGCTTGCTAACCAGCCCCTCACATTCGCTACTTCCAATCAGATGTAATTGGTCTTGAGCACGACGCAAGACGCAATATGCTCAAGACTTGGTCAACTTTTCGTAAGATGATACTCAGTTGCATTTCGAAATTAGACGGCAATATTAACTACTTCAAAAAGTTGCTTTACTGAGTGGATCTATAGGAATTTATATATTTTTTATTAATTATTAACATTTGATTTAGTTTAATAGCTGTAGAACTAAACCTATATTCTTATGCTTTCGAGATAGCAACCCTCGATTGTCTACACCTTCTTCCGAAGTCCTTCCATCTTCTTGTCCCCTAGGTCACGGTTGAGACGATTGTATTTACCGTAGGTAAGGCTAAAACTATAGTTTTTTTTTTAAATTATTTGTACAAGCGAAACACGAAAACGGCTAAAGCGAATTCTTATTATCTATAACCCTAACGAAATGTATTACATTAAATATAAGAAACAATCTTGCATTATTATTAGAGAAATTCATTTCATAATTAGGAACTTAATTTTTTAACATTAAACTGGGTTTTATCATCACAAATCTAAATGTTCCATTAATGCCGAACAGCAACCTTATCAACTCCCTTCAGTTAATCTATAATAACAATTTTACTCATATTCATCTTTGCTTCTAGTGTGGGATCATTTAAAAAGATGTTAGTATCTGCATTGAAAACACTATAAATATTACTGTTAAGTTTCTTAATTATTTCATCTTAGAATTTTTAATTATCTTTCTTTATCATACTATACTTTACTTTATTATACCACATATCACCATTATTCAATATTCTATGACAATTATATATACTGGGTGGCCGAGAAGTAGACGTCCAAAGACGTAAAATTTGAATTTGGCTCATTTTATTGGCCAATGTTCTGGGAAGTTTTTAAAAATAGTTAGAAGCCGTAGGCTCCCCATTTATTTTTTTTGATACCTTGAACATTTCATCAATCATGAAATTAGCTGGAGCAGTTCTTGAACTTACGACTCAATTCTAAACTAGTTCCGCATTGTCTAAACTATTCATAGTTTCTTATGTGGTTATTGCAACTGTAGTTAATAATCAATAATAAAATTAACTAAAAGTGTTCAATAAAATTAGAAAAAAATCCTAAACCACAATTAGGTGAAAAAAGCGGATAAAAGTGGAAAAAAATTATTATCTCCTAAACTACGCAACATCGTAGAACATATATAGGGGTGATTCGGATACTCATCACCATGAGGCTTTCAAATTTTAGTTTTTGACGTGAACTTCTCGGACACAATTACTTTTAACTTATATTAATACTATATGATTGTTGAACACTGTTTGTTGACCCTAATAAATAAAATCTAAACCAACCCACGTTAAACTTACCCTCTTTGTGTTTGGTATTCCAGAGAGAAATAGAGATTGATAACACATTGAACATATGAACACGCCAATAAGATTATAGTGTGGAAACTGTGAATGGGCGCAGACTGCATCGCAGGTGTGTGAGTAATTGGCATCCGCGGCGATATGACAGACGATATGGAAACGCCAAATTGCTTCAGACAGCTGCCTAACTCCGGTTAGCGTGAGAGATGTTGATTGGTTTACGCATGATCTATAACTATGTATGATCGAAGCGATATAATCGTGTAATCTATCAAAGAGTGGAACTAAACATGCAAATGGCAAATTTAATGCCACAAATTATTCAAATATACAAAGCAATTAAAAAGTGTGGCCAGTTCGTTATTTAACATATTTCTCACTTCTTGTGAACAAATTGTTAATAAAACTATGAGTTTGTATATAACAGATTTTTTACGAGTATTTTGGTCGAGTCTCGCCATAAATACTGAAACAAAAAAAAAATCTTTTGCAAATAATATTTATTACTTTTACAGTGTGTTAGTGTAATACATAAATATAAAACAATTTGAAATATAAAAAGCTTATTCGAAATGGTCTCCATTGGCTGCAATTAAACATTGAGGCCAGTTATTTATAGAAGCACGCACTCTTTCTATGGGAAAGATACCTTTTTCACAAAAGTATGGCTCAGTCACTCTTTATCACCCCACTCCATTTTAATATCGCAAAATATTGTAAAATGTATTGGCACCAAAATGAGAAAAGTCAATGAACAATTTTATAAAAATGACAGATTCCAAATTAAAAAGTAATATTTTGTTTATTTTTAACCGACAACATTTCAATAATTAAGGTAAAAGTTAAATTAAACACAAGTAATTTAATTTTCACCTTCTTGCCCGAAATAACATCTTAATACATCGCTCTTACGCTAATATAAGCATATTGAGCACGCGTACTATTTACTTTACATAACCGCACTAGTGCAGTAATTTGTTTAACTTTGATGTAACTCAAATTATAAATTTTAACTTCATAATGATGAGAATGCCCATTGGATTTTGTGATTTACAATCACAATAAGTTACGTTATAAATTCTAATAATATTAACTTTATTACACAGGTTTTTTTTTATATACGCTGCTATAGCGATATAAATGTACTAACTGACCCGGCAAACGTTGTTTTGCCATATAAATTGTATTGATCTTGTGCTTGCTAGTTGATAAGAGATGGCGCTAGTTGTATTCATTAGTAACAATCACACTTCTTTTATATTTTGTATAATTCACACTATAGTTCTATAAAATATACCCTATTTGTTATTCTGGCGTGTAAGCTATATTATTGTAAAGTTTCATCAAAATCTATTCAGTAGATTTTGCGTTAAAGAAGTTCAAACATACATCCAGACATACAAACTTTCACATTTATAATATTAGTAGGATATTACTATTGTAAGCCATTTTACAGAATTTTGTGTAACAAGTGTTGAAAAACGTCTTATGAAACCAGTCTGAATCATCAGATCATGACACTCTCGATTGCCTTGTCACACTCGCCTTTGAAACAAGCACTCCTTCACTACAACTTTAAGCTTAATATACATATACCAATATATCACACTTATTTCATAATTTACTAAAAGGAATACCTATATGAAGCCACTTTCGTTCAACGTTTAACTTGTTAATGACATCCAGCCACAAAATGATCTAATTCATAACAGTTTTAGACAATACCTTATTTAACATTCTCAATGCTAACGTTGATTTTCAGTAAAATCATATTAATCATCATTCAGGATTCCTAAATAGTCACTCACAAACAAGAAATTTGTTTTCTCGTTAAATTTAAGCATCGTAATGTTCCAATGTCATACAAATCTGTCAGCATCTCTCGGACTACGCGGTAGATATAAAACACACAATAAGCACTCACGTGAGACAGGACATAAAACAGCTAAGACAGCATACCTCGACCAGATCTATAGAAGTAAAGCCTAAAGGATAATAAATTGCCTAATTTTCTAGCCACGTGACGAAATAATTTAAGCATATTTACCTACTACGAGCGAACCTAAATTTTTTACTATCATATATTGTATATATTTTTTATTTTTGGTAAACGAGAACAAACGAGCGTACGGGTCCTCCGGTGTTAAGTGATCACCGCCGACCACATTCTCTTGAAACACAGGAGCGTTGCCGGCGTTTAAGGAAGGTATAGTCACGGAAATACCGCACAAGTAAGCTCATTCCACACCTTCGTCGTACGTGGAAGAAAGCTCCTTGAAAACCCACTGTGGAGGACCGCCACACATCTGCACGGTGGGGATGATATCCTTATTTGTGGCGTGTCGTGCGAAGGTGGAATTCGGCGACAGGAATCATGCTAATATCATGAAGTTATATGCGCATGAAGTGAACAGAAAAAGAAAAAAACGGGACGGGATTTTTTTTCATTCTTTGTCATAAATAATTAAAAAATTGTTTAAGCTTGTACTAATGAAGCACATTCATACGATACCCCACATGACACGTTTAACTTAATTCAAATTTGGACGGCATTACTTACCTAATTTCAAAGTTCTAGTTCAACATCAAATACCCTATCAATTTTGGTATTCTTGAGAGTGTCGAAATAATATTTTTTACGGTTTTTTGCGGCAAAAGCGTCCGTATCTTTTTTTTTATATTAAATTAAAACATTTTGATTTTTTTCACAACTTCAGACTGTCGGCTTGAGAATATCGTACATACCAGTATATACCAGTGGGAGGCTCCTTTGCACAGGAAGCCGGCTAGATTATGGGTACCACAACGGCGCCTATTTCTGCCGTAAAGCAGTAATGTGTAAATGTTACTGTGTTTCGGTCTGAAGCGCGCCGTAGCAAGTGAAATTATTGGGCAAATGAGACTTAACATCTTATGTCTCAAGGTGACGAGCGCAGTTGTAATGCTGCTCAGAATTTTTGGGTTTTTCAATAATCCTGAGCGGCACTGCATTGTAATGGGTAGGGCGTATCAATTTCCATCAGCTGAACGTCCTGCTCGTCTCGTGCTTTATTTTCATAAAAAAAAATCGTTTTAATTTCAACTCGATACCTCCACGCGTTCCCGAGGGTCTTGACATACAGACGGACGGACAGACAACAAAGTGATCCTAAAAGGGTTCTGTTTTTTCCTGTTAAAGTACGGAGCCCTAAAAAGGGTAACAATTCTAATAACTTTCATTATTACAAACATTCAAAACTTTAGTGAACTAACAAACTGTTTTACATTATTTGTTTGGAAAGAGCTTCTATGAAACTAAAGCGAAATCTCCAGTGTCGCAGTATACCCGTTTCATTGAGCGTTTAATTAAATTCCTTTTCTAATTAAAAAAAAAGTAATATTCAACGAAAGAAAGAACATTTCGCAATACAGCTGAAATCCTGGAAACAACCGTACCTCCTTAACGAAGCACGTTTCGCTCGACTTTCCGCCATCTTGTTTTGTTATTTAATGACACACAAAATGGCCGCCTCAATTTAGTGAAATGCATCGCAGCAAGCGGAAACCAGACGGGAGGTAGCTCAGTGATGGACTATGATTGAACGAGTAAAAACTGTGTTTCCTCGCGAAAACAGGAAAACTTTTCAACAATATTTCATTAATTTTGTACGGGGAAAATAGGGTTTACCTTATTTGCAGCCGTAACGCTGGTAAACACAAGAATGGTTTACACTATATACATACCTGCTGATATTATAGTATAAGGTATTCGTGAGAAGATTTTAGATTGATCGAATGTGTAGCGACCGAAAATATTCATTACGGAAATGTTTTACTACTTACTTTAAGAAACACTAAGAAAGTTAGAAAATAGAAAGATTTTTCAATTTGAATTAATATAATCCATCAAAGCAAGCAATGTTTATAACCTGTAATTACGTCATGGTCATCACGTTGTGGCTTTCAAGATACTGCATCCACGTGCACCAGACTATAGGCAGAACAACCTCCCACGATATTCTGCCCACAATACTTGAGTACTTCTTTATTTAATGGGAAAGTAGACAAATGATCGTACAGGTCACTTGATGTTAAGTGACCACCGCCACCCGAATTCTTTTACAATAACAGACGAATCACAGGACAGTTTCCTGCAAAGCTACGTGTTTGTGTGATAAACCTGTCGAAGGCAGTACCTTCTAAAGCATGCCGTGTTATGGTAATTTGGTCATGATAAGAGGATGGATTAAGAGATTTATTATAAATGTCAGTAACTTGGAACAAGGCAACTAAATTCAACGACGGAATATGATTGGAGTTCAAACATAAAAATCCGTGCCACTTCATGTGTCCAGGCATTGGATTCTCTCGTTTTTGGCATTTTAAACAAAGAAATCTAAATAAAAAGGTAATATTAGAAGTGACGTAGCAGCGTTACACATGTCGTCTTACTGGTGTCTTATAAACCACCAGCGAGTTGTAAGAATAATCACAATGGCGGACGTAAAACAACACCTGTACAGGGTGTTACAAAACTACCCGCAAATCCGAAAGAGTCCATTCACAATATTTAAGAACCGTAGTAACGCTGTATACGAGTAACATACCCCAAAAAAATAAAAAATATTAATATTTTCACCGATGTGCAAACCCTATTTCAGCCAAATTAAAGAGTAAACTACGCAGAATGTACCTACATTTCTGCCTAATTCGCAGAACGACAAAAATTTTAAAAGACCTAACCTAAACGAACACGAACACGAATGCTACGAGTATCGTGGACACAACGCCGCACAAACGTCTCGATACTTGAAGAGCTCAAGATGAAAGAAAGGCTTTCATCTATAGTCAGAGCCCGTATCCTCAGATACTTCGGACATATCACGCGACGTGGAGAGCATGCCATAGAGACTTGTTGTTCAGGGAAGGGTCAACGGCAGTAGGTCAAAAGGACGCTCCTAAACGCTCCAAAGCCCTAACCAATACTCCTCTCAACACATGTGCTAAAGGAGTAACAGCCAGGGATAACTGGCGTAGAATCGTTCGTCGTTCGACGTGACCACGACTGCTCTGTCAAGAGTAATCCGACGAAGAAGAAACGAACACTTACTTTTTCATAATCATTGGCTTGTGTGGCAATTCGCACTATCGTCGGTGTTATTGATGCGGAAACCGATCCAACATGCTGTTCCACCTCGGCAACCGTTATTCGATTCGAATACACTCTGTATTTCTCCGAACGACTAACTTCGACTAACGATCCTTCAGATAACCATTTTTTCAAACTTGACATTTTTGAAGCCAGACTCAAGTGAGTAATAGAAGTATAATAATAGTAGCAAGCATTAATGAATGTAAAAATTAAAATAGAAAAACTATTAAAGTAGCCAATTATTAGGTAAAATAGGTACATAGGTCTTTCTGTTTAATAATCTGGTTCCCTGACATAGCAGCTTACTAGGTTTGACAAAGTTTTTGACTTTGATAATTAATTATATATTTACGGGGTATTTTACAACACGTTGTATAATATTATGTATTTAGTAAAGTTATCTAACTGCGTGAACTCTTATATAACCTGCAACTATCGTTATCCATACATTACACTTCATATTGAAATAAAATATGTAGCGGTCATTTTTCTCTATGAGATTCTTAATTTATTCGTATTACCGTCATGTGCTCACCATTAGTCATCAAGTCGGTCAATATCCGGAGCGTTGCAAGCGATCGTAGCAATGTAATGTTTGTGTGTCAGGAGACCATCATCCCGCAAGCAATTAAGCACTTACAGCATTTCTATTGCCTTCTTATTTATATATCTAGGGTTACGATAAAGGCGAAAACACTCGGATGATTTGCATGCCAATAATGTACACGTCATAACAAAAATAAACTTCAGTATTTTATTTACTAGGTGTATATGTGAAAAAAATTTACAAACGCATTTAAAGTGGAGTGATTGAAACGAACCTCAACGGGCTAAAATGTGCATAAAGTTCTTAACAAAAAATATAATCCCATTGCTGAGTAATACTGAAGCCAAAAATTGTGAGGCTCAATTTAGTTCACTGTAAATAATCTACATCAACAACCGGACCATTAAAACTCTTTTTATTCTCCACTCCATGTCGGTCTGCACAGCGTCATGAAATAAAACCGCCAAGAGTGTGTTGTTCATACACAGATAGAGTTCCAACGGCCTTCACATCTAAAATTATATAAAGTTTTGAGTAACTTACACGATTCTGACACATTTACAAAGCAATTATTTATCACACGCGACATCGCCGTATAGATTTACTTAAATTAGGATTCCTAATTCGTGATCGATAGCATCAATAGACACATTCCTAACTTAGGAATCTGTCTATATTCCCAATTATTTTTTCTTAAATAAAAGCAGCAACTACTATAAAAAAAGGTTCAACAATTTCCGAGATTAGGCGGAACACACCGGATCCAATTATGTTATGAAGTAAATCCAAATATTTCATGAAGTAAAAAGATATTATTTGGATATTACAAAAAGACGTGAAAAGATAAACATGAGTAATTATGAGAGTGAGTTTAAATATGATGTGAAGTATAAAACGAAACTTAAATTTTTAATATTTTATGGTTGCCAATAGTAGTAATAAATCGAGGAATGTTTTTGAAATTTGTAACAGCTCTTAGATAAATAATGAATAATCAATCCATGAGTGTGTTCGAAGCACAATAGTAGGGGACTCTAAAAAATTTGTTAGCTCGCGAGTTTTCTACTTATTTCCAGCTCCAAATAAATGCAACCGCCGAGCAGCGCCGAGCTGCGAGTCCTCCCAGAAAGGAAACTGATTCAATTGCCGAGTGAAAAGACGAGC
The DNA here is from genome assembly GCA_949711755.1 of Leptidea juvernica. NCBI lineage: Eukaryota > Metazoa > Arthropoda > Insecta > Lepidoptera > Pieridae > Leptidea > Leptidea juvernica. The sequence continues at coordinate 3,206,536 of CATIXQ010000005.1, forward strand.
TCTGTGTTTAATATAAATAAGGGGACGAAACAAAACGAACAGACAGACATTGTGTGTCCTTGTTTCTATACTTTTGTTTGGTATTACAACGTCGTTTCTGCTGTTGGTTAAAGCATAATTGTTAAGTGTAAGCGTGTAAAAGGCACACTATTTACATAATATAATATACTAAGTCTGGTCATAAATACTACATGTGACAAAAATAAACAAAATATAACGTTTGAATTTAGAATCTGCCATTTTTATATGATTGTTCATTGAGTTTTCTCATTTTGGCGCCAATATATTGTACAATATACAACAAATATTGCAATATTAAAATGTTTTTTTTTTTATGGAATAGGAGGACAAACGAGCGTACGGGTCATCTGTTGTTAAGTGATCACCACCGCCCACAATCTCTTGCAACACCAGAGGAATCACAGGAGCGTCGCCGGCCTTTAACGAAGGTGTACGCGCTTTTTTTGAAGGTACCCATGTCGTATCGTCCCGGAAACACCGCACAAGGAAGTTCATTCCACAGCTTTGTGGTACGTGGAAGAAAGCTCCTTGAAAACCGCACTGTGGAGGACCGCCACACATCCAGATGGTGAGGATGATATTCTAACTTGTGGCGTGTCGTGCGAGGGTGGAATTCGGCGGCAGGCAGGAAGATAAGTAGAATCGCTGTGATTGCATTACACAAAGTAGGTATGGAGCCAAATGCAATTTAAAAATCTCTCCATACGCTTGGTATTAGTAAAATGTTCATGTACCGGGCTATTATATTTTTTTTTACAATAGAGCAACATTTTAACAAACAAAATGACCGAATTTATGCTCAAAGCTCTAAGGAAGCTTCCCAATTAGTCGACAGAGTGCAACGTGGGCACTAGCTATGAAGGAGTGAGCCATACTTTTGTGAAAAAGGTATCAAAACATCGGCAATCAAGTGTATCAAGATACCATTTTTGAGAAGGTAGTGAAGCCCCTTAATAACACCATGTGCAATGCCAAATTTTAAAATTAATAATAAAGTGAAAAAAGGAACAGATATAATATCAAATAACCCTCCGAAACCGGGTTAGCCACCGGAAGCCTAGAATCGTTTAAAACATACATCACAACAAGTACAGCAGCGATCATAAACATAGTTCGTAAACCCGTCACGTGGCCGGCCGTCGGGCCACGACAAATCCATTTGGGGGTAGAATAGACCGTGCAAATAAAATAACGTGTATGCACTCGCTATCCTACCGCGTTTCCTTGAAATATTTACTTATAGGAGCCCGTATCGTAAGCTTTGTTCGCTTCTCTACAGCGATCTATTAAGATGTAGATAGAACACGAACTTCCTTCCACGTCCAACTAAATTATAGAATAAACTTCGTTGTTCTATGTTTCTATGTCTGTATGAGATGGGTATCTTAGACCAGAGCGAACACCGCTTTTTAGGCCGGCAATGCTCGTGTGATTCTTATGGTTCCTCTCAAATTCCTACATGAAAGCGGTGGTGACCATTACCGTCAGGTGGTTCTGGAGCTTGTCATATTCCTAATATTTTACTAGCCGTACCTGCCCGCTTGGCTAGGCGAATTTTAAAAGGAAATAAATTAATGAAGGAACGTTGGAATTCGAAAAATAGTAATAGTAGCCAAAAACCATCTAGGATAATTATAGTGGATATATTCTAAGATATAATAAAGAATACTCAAATGGATATATTCTAAGAAAAGAATGTATTGTTCCGTCTAAATATGTAAGTCCTATGCTTATATGTGGAAATGGACTCAACTAAATTCTTATGTTTGAAGTATGGCAAAAGCTTTGATGCTCGGAAAAATTGAAAGCTACGGAACCGGCTTTGGGAAAATGTTTTGATAATAAAATAAAATTTTATAGAATCGGTAAACAAATTTAAATTTTTAATATTAATATAATAAATTGTTAATATTATAAGACAACTTGAGTCTAGTACCGTCCGCCATTTTGAAAGAAAAATATGTATTATCAAATATCAACACTGTCGAAGTAACCATTACACGTGCAGTATCTCGGTGTGTACACACGAGAAGGCAGCGCGACGAATATCGTGCCATTTCATCAGCGTTACCTGAAACAAAGAGATATTCATAAATGACGTGTACGTGAGCGAACCACGCCAGCCTTAGAGTATATAACCGAAAAGACGGCGCAATAAAGTCATTGAGGTTTTAGTAGGTATCCCGATAAAAAGAAATGATCACTACTCTTTCACAGCGTAACTACAAGTTCTTTCACAATTCTGTTAGTTACTAAATTATTCAAACTTTCTTAAGACTTTATTAAAATTAAACAATTCGTTATGATTTTTTAAGTGACAGCCCTCACTCGCGTTCCGTGCGAGCGCACTTCCAACTGCGCCAACCGTTCGAGTGACGTATCGTTGATAACTGACGGATGACGGAAAGAAATCGGAAGCCGGATCTAGTGCGTAATCTACCATAGAAATAGTTCTACGTCTACTTCGGGCCGTGTTTTCACGGATATGGATTGGACTCGGATGGGACGCAGTGTGAAAGCGCTCTAAGAAGAAGCAGTGACCGTTGACAACCCCTCACTCCTCACCCCGCAGCCCTCATCCTACACGTAGCACAGTATTTCGTCCTAATGCACTACCAACCCTCGGCGCTTTAAATATTAATCGGCCATTGTTTTCCCATTAGCGCTACTCAAATGTATTTGTATTGTTTTATGTGTGACCAAAGTGATTTGCTTTTAACGGGTCGTTTCGTTCGATTATCGCTGCTTTATCTGTGTGGAACTGTGTAAGTAACGCGAGTTATATAGTTCGATATCTATTAGATCATTAAAGTAAGCCGGGGCTCAATTGTTTATAGGTTGTTAATTTATAATCAATTAGAGCAGACCAAACGAGCATTTATACATACTAAAAATCTTACAATTTAGTTAATGCTACGCATGGTCTGAATTTATATTATATGTAACCATAATTGTATAAGCATGTTAAATAAAATATATATAATACTAGCTGAACCGACAGACGTTGTTCTGCATATAATAAAAAAATACTATATTGAATATTTCATAACATTACGAATTATTTCGTAAAATATGCTCCATGTTTGTTATAATTAAATTGTTTCACAGCAAAACTGTCAAACTCTCAACTTATTTGAGCTTAAAATTGTCTTTTTACGTCAGCTGTTCAGTTAATACTAAATCACTACTTATTCTCTGGTGGTCTATAATGCATCTGTAAGGTGACATGTGTAACGCGGCTATTTCACTTCCAGTACTTTCTTATTTCAATTTACACAAACTAAAACATCACCCTACCATCACTACCATCGGATTTGTAGATGTAAACTATGTTTCCAGTATTTAAATACCACAAAGAGACAAAGGGCTTGTCCCTGAAAGGTCGGTTACGTCAGTCAAGTCCTTCGTTATATTGAATAAGCACTCATCCTCGTTCAGAATAGTTTCGTAATGCCGGAATGTAATTTTATGAAATTTCATTGCACATTTTGACATCACACAATGAAACGTACTCCTCAATCAGTGACTGACACACAATGAGTCGTATCGAAGCCGTATCGTGTCACAGTCGGCTCGCAGGTTGCCCGGTTGAGGCAGGGCGAAGGGCGGAGAGCGGAGGGTCGATCGATAGTCACGTGGCAGCGCCCGGCTTTGTTCCACCCGCCCTTTATTAACTACGGCTCACAATTAAACTGTGTCGATTCACAGTTGCCAACTGTCGCCACACTCGCATACTTCACTTGCTTGTAGGTGGATAATTGTCGTGCACACCATTTTGAATGGCAATAAGATGTATCAAAACCTCGGACATTTTGCCAGAGGTATCGTATATATAGTAAATATACCGAGAATAATTTATAATAATAAAATATACAATATCGGCAATATTGAACATGAAGCTTTTGTACGGACAAAACACAAAAGCTAAAGTTATTATGTCTAGCTCGCTCAATCCCATCGTATTCATAAAGCAAACATGACGTCATATATTTCACGTCCCAGAGGTCACATTCGCAAAAGGCTAATCCAATTCGTAAAACACGCCCTTATCACAAAAGCAACATTTCACAGAAGGTCCTAAGAAAGGTACAATTTAGCGGGCACTCCGCTCGAGAGTAAATAAAAAATGTTTCCCAACTTATTACCTAAGTACACCAAGAATCTAGCAGGTTGGAATAATACATAAGGGGTTGTGTACACCGAGGAAGATGAAATCAAGATTATTATTATTCAAGCTACATTAAGCCTTACTTCCTCCGACTTCAAAAGTTCGTTCGGGTAAAGTAATAAAAAAAATAACCAGAGTAATTTATACACAGACATGACACCGAAAGCTTTTAGCACTGGCCACTTCTAAACTAATAAAAGAGTGACCTATCAGCAGATTCGGCCAAGCTTAGGCGTCGGAATGAGTCACCACAAACATTTAGCGGTCAGAAATCTTTGTGCCCGGTACCGCCCGGATACCTCATAGTTCGACCGAGTCCCAACCTGTTCATTGGCGCCGCGAATTGGATAAAAGTTTAACAGAGGTGAATAAAATGCTGTGTTCGACATACTTTACGGGTGACGAAAGCTGAATTTACTGTTATTATCCCGAAACCAAAAGATAGTACTGTGGGTATTTCCTTCGAGGGGTTGCCAACTAAAATGAAAATAGGTCGATGCATTGAAAAAAAGATGGCAGCCTCGTTCTTCGGAAGAACACATTATTTTTCTACAATAGACATATATAGAGGAGCGAAAAATAGTTACTGCTGAGTGGTTCATTAACAATTATTTGCCACTTGTTTTGGAACCACTTCGGGAGATACGACCTCGCTGTAGGATCGACTATTTGGCGACGTCACACGTGAAATTACTGGGTCACCCGCCGTGTAGCCCCGGCCTCGCACCTTGCGGTTTTTATTTATTCCCGAAAATGAAACTTTTTGCCGTAAAGGTTACCTACTGTAATTTAAATGACATTCTTAATAATACACATGGAGCGAACGCCCTCAGGCTATTTAGATAATAAATTTCATTGCAAAGAAATTTTATAAAAAACGAAGCCCACTTAGTTTCTTGCGCCCGTTATCCTTAGTTTTGGGGTACAAATTTTCAAAGGAATAATAGATTTTTACGTTCAATAAGTGATTTATATCCTATTTACAATAAAAATATTTCATATTTGGTTTGAATGATCACCAAAGGCTCGCCTCTTTATTGAAGTACATATTATGGTCTTCATCTTACCATTTGAGAGCGATTTAAGGTGATGTGACCCCAATGAGAGCGTAGCACCTATCGCTCTGAAATTTCGAATGGAATGTCACATTTGCCGTAATATATAATTGGTCCCAATTCCGCGAACCATAGCTTCTTCTACGAAATCGCATGACAAGCGCGTATAAATACCAGCGGTGCGATGCAGCCATTGCGTAGATTCCTTAGACACAACAAACACAGGCACACAAAAACCACCGGTTCCTTGTCGACAACGGCATCGTGGGAAATCTGAGTATTACATGTAGCACGCTGCATAAGCGAGCGGGACTTAATTTAATTCAGTCTTCACTGAGAACTATTTGTTATTAAGAAATGTTAGAAATAGTTCGCCTTCATGTCGGCGCATCAAATACAAAAACTTCACACCATCATAAATATCAGAAAGGTTCATTAAGAAAACCGAAGTTTGCTGCCTGTCTTATATTCCTGTAGAAGTTTCACCATTTTCTGTGCCTGTTTTTTTTGTTTACAGAATATATTATATTTAGTTAGCCTGTTTTTAAGTGTGTTGTGGTTAATATATCTTTTGAAGCAGGTATATTTTTTATGAATACTTTCTTTTTATACACAGTATCCTACATGTACCTTTGGCAGATAATATGTCGAGCTAATTATATGGATCATGGTTAAGAAATGATTAAAAATGAACATGTACTTGGTCAAATTAATATCTGCTGAAATTATATATAGTGAGTACCTATTGCAATAAAGAATTTTCATTTGGGTGCTTGTAACGTAGAAGTGGAGGAAAATAGTAAAAATATAATTTTACCTCTATAAGTGTAATTTGTAAATCTGAGTCATAAACAAAAGAACCGCTACCTCTTATGGATACGCCAGCTCTCAAGCCACACGGAACCCTTCGTCTATCCTTATCTCAAACAAAGGATGTTGATTTACTGCGTTTGCCCATCCTTACCACATACAAACCTATGGTCGTGTTTACAAACGACAATTTATGCCTAGAAACCGCATAAATTAGGAAATCCTCGTATTTCACATATGTTATGTTACCTCACTTTTGTGGCTTTTGAAAGAAAAGGGATATATACATATTTTTTAAGGAATTGAAAGACAAACTTGACCAGTGGTCACATTATGGTAAGTGATCACCACCCAGTTTTTTTACACAGTGGGAGGCTCCTTTGCACAGGATGCTGGCTAGATTATGGCTACCACAACGGCGCCTATTTCTGCCGTGAAGCAGTAATGTGTAAGCAATATTGTGTTTCGGTCAGAAGGGTGCCGTAGCTAGTGTAATTACTGGGCAAATGAGACTTGACATGTTATGTCTCATTCCTCAAGGTGACGAGCGCAGTTATAGTCCCGCTCAGAATTTTTGGGTTTTTCAAGAATCCTGAGCGGCACTGCATTGTAATGGGCAGGGCGTATCAATTACCATCAGCTGAACGTCCTCCTTCATCTCGTCCCTTATTTTCATAAAAAAAAAAAAAAAAATTAGTAAGTGATCACCACCGCCACACCCTTCGTTTCCAAGACGAGAGGTATAATCGGAGCATTGTCGGCCTTTTAGGTGCGTGTAGGTATATCGCTCTGGAAACAAGGCAGAAGAGTTTCGGCCCACGAGAGAGAGAGAGAGAGAGAGTACGTGAAAAAAAAAATCCAACAGCACAATGAAGCTTTGTACTATAATTTCACATTTGTATTTAATACCGTAACAAGTCTCCAGATCTGTTTCGGAATCTCTCTCTATCCTAGCCATAACCTATATTCCAAATGCAATATCTTGAATTATAATTGCCTTTTTTGTCCTCGACTCACAATATTACGCGTAGACTTAATGGTCCTTGAGAATAATTTAACATATTATAGTAGAATATAGGTACACTAGATCCTATTGGGTCCAACAAAAATTTTATCGTTACTTCGTTTTACTTGTCGTTTTACTTAATTTGTCTTAGGTTCGAAGGATATCAGATAAGTAAATGAAATATTATGTTACAAATTAAGTAAGTAAATCATTATTTAAAAATTTAATGGTTGGTAGTGACTTGGTTTCAATTTATAAATTCAATTAACCCGTTTTCATGATCCTTTAATGCTGCCATTCTTAATATTAACGCTCATGTTAAATTAGGTCTAAGAATGGAGAAAATTAGTTAAAAATAAAGCTCTAACATACATTACGAAATTTGTCCATACATCTAAAGGCGGTTTTCTTGTACTCGAGTATATTGAAATATGATTAAAATATTCTTCTTTTGTTGTGTTTTGGTTAGGGATAACGTCTCGTTGACAAGGTTCTAACGGCCGTTTTCAATAACCTATCTACCCTTAGTTTAACTTACTAGAGGAAGACAATTCTATCCTTTTACACTTACTTGCATTTCAATAACCTATCGACAAAGTATTGGTCTATAACTATATTGGACATAACTATGGATAGATAATTTCTTGTCAAAAAACGGCCGTAAATGAATAAAATTTAATCGAATGAATTTTCCTACTTAGTCCTAATGAGTACACAAACAATCTTCTCAATAATAATAATACTACTGTCAAATGTGTCTAGTTACACAACGTTGCCCAATTTAGCAATGCAATTGCTATGTTACTCTTGTAATGTTTATAACGTGGCGGCACAAACACAAATATACGAGATAAATACGACGGTTGGCGGAGTGTGCGGGGTTCAACGACCTCAACACGTCAATTATTTTGACGTTTGCCTTCGCGTTTATCATCATTTGCATAACGTCTCTCAAATTATCTTAGCAGTTTAAGGGCAACTGAAAACTTAAAACTCAGGATATGTAAGGGTTGTTGACGTGAATACGTCTTTTTTGCTACAGTAGTGTGTACATCTTGAAAAATGATAACAAGATGTGACAACCAGTTTGGTGACGTAGCACACAATATACATTATACAAACAATTTGTTATGTTTCTAAAGTGATTACCCTCATTTCTAGGATTAATACACAAATAAAATTTGAAAACAATTTTATGAACGATGCGGGACTCGAACCCACGACTCCTTACGTGCCAGTGCTCTGCCAGCTGAGCTAACCGTTCGAATGACGTATCGTCATAAAATCTTGTGTACTTTGTTCCACTCTCAGGTTGTTGCTTTATCTACAGGATCTACTTTACGTGGGTTCGAGCCCCGCATTGTCCCGTTGCAACAAATTGCAAATTAAATTTGTAACCAAAATTTATGAACGATGCGGGACTCGAACCTGCGACGTCTCGGGTTAGGTTCGCAGAAGTGAGAAATACTTCAAAAATAACAAATTGTTTAGTCATACACTACCCACATCGAAAATAAACCTCTTGATAGTCATTGAATCAAAGATTTGTTACGCAAAACACACAGCCGTATCGACGCCACAGACTAAAAGGAAAAATTTACTAAACCATCAAATCGTTGATCTGATGGTATATAATATATAATAATATAATATAATATAATATTGACACTTTTCACAGAAATTATCTTGCCCCAAGTTAAGCATATATAGCCTGTGTTATGGGTTACAAGACAATGATATATTTAATACAATATACTTACTTAAACATACATAAATTCATATAAACATACATAAATACATTTAAACATCCATGACTCGGAAACAAATATCCATATTCATCATATAAATGCTTGCACCTACCGGGATTCGAACCCGGGACCTCTAGCTTAGTAGGTAGAATAGCTAACCACTCGGCTATACAGGTCGTATATGACACACCCTACCCATTACAATGACAAGGACCACTGGGGATTATCGATTGAACCCAAACTTCTGAGCGGCATCATAATTTGCGCTCTACTCTTAAGCTCATTAGCCCAGTAATTTCACCTGACACTCATATTCAAATTCAAATTCAAATATTTTTATCCAAAATAGGATTTAAAATCACTTATTGAACGTCAAATCTACCACCCATTCAAAAGAGACTGCCTCAGACCTGAGAAGAATGGGCGCAAGAAACTCAGCTCATAAAACTTGCTTGCACACTACTCCAATGCGCCGCTGTGTTCTAACTGGCATCCTGTGTCACGAATTCTCCCATTGGTAAATTCTTCTCTAAAATATTTCCTTAATCCGGACATGGAGGATTCAATGGTGCATTTTCATATTTTTGACAATTAACATTAAGCATATTAGCTTCAATTATAACAATAAATAACCTTTTGAACTAAAATATTTTTAAAGTAGATACTGATACTCATACATGCTTTTCATAACTATAATAAACTAATATAACGGCGCCTATTTCTGCCGTGAAGCAGTAATGTGTAAGCATTACTGTGTTTCGGTCTGAAGGGCGCCGTAGCTAGTGAAATTACTGGGCAAATGAGACTGAACATCTTATGTCTCAAGGTGACGAGCGCAATTGTGGTGCCGCTCAGAATTTTTGAGTTTTTCAAGAATCCTGAGCGGCACTGCATTGTAATGGGCAGGGCGTATCAATTAGCATCAGCTGAACTTCCTGCTCGTCTCGTCCCTTATTATCATTTAAAAAAAAAAAACTCAAATTCGCGTGCCATACATATAACATACATACAAACGTACCGTCTGTATATTTTGAACCTAAACATCCCAATTTTCATACATAAATAACAATATAGGCTGATAAAGATAACACAATAATGCCAAACCAAGTGAAGCTCATAAACTTGTATTGTTTGTGATAGTACAGTCAACATCAAAAATAAATTACAAATTCAGCGCGGCAACAACATCGGGGTTACACGACGAATTTAAGAATCTACGCGACAACGCTTTACCGTTCAGTCTTGTGGTTCACACCTCAACTAGCCGGTTATGTATGTGCGTATTCTATACAAGACGATGTACCATACCGCTATCCACCTTCTGTGCGTTCGATATCACATTAACAATAGGTACATGTCAGAGATTTTCGTACAATACTGTATGGGATTGTTTTTTTCCTTACATTAAGATTAATAGAATAGAATAATTTATTGAGGTACCATATTAGTTGTATAGTTGTTACAGAAAATCTGTTACAAAGTATACATTTGTACAAAGTAAGTAAGTTTAATTTTACAAGTATTCAAACCAAATCAAAATCACTTTATTCATGTATGTCACGGAAATGACACGAATGTCAAAAAAATATTTTTATTTATTGAATCTACCGCTACTTCGTAAAGGGTTGAGCTAATGAGAAGAAGTAGCAAGAAACTCATTGCCACTCTTTTATATAAAGATTTACATTTTCATCGATTTAAAAATCATTTCAATTACAATATAACATTTAAGGTGATGCAACAAACATAATAAAACGTCACTATTCTGGCCTCACACTAGGATTCCCTGTGTCGTGAGGTCCAGTCTCTTCCCCTATATTAATACAGAATAAAAATAAAAGAAATTGGTTTGTGTGTGTGTATGGATGTATGTGTTTGTGCGTATGCTAAGTAAGAAAAGAAAATTAATAACGTTGGTATAATAATTCAAATTATTGTTTTTTAGTCTAGTACATTTATAAATTTTTCTGTATCATCGTAGTTCAAAACTTTTAACCATTAAAATATTACATTTTTACAACTGCGTTTAGTCTTATCTATAGAACTCCTATTTTGTTTGTATAATTTACAGTACAGGTAAGGCCCCAGGAAATTGTGAATTGAAATGTTCTTCGAGCAAAGGAAGAGAAACTTTTTGATTAACTTAACAGAAGTGTTGAGGGCCTCGCTTGTAAAACCTCAGTATTAAAGGTGGTATTAAGCAAGTCAATAAAGTAGCGTTTTTGGTGCTGGCTGTACAAAGCACCCATCCGCAGGTTATCTGGGTTCAAATCCGGCGCGAGTCGCGACACCAAATGTACAGTTACCGGGATTGTCTCGTGGCAGCGGCGCTGAGGCTGATCTAGACACGGCCGGCGTGCCGTTAACATGCCATTTACATATTATACAAATAGTTGCGATTAGATACGCCGCACCCGGTGTCAACGAGCATAACAGTCGTCTAAAATAAATTATGTTTTGTCAGTACATGACACTTACAATGTTTAAACAACATTGAATTCGGATGCGGATTAGGATTTTGTTTGACTTTAGGTGGGGGAGTATGCAATCTTTGAGGTCAGCTGTAAAATGGATGTGAAATAGACATGAATACTGCACTGAACTACAAAACTTTAGAAATAAAATGTATTGCATTTAATCTATAATTTCATCTATAATTATCATTATGGTAAAAATGAGAAACGAACAGATTTTATTTATATTTCATATTTCTGATATTTTTAATTAGAAGTTATTTTGCAGAAATCAATAATTATTTAATGTCATGAATAAACAGCGGAACTTAATTTAGCGGAATCAACACTTAAGATATTTGTTCAAAATATTTAAATATTTCAACTTCCAATGAATTATATGATGGTCACGCGAGTTCATTGCTTTTTTACCCGTGTGTCCAAGTGTCTAAATAAATAAACACTTCAATAAAATCGCAAAAACCGTTATGAAACACAATTTTGTTACGATACTATTTGCACACTAAGCCAAAAATTCATCAAAGAGCGAATTAGCAACAGAAGCGGCAGGCTGGCGTACCGTGCCTACATTAATTAAGGGAGTTGTAATTTTTGGCGGGAAACGCGAGCGCCTCTGCGGTTGGATTTTATTCATTACACAAACAATTTCTTGCAGAGATTACTTTCACAACTTCATTATTGATCATGTTTTCGCGTTCGTACAATTGCTATTTTAGAACTGAATGAGAGAAATTACAACAATTTTTTTATTTGTTGATGAACAAATTTTACATTATTGTGTTTCATACTCAATGAAAGTGTCTTAAAATAAACCAAAATAGTAATATTAAACAATACAATATAATGTAATAATTTATATCTAAGTAAAAACAAAATAATATTCATTCGTTTTGTTTATGGTACTATGGTGTATTGCTACAACTTCGTAATTACTATTAAGAATTAATCACGAATTATAAACGTATTATTTACTTTGCATATTTAATATGAGCACTTTACGTATTACGAATTTCATCAAATATATTTTGACGAACAGATTTAGAACAATTTGCAAAGTACAATAATGACGCTGATTTGCATAGAGTGTCAACAAAATATGTTAATTTATTTAAGGTCGCGATTATAATGGTCCATTATAAAAAGGCGACTTAATCATCTGCAGTAAATGCTAAAGAGGGTGATATTAATTAAAGACATCTTAAGATGAAAGCGCCGCAGTACTTTCCATTAAAATCAGCTTTAATCTTTCAGGAAAATAAATTAATATAATTTAAAACTGCATAAAATTATAATAATGAATTTTGACACTTAGAGCACAAAATTACCAATATTAAAAGTGGTTTATTATATTAATTATTTCAGTTGGATCTTGCGGAATAAATCAACCATCATCACCTAATTTTACCTTAGTTTAATCGTATCATTCAAAGGCCTGGCGCTTAATAAATGGGCAGTTCTCAAATAAATTTGTTCCATCATTTCATTCAGATCGATAAGACAAGATTTTCTGTACAAAAAAAAATGGAACTCACGGGCTCCCCCTAAAAAGATAATTCTTCTGGTCTAGTAAGATGAGACGGTTAATTCAATTTCTTCTTTGTCCCATTAGAGGAATTATTTCTAACAAAATATTTATATCGCACCAACAGGAACGCAGCTTAACGCACCATTGAGAGTAGAACATTAAGAAGATTAAAAAATATGATATAGCCCGGAGCTAAACAATCAGGGGAGCTCACACGGGGAGCAGTAAGAAAAAGGGCGGCGCCGTCCTAAACAGCTGAAACAAACATTAACTTCCACGCAGTTACACAACGGTTACACTTATGAGTGACGATGGCTATCAATTATTCAGCAACAAACATCGGGACAGTCAAACTTTAGTCGTTAGTCGCAGTCATTAGTTGCGGGCTGCGGTTCGCACTTCGCTAACTCAGCTCCTGTATCGATTACCAACAATGTTTACAACGCACACATTGCCGCCTCTGTTCTGCGGGCCGTATTGGTCTTTGGTGATTACATTTTAACGAGCTTTAGTTTTCAAATACCAATAAACTATACATTGTTTTGATAAAAAGATAAATCTATGATTGTAACAATTATTTGACACAATATATACCTTACCACCCACTATTAAGACAACGGTTTCTCGAAGCGTCACATGAGATCATGAGCGCAGGTTTATAACTTACAAACTAACGACGAACGCAGTATATGAATATATTGTTATGTAGAGCTAACAATTTTTTTTAATTCAAATTTCAAGTCTTTCATTATCAAAGGACAATTTCCAGAATCACCCTATGCAATAAAAGCAACGGACATGCACGATAATTAATTGCCTATTTTATTAAATTAGTTGCAAATACTTTTATAACACGTACTAGCTGCTTGACACAACGAACACTATAAAGTATTTTATGCGACTTATATCTGAATCGCCGCCATCTTCGTTAGCGTCATTTCGCGTCGAAGAAGATTAGGGATTCCCAATCGATTGTAATCCGCGTTTTGAATTTTTTAGCTTTTGCATTTTATTTAACTGATTCGATCACCATTCCAGTATTGTTATTCACTAACTGTGTTATTAATAATAAATAAAGTAAAGTTATTAACAGTTTAAAACTTTTTACCTATACTTTTACCTTTGTTACTACAGAATTAAATGACAGGGAGATTTTAATTTTAAACTTGGAGTAACTTTACACTACGTTTATTAAAGACAGTAAAAGCATAATTTAAAAAACCTACTTACAACCTATAGTGAATATCTGTCGAATGACTGTTTGTATCGTACGGCTACAGTAAATCTTAGTAAATATCGTGTTTTCACGTATCGTTTTTGGCACCCCTATTTTTGACGTCACTAAATGGTCACTTGTCAGTTTCTCCCTCTGTCAGTAACATTGGTTGACGCTCGCTCTTCGCAATTGCTTCGGTATGTTTTGATATCTTTTGGGACAGTCTATTATCTGAATATTACAACATGCTCTTTTCGAACGGACTCAAATTTAATGTCTGGCTATGATTTTCGAATTGTGCACCGCTCAAACGATAACCTGCCGCACATAAACGGACTTAAAGCTTCAACGTTTAAAAATACTGCTATCCTGCCCTTATATACCTACATACATTTAAATTTTTACATTAATGCACACAAACATTTTATCTCAATCCAAAACCAATGCTAAGAAAGCATTAGGAAGCTATTAGAAATAGCTAAATGCATTTTCATATTGTTTTTCAGTTTCTTAAAAATCACTCAGTCATGGACGTACGAAAAAGATTCTAGCCTCAAAATCGGATACTTTTATGAAATAAAGTCTTCTGCAGCTATAAAAATAACATATAGAAATTTGCTAGGTCGAACAATGTATGGGCGCAGAGAGCAATGTCGTTTGTTTAAATTACATGTCGAATCGATGGTAATAGATTGGTAGTTAAGAAGTAGTTAATTTATATAGTACAATTAGCTCATTATTAACTAAATGAAAATTACAAAATAGGTTAAACATAAATATTTAAAATTAAATAAAATATTTAAAAAGAATTGTGGAACTAAATATACAAAATAGTCGTTTGTAATTTCAAATTTTGTAATATCCGCAACTTCATATAAATAATCGATTAATTAATACAGTACTGTTATTAGAATGAGTTAATATTTGCACGCATGTGTAAATTGTGAGTTTATTTCAGTATAAATAAATAATAAATAACAATAATAATGTTGAAATTCCTGAGGAGGCCGCTGATATGCGATATTAATATCTCATTTTTAATAATACTTTATTTAACAACTACTACCGTTTGTGAAAATCCCAACAGGCCCCCGGGCTTGTAATTATTATAAAAAGCTATGATCACAAGTGGAAAACTAACATTCGCTCTACAGAATATTTACTCTAGGGCAAACCTTGTAACGATCTAGTCGACCTAGATTAGTAGAGTTGCATAAAAGGACGACCACATTTTTCGTCATTATAATTTTCCAACAATTTCTTTAATTCAATTTTATCGTAGATATTTAAATTAATAACGTTGTTTCTTGACTAGCTTTTTTCATTCTTTCTTTTTTATAGTGGTGGTTGAAATTCACTAGGTACTTCAAATATTTTATTTAAAGTACCTAGTGAATTTCAACCACCGGCGTGTTTTATTTATCTATCTGTATGTTCATAAATAAATTGTTAAAAAACGTTTGTGTGGGAAAGGTTACTATAGCGTAATCGTAACTAGAATAACATTAATAATTTAGATTGTATAAAAATACGCAATTATTTTTATACTTTTTAGTGCACATTATATCTATTGTTTTGGAATAGTGGTTGTTTTTTTGTTAAAAGTTTTTAAACTTTAAAACGTCTCACTTTGATTGTTTGAACGGAGTTGTGGCGAGTTGCATTCAACCCACTGAATCTATGCTAAGCGTTTGTAGTAACGCGCATTTGTGTGAGTTTTGCTCTACATGTATGCCTTCGTGTGATATATTCCTCTCAAAACACAATTGAAAGTCAAGGATTGACCTTTCACCACAAATTTCAAAATATTAGTTTTGAAACACAAAATTTAGTTACATTTTTTTAACGTCTTGGCCAGCCGCGCTGTCATCAAGTAATGCCCTATATAATTGATTCCAAATAACTTTTTTAATGCCTAATACATAATATTACATCAATTTTGTTTTTTTTATTCACACACGGCAATCTCAAAATCGATCAGAAGATTTAAGCAATTATTTTTTATTTGACATAAACACATTCATGAGATATAATATCTATAAGCTAGCATTCCGATAGAATATTTACCTAGTATTTAATAAATATAAACGCAAATATATAATCTCAAAAATATGAAGGTATTTAAAAAAAACTGGACTTTTACCTGCAATTGACGTTGCATGGGTTCAAACCGCATTTAGAAAACGCAGCGCAAGCCGTATAGTGTGTAATCACCGTAATAGTATTTTTAAGTGGCCGAGCATTATCTGTTGTGAAGGATTGAAAGCAATTGAGGTCAATTATTTATCAAGTTAGTACGCGCGCAACGTGATCTTAATAACAATTTAACTGTGCGTTAAAATAGATCAACCGTATACGAGCTCGGTTATATTATTGTGTAAGTAGCTGTCGCGACTTTACCTGATCAGAATTTTTAATACCTTTTGTTTATGCCGGCCTGACCGGACAAGCATGTATAATGGACCATATCAAAAATGAGGAGATTCTCGATAAATATCTAATGTTTGTTACGTTCATAAATATCCTTTTAAAAGTCAATAGGACCATTTTCAAATCTTATTCCATTAATCCTTGAGATAACTTAAAAGTACCTATGTACTGGAACTGGATACACCACACAAGAATATTAATTCAAGAATATAGTTGTTCATGAAAGAAGGTTCCTTGAAAAGGCACTGTGGAAGATCTCACACATTCAGATGCTGAACATGAAATTCTAGTTTCCAACAGCACGCTGTGCTGCAATCGTGGAATTCAGTGGCAGGATCAGGTCAAATAGCTGTTCAGATTACTCCCCGGGAAAAATACGGTAGAAAACATACAGTAGACTTCTTTACGCAACACCAAGTGATGGAATTGTTCGCAAATGGTTAAATGGTTCGAGCTGCTATTGTGCACCCCTCACCTGATGGATGAACGAGCCGCCCTCCATCCGAAAATAGCGTCAGTCTTTGAAGTGTCGTTATGCTCAAGGTCTGAAGGTTCCTTAGTCGAACTAGTTCAAGAATACTGCAGCCGCCTCATGTTTCCACGATCAGATTGAGGAACGAAACATGTACGGCCTCATGCGTATAAGAACACTTTCCATGTAAGAGTGAAAGAATTCAGGGAATTATGTTTGGTCGATAGCAAATGGACGTCTCCCTCTGGATCTCAGGCCATTGCTGTGGCAGACAGGCGTGGTAGTAGATTCTCTTTGGTAAACGGTAAAGGGGCTCCTATTTCCACAATTAAACCACATAGTTGGGTCCATTTTTCGTGCAGTATTGGCCAGTAACTCCAACCACCCTAGCTCCTTCCCGTAGTTCAGAACATTACTGGGGTGTTCGCAGACTTCTTGGAGCCACCTCGTATTCATTAAGGTTTTCATTTCCCAATGGTATCCCGCATTTTCCAAGATTATGTGAGTGGCCGTTTCGTTTACAGCCAGGTTTAGGGTTGTCCGTTACGCAGATTGTGTAAAGATGCTTACTTAGTGATGTGTGATCCCTTAGTGTGTCAACCATGATTCGGCAATCGTGCCTGTTTAGGCTGATTAGTCGACGTGTCAGGGCGACAGTGCAGGTATCGCTTCCTTCGACTGTCTGCAGCCAGGCATTCTCCTTGAAACCTGATATGAATAAAATTATAACATTACAATCAAAAGACCTCGTGAGCCGACACGATATTGACGCAATTCTCACTGGCATAACAATCGTCATGCGTAATAAACACCTGCAGGTTATTAGTTCCTGGTAATTCCTCCATTCAGTTCTATTGCTGTTCCATAGAAGCCCTGTTTCCTACGGCTGCCTTCAACATTCCATCATCCGGCATCGTTCCTGATTGTCAATATTAATGTCCAATTCCATAATATAATATTATATTATATTAATGTCGTATAGTAAACCTTGACCTGCCATATTCATAAAAATGCCAAAACGTCAAGACGCACATGAAATAAAATATCTATCTCGGATCGCCAATTTAGGATTGCGATTAAATACTGAAATTGGCCGTTAGTCAACGTAATTTAAGGATCGCCAAATATTTTGATACGTTTCATAATCTATAAACAATAAAATTTATCAATTGAAATATTATGTTAAAATTAGTAAATTACATAATAATTAGCAATATCAAATGTGAAGTAGTTTTCGAGCTCCGATATGAAAACAGCGAATGTTCTTGCAAAAAATTATCCAAAAACACAAGCAAACAAAATGATATACTATAATAAGCACATAAGTTTATAATAATTGTATGCAATTTTCAGTTCTATAGTTCTATGTTCTATTCTATTGCAATATTACCGTCCGTCGATGCTTAATATCTCTTAATGCAATATAAATGCTCATAAAATGAAAACTACTGGGCCAAACTATGTAAAATTATGGGACCAAATGGCATCTATTTCGCATGAAATAAAAGAAGAATTATGTAAATCGGATCATAAATCTCAGAGTAATCGGTACATACATAAAAAAAATACCGATCGAATTGATAATCTCCTCATTTTTGAAGTCGGTTAAAAATATAAAGAAAACCGCCGAAGGTCACGTGTTATTTACGTGAAATCTCCGTGTGTTCGTTTGTAACTGTTGAAAAGTTTCATATTTATATTTAGATTGTTATTTGTTTGAGAAGCAGTTCAATAAATAGAGAGTTACGTGGAAGTTAGAAATGTTTGATGATAGTTATTCTACTATCACACATTTAAATCAATTAATTTGATAACTGAATATTAACAGTAATGGTTAGTTTTTGGTGGTTAACACCCTGTCACACATTTTAATACTTTTAACAAATAGATAGTATTTATAAAAAAACTAAAAAAACACGCTATTTATAGAAAACCGAACTAAAAAATAGAAAATTTATTTTGATAAGTTTAACATTAATTCCTGCCTTATAGACGGTAGATGAAAATTATATAAATTAACAAAATCTTATTTTGAAAATTGCAAAACGGATTAATTTTATGAAATTAATGTATTGTCATCAATGAGTCGGTTACAAACATACATACAGACGAAGCTAATAAAAAACGTGTAAAAACGGATTACCACTTAGGTATACATGATACTTGTGTCTACATAAATAGAAGTTTATATACCTAGTAAAATATATAGCGTTACGTTATAAATGCGAATATGATCTGCAGTAATTTAAGTAACCTGAAAATTTACAAAGGGCTTTTGTTGTAGTAACGTATACAATTAATTTCATCATCATCATCAGTCTGAAAACGTCCACTGCTGGACAAAGGCCTCCCCAAAAGGTTTCCACGACGATCGGTGCTGCACTGCCGCCATCCAACGTATTCCGGCGATCTTGACCAGATCGTCGGTCCATCTTGTGGGGGCCCTACCAACGCTGCGTCTTCCGGTACGTGGTCGCCATTCGAGGACTTTACTGCCCCAACGGCCATCTGTCCGTCAAACTATGTGCCCTGCCCACTGCCACTTCAGTTTCGCAATCATTGGGCTATGTCGGTAACATTGATTCTCCTACGGATCTCCTCATTTCTGATTCGATTTCTCTGCGAGAAACTCCGAGCATAGCCTTCCATTGCCGTCCAGCGACCATGAGCTTTCTCATAAGGCCAATTAATTTACTTGATATGAATTACTGATTTTATCTATCCGAGTAGTTATTACACTTATGATGTGTTTATTCAAGATATAATATGTAAACACTTGAAATACTTTTGTAAAAGAAACATTTTTGTATGAGCATTGCGGCCATTTGTAAATTCTCAATCTTGGTTTTCTTATATTGTTAAGGTGGTTATAATAAACCATCTTACTTAAAGGCCATGTTCCTGTAATTCCTCTGATGTTGCAAGAGAATATGGGAGGCGGTGATTACTTAAAAAATATTTACTCTGTCAGTATGAACTGTCTAGCTATTACACAAGTCTTACACATTACAGAAGTTTTTGAGATGCAGCCCGATTACAGATAGACATATAGGTAGCACAGACAGCGGAGTCTTAATAATAGGGTTTTTTGTTGCCCTTTGGTAATTACTGGGCAAATGAGACTTAACATCTTATGTCTCAAGGTGACGAGCGCAATTGTAGTGCTGCCCAGAATTTTTGGGTTTTTCAAGAATCCTGAGCGGCACTGTATTGTAATGGGCAGGGCGTTTCAGTTACCATCAGCTGAGCGTCCTGCTCGTCTCGTCCCTTATTGTCATAAAAAAGGTGACACGAGCTGACAATTACAATACAATTGCACTCATGGCTTTGAGTCAAGCTGTTTAGTCTCATTGGCCCAGCAATTTCACTAGCAACGGAGCTCTTCAAACCAAAACACAAGTTAGTCTTCTTGCTATGTCAGTGTTGTCAAGTGGCGCCTTTTTTGCCGTGAAACAGTAATGTTTAAGCATTATTGTGTTTCGGTCTTAGGTAGCTAGTGAAATTACTGGGCAAACGAGACTAAACATCTTATGTCTTAAGGAGACTATCGCAATAGTGGTGCCGATCAGAATTTTTGGGATTTTCAAGAATCCTGAGCGGTGGGTACTACATTGTATGCGTATTAATTAATTACCATCAGATCAACGTCTTGCCCGTATCGTCCCTTATTGTCATAAAAAAAACACAAACATGGTATTTTAAGAACAACCTACTATTACCTACAAATAGAAATTAGTTTTAACTTTAATATATAAATTCAGAAATATTATTTATTTTAATGTTAATCCTACTTAAAGCTATCAAATCTGCTTCAGAAAAGGACTGCCAAAACTGTAAAACAATCAGATAAACTAAAAGCGTAAAATATAAGAATGAGCAATATATGAGATAAGGCCAAATATACAAACAAGATTTCTTATTTATTCTTTTATTAACTTATTACCCAAATATCGGTTTAAGTATTTTGTTTTATATTTTATAACAAACTCTCAAAATGATATACCTAACGTAAACATCGACCGTAGAACTGAAAACATTCCACATTTCGTGGCATCTTATCAAAAAATAACTGCCTTGAGTTAAACGCGAAAAAAACAAAATATATGATATTAGGAAGTAACCATCAAGTCAACACAACATCAGACCATAAACCCAAAATTTTTATAAATGGAGAACAAATAGACAGAGTCTCTGAAGCGCGCAACCTGGGAGTTGTATTTGACGAATCCTTGCGATTTCAAAATCACATTCTTGGTGTCGCGAAAAATTGTTTTTATAGGTTAAAGTTACTTTATCGCATCAGAAATTCGCTAAGCGTTTGGGTTCGCAAAGAGTTATGTGAATCACTTATTCTCTCTAAATTTAACTACGCTAATACAGTGATTGGGCCTAGGTTGTTGGTGGCTTCAAAAAAACTTATACAAAGGGTACAAAATGCTTGCACAAGATTTTGTTATGATATTCCTTACCGTGCACACGTAACACCCTTTTTGAACACCAACAACATAATGAAGATGGAATTACGTAGGCAATTTCAGTTTGCCTCGTTACTTTTTAGCGTGGTTAAGTACAGAATACCATTTTACCTATATAAAAGGCTTAGGTGGTTATCGGACTCAAATGAGAGTTATCAGACGCGTCACGGCAAGATTCTCCTTGAAGTGCCTCTACACGGTACCGCAGCATTTAGGGGTAGCTTTAAATACAGCGCCTCCAAATGCTGGAATGATTTGCCGCCACCTATTAAAGATCAAAAAAATTTGTTCTCCTTTAAAAACAAACTGAAATCTTTTCTATTAGAAAAACAAAAATGTTCAGAGGCATAAAATCAAAAATAAACAGCATGAATAAATAAAATAAAAAATCAAAATATGTCTTATTTAATAAAATAAAAATATTTTTAAACTCGTTTTCCAATTCTATCTTTTAGTTTCTTTTATTTTATTTTTCTACTATTTTTGGATGGTCACTTTTAAGACCTATAACAAAAGGAACCGTGTTGTCTACAGCTACTGTCAACGAGTCGACTTGGTAGGTACCTACTGAAAATCAGTACTGGAAATCATTTCCAAAAATACTGAGTGGGTGTCCTTTTCATGACCCCGTATTTTTTTTTTTTTTTTATTTGTTAATTTAACTATGTATATATGTTTTGTGATGTCATGAATAAATGCATACTTTACTTTACTTTACTTTACTTATCAGAAATTCGCAACACCGTGTACGTCTTCAAGATTATTATGAAGTCAGCCGTGCGGAAAACTACGAAATCCTACGAGCATATCAGCCCGACGCGGTAAAGTAAAATCGAATGGCAAAAAAGCATCCCGACCGTATTCGGGCTCATAAATAAGGGAAAAAAGACGATGGTGTGGGGAGCGAGGAGTCCGCGTAAATATTCAACGATGCGGCAACATGGCCAAGTCAGCCGAGATGTCCTTGTTAATAGAAACCGTGCTGCGCTCACAGTTAACGGGCCGTTCATGTTCTTGCACCAGCTCGTGACAGGCCGCCTTACTTACGGATAGATTCACATAAGTAATACACAAAAGTCGTTGCTGTGTTAGTGCAGTTATGCAATAAAGATGGCAGCAAAGAGCATTGGTAATCTATAGATATGTACCTACTTGTACTGCCTGGTTTAAGAACTCCGAGCCTTTATAAGACTCTGGTATTAAAAATGACAAAATTTCATTATTCATCCATTTATATATTTCATCCTTCGGGAGAAAGTGAGGAACTGTTGTATGGAAATCGGTCGTTTTCAATGTACGGACTTTACTGTTAGAAATAAATGCACACGTATATAGACGGCGTTTTTCAAAATACATTCCTATAAGGGGGAATTTGCGGTTGAAGTTTTTTTTATGGATATTAATTATGGTTCAGCATTGCATTGTTTCACTGGATTGCATTATTTTAAAAGTATGTATACTTTTGTGTAATTAATATATATGTCTCTGAATTGTATAATTTGTGATTGACGTTGACGAGCAATCTTTTGATTTTATGTCAATAGAATATTTTTAACTTTGACTTTGTTACTTTGAAAGATGATGTGAGCAGTTCGTCAATTTACCCAGAGACGAAACACACTAGCAAAGAAACATAGTCCATTGCGGTGCCCATCAACAGTACAGTACAGAAGTTTTATAGTATTACATTATTGTAATAAATCTACCACATAAATAAAGGCACATTATTGCTATAAGTAATAATTTTGATAAATTGCATTCATAATTGAATCCATGTTTGTCGAAGGCAGATATCAAAACAGCTGAGATATTAGTCAATAATTCTCATGTTTTACCTTATATTATAAGTTTATTGTTTAAAGTTTACAATCATATATTAGCGGATACTATCTCCCTACTAGTTTCCACCACGACAGCTATCAAGCCATATATCGTGCGTATCTCTCAACAAACACTGTCCCCAACATCATTCCTCACCATAAAGCTCACCGCAATACACGACTACCCGCTGTTTACCTCCAGCACCGTCAACTACCAACTACGGGCTTATCCCATTTAGATTACGAGTCAACGAACTCACGAAATTTACGCGTGTCGCCTCATTTCATATTCCTAGCAGATTAATACTGGTATTGTCTTTTATTCACTCGATTACGTTCAAAAGTCTATTCAAACTGTCGGGCGATATCGCGATACTTTATATTTTAAAGACCGATATTTGCCCGTTTATTCTTTCGTAACAATAAATAATGAGAGAATTAAATATTTTGATTTAAGTAGGTTCATAGAAACACTTCAATTGTCAGTTATATTTTCCTAACACTATCGCCACTTCGTAAAGCTGAATGTTCAGGAGAATCGTCGTTTCATAATCGAAAGTTTTTACAAGTACATATTGGATAGCAAAAAGCTGAGTATAAATGCGCATATATTAAATATGCTTTTAATATCTTTCGACAATACAAACTGCTACCTTCTTTGGTAGGTGGAAATACCATCGCACCATAGGGCAATAACATCCTTCACATTAACTTAATTCGCATCTTTAAAGGCAGTCTTTGATAGCTCGCGCTGGTTTTCAAAAGTCTCAGTAACAGCCAGCAATTAGCCGATCTCGGGCACATTGCCTCCAATGCTCGACCGCGGCACACAAGTTTAAATTGCACGATTATCGCCGACACGTACTTGGCGCAATTATATACGAGACTGTAGAACAGGGATAAAAGTTGCTAGAAGGGATAGAATCGATAGGAATTTTAAGTGTTTCTGCTAATGATTCTACACTGAAATTAGTGATTACTAGATACTGTTCGCCCTCAATGTACGAGTAAGGCGACGCTCATTTGTGCCAATTTACGTTTCCTTCGAGCATTTTGGTAATTCAGAAAATCCCACATCACACGGATCTTACTTAAGTGAGCGGCGTTTTATTGCTGCGACGAAATTTATATCTAAACTACACTGTCCTACCACCCATAACCAAATATTGAGTGTTTGATAGCGAATGCTCATTCTTTGTGGCCATTATTTCAATGTTCTGGATGATGAGACTAATTACCAAAGGGTAAGTTGCTTACAATAACTGAGTTGTTATAATATTGACACACTTTTTACACAAATTATCTTGCCCCAAGTTAAGAATATGTAGCCTGTGTTATGGGTTACAAGACAATGATATATTTAATACAATATATTTACTTAAACATACATAAATTCATATAAACATACATAAATACATTTAAACATCCATGACTCGGAAGCAAACATCCATATTCATCATATAAATGCTTGCACCTACCGGGATTCGAACCCGGGACCTCTAGCTTAGTAGGTAGGATCGCTAACCACTCGGCTATACAGGTCGTCGTGTTATGTAGTTAGTATTAACATGATAAATAGTAAAAAAACATTGTATCTATGTTTCTGCTCTTAAATTATTACTTTTTTCATTATTATAGCAGACGAACTGATACATAACACATCGCAAAAGGCATATCCTTTAAATACACTTTATAATCGCTTCTCTTTATATATATATATTTTTTTTTACAATTTACCAGTTTCTAGTTGTTTTTTTTAAAAATATAATCTACACAGAATACCAACTAGGAGTGTGCAAATGCGGCGTATTTTACTGCTGTTAAGCATTTTTAAAGGTACTTAACATAATCTTATGTTTCAAAGTGACGTGCGCAATAATTGCCGCTCATAATTTTGTAATCTAAGGATTACTGCATTGTAATGCGCAGAATGTATCACCATTTGAAGAAAGTCCTGCTCGTCTTGTCATTTTTTCATATAAAATATAAACACATACATACCAGGTTCGCTACTTTTGCCCTGAGGGAAATTATGTAAAGTAAACCTCACATTAAGGCGAAGTCGTGTGACTTAAGCTGTTGTAAAGAGCGCATTATTTGTAAATTGTAATGCTTCTACGCGGAAACGTTGTTAGTGAGTACTACGCGGTGGCTTTGTCTAAGTGGGTTACTTTAGCTCACAATCGCTTGGTTCATCGTTGGCTAGTGTTTGACAGCGACGACGTCGATAAGCTAATGTGTTCCATAAATACTGCTACACAACGTGTTCAGGAGAGAACTCCTTAAAGTGCCCTGGATGATACATAGATAAGGCATCCGATGCACATTTGCATGTTATTAGACAGTTAAATAAAAGCAAATCAAAAATTTTAAATTTTAGTTACAAAAAAATTAAAATCTTATTTTAAAAGGGGCAATAAACTTATTTTCGCTTCTTTAAAATACAAGAAAGATACTAAAACGAATAGGTAAACCGTACATAGTCGATCTATATCATAACTTCAAAGTAATAGATGGTGTGAGCAATATTATTACATTGATTAGTTAATGTGTAAACAAACCCTACCAATGTTTTGAAATCCCAATTAATAATTACATTGAATACAACTTCTGTTACTTTATTACTTGGGCTTGTAATGTTATTTTACATAATTATCACTTTAGTTTAAAGAACACTTTAATCAGTAGCGACCTAATGAAACATAGTTTTCAACAACAGTACCAACATTCTATTGAGATCATAATATAACTACTACTGATAATAATTCGTAATGATAAAGAAATAATATAAATATAGTTGTTAAAATATTATTTATCAATAAATATAATAACAATTAATATTTAGATCTTTAGTAAAATTAACTGTAATTTGATCCGTGTAATTTAGTTGGCACTACAGCAGTGCCAACTAACATTTGTGAGCATTAAACATGGTTGGTTGTCGTGGCCTATTTAAGCTAGAGTGCTAAGTTCAAGTATTCATTACTTTTTGTGAATTGTAAGGGGAAACCCCTGCCCAAATTGTGATTGAGTCAGTGATTATTGTAATTATAAAAAACTGTAAAATACTGATATAAGAATTTTATTATGTGCGTTTAAATTACCAACAATTTCTACAATTGTAAAACAAACTCTAAGGAAACGGAAGCTGGTGGAATTCCAAATCTATGTTCTTGTAAGTTCAAAGGCGATGCTCGACCTAACATTAGGCCTTTCTCGGATTTAAGAATTGTAAATCAATATTTGTGTCACGCTATCGCGATCAAGACAAACATCAGTGTGATAAAAAGACTACAGCTTATGACTAAAAATAATGAGGAAAATACAGAAAAAATCAAGGCTTCGTATTGAACTATTTCCACCACCAAAACCTTACTAGTCTTAACAAAATTTTGGAAACTGAATGGGTAAGGACATATTCTGTCTCTCTATTTTTCCATTTATAGGTGTCCGATTAGTATATTATACGATTTAAATACCTTTATTTATTTACGGTGTGTGTGAATTGATGCATCTACTATACCATGCCTGGTATTATTGTTGATACAGTAGTAGTCGGCCGTGAATGTACTCAATAGCTCTTGTTTTTACGTATTAATTTACATTTTTTAATTTTTTTTGAGTATTTGTAATTTGAGTATTATTGCTGCATCACTTTACATATAGCGGTAGATTCTATAAGAAATATATTTTATTTTTTTGACATTCATAAGTGTCATTTTCGTGACCTACTTGAATAAACTGATTTTGATTTGATTTGATTTGATTTAACAGTAATAAGTACTGCTTGAAGTAATCTAGCACTTATAATAACAAAAATTAAAAAAAATACACAGATAACGATGATAGCGATATCATTTGAAATAATATTGATCCAGGATTAAAATCCTAGGAGAAAAGGTCGAGAAAATGTGTATGTCAAAATAGCTGCTAATTTTTCCTTAGCTTAAACAAAAAACAAAGACATTAATGAATCCAAAAATATATACATACTATTTATAATATTACAAATAGATTGAAATCCAGTTGTTCGAAACTCTTACCAAATAATATAATACTGGTAAGTATCCGGACGAGTAACTTTTACGAATCAATGGACGTTTGAAACGTGGATTTAGTTTGTGATGTAATTACGTCTGTGAGTGAAATAGGAGAGATTCAAGTGTAAATTGAAAACGTTCCAGTCTCTTGTTGACTATATTTAATACCGGCATTAAGGTCTATTTGTATAAAACAGGATTTTATAGTAAAAAACGATAGAAAGCTTAATCTCTTTTAAAAATGATGCACTTAAGATTTTCAAATCGAAATACATCTGAATGAGTATAAAAAGGATTTACTGTTATTTATAAAATTATTAATGCGATGATTTGGTCATTTAGAGAAGGTGGATACACCAAGAATAATTCGAATTAATTGTTACCCAGTGGGAGGACTCTTTGCTCAGGATATCATCTTGACGTCGTTTTCTGCTGTCAAGCAGTAATATGGTGCCGTGGCTAGTGAAATTACTGGGCGAATGTGACTTAACATCTTATGTATCAAATTGACAAGCACAATTACAAATACATAAATACAATCACGCCTTGTTCCCGTCGCGGTAGGCAGAGACTATAGGATGCCATTTGCTTCTATCCTTACAAACCTAACGCGCTTCCTCTATATCCATTACTCTTCTCATACATGCTCGCCGGATGCGGGTGCTTTGGACCTTTCCTTTTCTCAAAACGTCCCCAATTTCTACGAATGGTCTACGAGGTCTCCCACGACCGACTTGCCCACACACACTTGCCTTATATATTTGATGCGTCATTATTTCTTAACTCATTCGCTCTACGTGTCCAAAACCATTTCAGCATTTCTTTCTCAGTCCTTGTCACAATATCCTCTTTTAGACCAAAGCGCGCTCGTATTACCGCATTCGGAATTCTATCAATCAGTCTTACCCCACACATACTACTCAGTGATCGTATCACAACTGCGTTAATTGTGTTTCTATGCTTTTTCTGCCATACCTGACTGTCACTACCGTACATAAACGTGGTGACAAGCACTCCATTATGGAAAGCCATTCGCGCTTCTTTTGGCACAGTCATTACAAAATTTAATACGCGATTACAAATTTGCTCAGAATTTTGAGTTTATCAAGAACCCTCAACGGCAGTAAGGTGAACCTCTTGCACCGAGCACAGAAACACAGTCATAGATTTACTAATACAATTACATGTCCCTAGCTGTTGCCTGTGACTCCAATGCTGTCACATACATATATACAAAACAATCATATATCTCTCATCGTTAAAGCAGCGTTTAAAAGACATGTTTTCGTTGCACCGTTCTTCTCCGACTTACTTTGCAAATCCGACTTCCACGAAAATGTCTATTCATTGTTCGGGTTAATATATAGCCTATGACATTCATAAATAATATGACTTTGTATTGCTAACAGAACTTTCAAGATCGATTCAGTAGTTCCCTAGATAACCCCCAACAATCTCGCAAACTGTACGTAATAATATTACTATAGATTAAAACGTTTCAAGGGATCGCTCGTTCATAGCTTGCACGTCAAAGAAAGCCCGTAAGTAAAGTAAAATATGATTCTAGTAAGCGAGCGAACGAGTCACTATTACGAATCAATGACCGTTTGAAACGTAGATTACATTCGGGACGCACTCGTAATTTGGTCTGTGAGTGAAATAGGAGCTATTCATTAGTAAAAGAAAGCGTTCCATTCACTTGGTACAGTTTCAAGAGAAATTACTGAAACTCTTTTCTTATTGACTGTATCAAGCAATATTATATTAAAAAGTCTAAATATTACGATAGGTATTATTAATAGGAGTGTGATCATAAAATCAGTGGGAATGTTTTTTGCACAGGATGCCCTGATGCTGGGTGGGTAGCAAAATGGCGACTTTTTGCCATTGTGTGTGTGTGCAAGTTCTTTCTGTTCATAAATAACAATATGTTACTTTTTTGTTCTTTTTATTATTTAAATATTTTGCTTCAAGTCTTTGTCAAAATTGTAGATGGAAGTTTATTTTGTACTTAATTTAATGTCTTCCAATGAGAGTGATGTATGCACCAGTAGGCCTGAAGGGCGTCGTAGCAGGTGAAATTTATATATCATTTACTGGGCTAATGAGTAAAGTGTGTGTGGTGTCGCACCAGAATAGCGCCACTCTTTCTCCTCCCGTGGGTGTCGTAAGAGGCGACTAAGGGATACAAACAACGGAGGCGCCAACCCGCCTGCCATGCGTGGCGATTATGTCAAAAACCCCCCAAACATGACAGACACTATCGTCGTGGAAGTATTTGAGGGAGATCTTTGCTCAGCAGTGGACGTCTTCCGGCTGATGATGGGCTAATGAGATTTAGTATATTAGGTACCAAAGTGACGAGCACAATTACGATACCGCTTAGAATTTTGGGTTCAAAAAAAATATATATAAGAACAGTATACTCATCTCGTTATTTTTCAAGAAACGAAAACATTTGTCCTTAAAAGTATATAAATTCTAAATGTCTGAAGGTCGCCGTAGCTAGTGAAATTACTGGGCAAATGAGACTTAATATCTTATGTCTCAAGGTGACGATCGCAATTGTAGTGCCGCTCAAAAATTTTTGGCTTTTCAAAAATCCTGAGCGGCACTGTATTGTAATGAGCAGAACGTTTCGTTTGTCTCACTGCCCTTCAAACTGAAACACCAATAGTGCATGCTAAGGCGTTCTATTGTAGCCATTATGTACAAAAAAGCCTCCCTGTTGTAGTAGATATATAAATGAAGCTTGTCTGCGTCATAATTCTACTTACACTCCAAGTTAAACGTTTTTAACATAATTTATTATGCCTCTTTCCCATATGTTGTATGTTTTTTTTTTATCGTGCCAACCGGGATTTGCAATATGCCCTTTGGCCCTTGTCTGTGCTCTACCCCAAATAAAGTGGCCGTGCCCATAAAACGAAATACTATATCGCATAAAAACCATATCAATGAGCGCTATTTACTCGAAGCTCGTAGCGGGTCACTCGTATCTCTTTTATTGGCGCGGTCGTTGACCCTGCGCACGCGCCGCTCTCACACACGTACACGCGCGGTTATATATAGCGCGTGACGTCACTTGTTTATCGTACGCAAGGTTACGCGGCTCCGCGATCGAACCATACCCCTCTCTCCCCACCGCACCTTTTACCCTCCGCCGTCGAAACGATGCTGCAAAACACAACTCGCTTCGAAGTTTTCACCTTGATGATTAGATTTTAATATTATGTTAACAATTTAAACTATGGGTGGATTTAATCAAGCATTAAACAGAAGGAAATTAGATAGGAAAACAAGATGGAAATTTAATATAAACAATATTATCTATATAGCGAACAAAACTCTTGCCTTCCTTCAAAAATGTCCTTCAGTAGGTTGTGTAGTGTCCTTCGTCACTTTTCACATTATGAGAGGTTGAAAGGACTTTTTTCAAAGAAAAGAAAAATAAAATCATACAAAAAGTCATACACACTTTAAACAAAACACCAAAGAAGATGTTTTTGCCAATGTTTGAAGTAAAAAAAGGGTTGTTAATTTTTATTGTATTACGTACACTAAAAATCAGGGTCTCTTGCATAATTTTTGACGCTTTAGCGCACTTAATATTCGTTTTACCTGGTATTTGGTAAAGAGCTAGTGAAATTACTGGGCAGATGAGACTTAACATCTTATGTCTCAAGGTGACGAGCGCAATTGTAGTGCCCCTCAGAATTTTTAGGTTTTTCGAGTATCCAGAGCGGCACTGCATTGTAATGGGCAGGGCGTATCAATTACCATCAGCTGAACGTCCTGCTCGTCTCGTCCCTTATTTTCATTTAAAACAAAAGTGTGTGTGTACTTATGTATGCACGCAAGAAGTTATACTTCTTTCGCCTAACGAAGGAAAAATCATTCAATTGATATTCCCCGTGCTATTCTACGTTTTAAGAAAGAACAACTTTGTAAAAATCTTGCAAAGATGGCCTTGACAATTAATTATTAAATAATTAATACGGAAGAAACCAAAAAAAAATAACGAATGACGCAAACGTCAAAAAATTTTATGAACCAACTTTAATCTGTTATTTTTGTGTTACCGTGATGCGCGCGTCTTAAAATTTCACTCTCATCATTTTTTCATAACGCGCCTAAAGAAGTATAGCTTCAAAGTGCTCGTTTGTCCTCCTCTTCCATAAAAAAATCACCCATGAGCGATATCTATTTTACATACATACATAAAATCACGCCTCTTTCCCGTAGGCGTAGGCAGAGACCACTTCTTTCCACTTGCTACGATCCTTACATACTTGTTTCGCTTCGTCCACTTTCATTATTCCTTTCATACATGCTCTCCGGTTTAGGGTACTCTTGACCTGGCCTTTCTTCAAGACGTCCCTGATTTGATCTTGAAACGTCCTCCTAGGTCTACCCCTTCTAACACTTTCATTCACACTAGCCTTATACACTTTCCTCGTCAATCGTTCTTCATTCATTCTCTCGACATGTCCAAACCATCTCAGCATACCTTTCTCAATTTTTGTCACAACATCTTTCAGACCACAACGTTTCTATGATATCTATTATTTACATTCAATATAACATCAGTCATCCAAGGCTCGCGTTGTACTACCAATCATAATAACTGCTATACAGATAGCATCCATCGATAGCGCTATACAAACACAACGCTATGTCCGTCTGTCTGCCCCAGAAACACAAAACAATAAAACCAGCTCCGGATTATTGTAATTTCGCTGAAAATTTATGAAGGGATCAACGCTCTTGCGTGCCACGTTCGAATCCATTTTATTGTTGAAATACTAGGTTCATACAAAAAACACGAATACAATTATAAGAGTTACACTGAATTCTCGACCAAATATTTCGGTTTTATGCTCTATTGTAAATGGAGCAATTAAATTTCAGTTCTGAATATGTTTTCATTCCTTTTACGTTACAACGACTGAATCAGTGAAAAAAACCTAAATATTATTTAGTTATTGTAAAATACCGTTTGTAGTCTCACAATGAAAAAAAACTTTAAAAGTTATTATTAATAAGTTACAAAAAATAATTAAAAAAGAACAAAATATGTGCTGCTTTTGTCTTTCTATTTGGAGTTCGTTTATTTTAAATTAATTATTTTTTTACAGAACAACCTCATTCAGAACAGCATTTTGAAATCTTATTTAGTATATTCAATATCTGAGCAAATAAATGCAATGAATATAAAAAAAATATTACTTCTCAAGGTTTTCCTCACACTTCACACATTCGTACGTAGTTACGTAGCAAAATGTATACTTAAGGCGAAGAGTAAGCAGAAAACACGCAAACATGATGTTTTTAGACAAGTTTTGTGGTAAAAGTATAGCATTTCAAGCTATGAACACTACTTAATCCTGTTACACATATCCTTAAGTCTTATTTGTAGGTTGCTAATGCTTGCTGTTGGTTATAGTTAACACTGCCGAGCCTTTTTGAACTACCACTTTTCTTTGAAGTTAAACAAGTTTTTTGGCATGGCGTGACGCATTTTTTTGGTACTTCTCTCAGAAAAGTTATTCTTACAGCTTGTACTTTTTTGTGTAGGTTCATTTATTCAGATTAGTAGTGAATAACGAGGATTGTAAGCATATAAACTGTTTTCCATGCAAGAATTTTGAAAATATTGGCTTTGTTACTTTGGCGGGCCGGCAGCCGTGAACTCATATCGCTCAAGGTCGCTGGCATTTAGTGTCGCCTTAAATTTAAAACTTGTGTGATTGGAACTGTATTTTTTCAATAGATGTTTGGGTTAAAATAACTTATTTATTCACTTAAACCGACTATTTGTTATAGCCTTTCCAAGTTTTTGGCGACACAAAATTTGATTGGAGTCGAGAAAGAAAACGTCATATTATTTTGTAGTTATTATGAAGTTTTGCGCCGTATGTGGCGTGGAAGAAGAATGGGTTTTGTCAAAATTAACTGAGCATTCTGTTTTTATCTGCTAATCTATCTATATATATAAAAGAGAATGTATATTCCCTAATAACTCCTAAACTATTCGACCGATACCAATGAAATGTTTGTAATATTGTTGAAGCTCAAGGAAGGTTTACATATATTATTTATATGGCAAAACAACGTTTACCAGGTCAGCTAGTAAAAAATAAAATGGAACTGATAAAATAAAATTAATTAAATGACAAAAACATGCCGCTATATGAGATAAAAGTACGCGTCAGCTACTTTTATACATTTAGTAGGTCACCTAGACCAAACATTGTGTCAACTTCGCCATGCGATGCTCTGCTAAAGAATCTAACACATGAGTAACTGAAATATGTGTTTCAATGTATTTTAGACATTTCCCTAAAATTTGCAAATTAGCAAAAATTTTGTAGAAATACAACAAAGAAAGTTTTTTACTCATCGTGTCTAAAACATGTAAGAGTTTCGAAACAAGATGGCAATATTAGAAGCTGTATAAAAAAGTACGCTACAAATCGCTGGTAGGCGATTTAATTAAGGAACATTATAAATTGAAAGTACTGCCTACGCCCTACACAGTTGGCATTACGAATTTGTACCGTCTATTCGTAATTACAAAGCTTCTACAATGATAATTGCGTCTTCGAAACCCTACAAGCTTCAACCAAACGATTTTCTAGAGACTACGATACCATTCCCGGGTAATATTTGCATCATTATAGCGTTATATAGAGTCGTTAGGGTACGAGGTTGTTCGTCCTGATGCGTATAGATTTAGGTAATAATGAACAATAAAATTAAATAGTAAGCTGAATGTACATTGAGCCTGTCAATAAAATGTTAAGGTTATGGAGTTGGAGTTGGATAAATATTATAGAGGTCCTGGGTTACCGGCACAAAGTTCTTTAGTAATGAAGATTTTTCTTTAACTTATTCGACAAGGGAGGACAGCCTTTGAAATATCATACAAAATAGGCAACATTCACCAAATGTAACTGTTATTGCTAGGGATAATCTTAATATAAAGCTCATAAATATTGTTCACCAGAACATACAAGGTATCTCAAGTAAGGAATTAGAAATTGAACTGTTTTTGAGCTGCTGTAATATAGATATATTATATACTAGTTGACCCAGCAAACGTTGTATTGCCATATAAAGTAAAAAGAAAATTAATAATTAAAATTTTTGGGGTATAAATAATAGATGATGACCGATTCTCAGACTAGATAATATTTAGGTTATATAGTTATTTTATAATTATCTAGGCTAATCATTTACGGGTGTGCAAAATAGATGTCATCGGGAAACAGCTGTTATATTTCCGAATGTTGGCCAAGAGCTGCTTAGCATAATTTAGAAAGAAATGATATATAAAATCTAATTAGTTATATATTTTAAATTATTCTTTCAATTTGATTTCTGAACGACGGGGGACTCATCAAAGGAAAAACATTTTTTTTATATTAATTTTTTTCCGAGAATTTTCATATTTATTCACGTTTTAAACCTTCCCTGGACTTCCACAAATGATTCAACACCAAAATAAGCCAAATCGGTCCAGCCGTTCTCTAGTTTTAGCGAGACTAACGAGCAGCAATTCATTTTTATATATATAGATTACAGAACATTGGCGTTAAAGTCATCAGCTCCAGTTTAGCTTTAGAGAACATAAAGTAGTCAGTACGTTTTGTAGAAGTAGGGCAATACATGGAGGTTCTCTAATTATTAGTCTCAGAGCGCCATTTGTTTCCGAAGCGGTAGTAGTATCTAGTATATTAGAAATGACATCAGAAAGAATTCTAAAGGAATCAATTTTGAGAAAATAAATGCCTTTTATGCCTTTTAAAGCATGGCCCGTAGTGTTCAATGGTAACCCAGTCGGGCGCTACTCGGAGTGAAAACTTACAAAAACGTGTCATCCCAGAGATGATATATTTATTTGCTAGATTGGTTCTCCGTTTCGCCCCCAAAAACTACCAGTGTAATAAATTTCATCCCGATCATTATCAAAACCAACTCCGAGCGTCAAGAATACCATAAATTTACTTCTAAGCCATCGGAACCGGTTTTTTTAAGGTTAATTTCTAACCGGCAATCTATAATTTTTAAAGAAACAAACGATATCATTCTAAATATTAAAATTAACTTGTTTCTTTATAATCTTGTCAAATATAAATATTCAAAATAGTTTATTGACAGTTAAAAAAGTCATGAAATTTCGAAATAAGTTAAAATCTGTATTTTTTTACTGTTTTATATCATCTCCGATATAGGACCGATAGGGAAAATTGTCAAACCCTAGTATAGAAGAAATTCACAAAACATAACATACGGTTCGACCTTGACTCCCACACAATCAATCAAATCAAATCAAAATCTCGATTATTATTTATGCGAACAAAATTCAACACACTGCCACGCTATTAGAGTCGTTATTTAATTAACAATATCCACGCAAAGCAATTTTTTGTGGTGGCGTTTTGTACAAGATCCGGCCTGGTCTGCGATGCTATCATTAATAGCTATTATTATAAGTACGTAAAAGGGAAAGCAAAAGTAAAGGTTGGATACGATACTCATACACATTTTGATGCTTTATTTCTTTGTATCTCAAGCCCTCAAAACTTTTGGCCGACCTATCCTCTCCACGCTCTGTTTATTTGATGCAATGCAAATAAAAAAAGGCAAATTCAAAAAATAGGATGTGAAATCACTTATTGAAAGTCAAAAAACTACCACCCATTCCAAAATGAATGCCTCAGACCTGAGAATAATGGGCGCAACAAACTCAGCGGGCTTTTTTTTTCATCGAATAAATTCAAGTTATTATTTAATAGCGTGAAGGCGGTCACTCCATTCCCATACTGTGGTATCATTAAGAAAGTCATTTATGTTATTTAACCTTTACCTCACAAACGTTTTTTAACAATTCTTTTGAATAACGTAATACTTTTGTTTTCAACATTTTCTGGGATCTTGTTGTAAAAGCATATACATCGCCCCACAAAAGACTTACTTACTCGACTTAGCCGAGTAGTAGCAGCAAACTTAGATTCTTACCTGTAACAAGGAAAGAAAATTAATTAAATATTTATTATGACTTGCACAATGTTTAATTTACGTAAAAAGTAATAGGTATAGAACTTAGGTAATATTTTCACCAGTGGGAGGCTCCTTTGCAGAGGATGCTGGCTAGATTATGGGTACCACAGCGTCGCCTATTTCTGCCGTGACGCAGTAATGTGTAAACATTACTGTGTTTCGGTCTGAAGGGCGCCGTAGCTAGTGAAATGACTGGGAAAATGAGGCTTAGTATCTTACGTCTCAAGGGGACGAGCGCAAGTGTAGTCCCGCTCAGAATTATTGGGTTTTTCAAGAATCCTGAGCGGCACTGCATTGTAATGGGCAGGGCGTATCAATTACTAACAGCTGAACGTCCTACTCGTCTCATCCCTTGTTTTCATAAAAAAAAACGGT
Source organism: Leptidea juvernica (assembly GCA_949711755.1). Taxonomy (NCBI): domain Eukaryota; kingdom Metazoa; phylum Arthropoda; class Insecta; order Lepidoptera; family Pieridae; genus Leptidea; species Leptidea juvernica. The sequence goes on from CATIXQ010000005.1 coordinate 3,243,237, forward strand.
CTACTTATTACGAGATATTCGATTTAATGCTTTTTTTTTATCGAACTTAATTCGTTGTGTGGCCGGTAATATACTCTCTCATACGTCAATTTAATAAAACAGCAGATCAGGTGTGCCTGTTCTGGTATTTTTATGGTAGAGGAGGACAAATGAACATAAGGGTCTCGTGATGGTATGTCATCACCGCAGCCCATACTTTCTTACAACACCAGAGTTTTGCTGCCTAATAAAACGTTGAATAAACGAACATATAAATTCGAAAACCGAAAACACATAAATATTAGTACAGTAGAGTAGGTAATAGATGAAAAATCTATTCTGTAAGCTCACATGTTTGAAACTTGTAAATTTGTTATTTTTCATGTAGTTTTCACATGTGGACATACGTATTGTTTTATCATATAAGTTTAATTTTAATCAGATATCAAAAAAAAACAACGCTAAAATATATTTGCAATATATTTTAAAACTTACAATTATGTAGAATAGAATTTAATTGTAATTTTATTAAAAATAAACGGGAAATGTGAAAATTTAGGTTTACAAACTCTGAAAAAGTTGCATACTTGTTTTGGCAAATCATTACTGACGTTACACAATAATGTCACTAGAAGGCCAAAGGTAAGTGACTACAAACATAAAACTCAAAATGAAATATTTTTAAACAAATAGAACTCATGCACTCAATTCTCTCTGGACCGATTGCGAAATTCCACGGAGACGAAGACGCAGGAATAAATTAGCAGCAAAGCCTTTCAAACGTGATCAAATTCAAATAAATTTTATTCCAACAGGCTTAACGTGTGAGATTTTTAATCTCAGAACATTCTTCATTTAATGAACTGAATCTACCGTATGTTCGGAAGAGAAGAGTCTGTCAGTTTTAAATCTCTACATCTTAATATAATATATAAATTACGTGACACGTTGTTTGTCCGCGCTGGACTCCTAAACTAATGAACAGATTTTAATGGGGATTACTTCATCGAGTGCAGTTTAGTCCAACTTGAGAGATAGGATAGTTTTTATTTCGATTTGGGACCCATAGTTATTTTTGTTTCCAATATTTGTTTTGTATGGACATATTTTCTGTGAGAGAATTAATTGACGCACGGTATGACAGTTCTGCTGTGAAACAATTTCATTATAACAACAGCGAGCATATTTTACGAAATAATTCTTGATGTTATGAAATATTATTGACAAATTCATAGTAAACAGTATTTTATTTGTTATATACAGAACAACGTCTACCGGTCAACTTGTAGTATATAAAACAAAGTCGCTTCCCGATGTCTGTCCCTATTGTATGATTTGTAAAATTACGCAACGGATTTTGATGCGGTTTTTTTAAATAGATAGATTGATTCAAGAGGAAGGTTTATATTATACATAATAATACATGTATAATATAGAAGAGGAACTGATAATTTTAGAGGTTTCTAATGTGATGTCGTAAATAAAGACATTTTTTGCGCTTACATAGCCAGCGCGCTGGCTGAACCCTACGAGATAGATAAAAATATTGTACAACTTAAGAGGCTTATATATCTCTTAGGGATAACCCACAATAACCATTTTTTATTCTTTACTTTTTACGAGAAGTAATGGCTTATTTTAATTTTTAATTTTGCCTACTGAGCTAGAGGTCCCGGGTTCGAATTATGGTAGGTGCAAACATTTATATGAAGAATATAAATGTTGGTTTCCGAGTCATGGATGTCTATATGTATTTATGTAAGTATATTGTATACATATCGTTGTCTTGTACCCATAGTACAGGCAATACCTACTTTAGGGCAAGATAAAAGTGTGTCACTATTTATTTACGAAGCGATTTTAAGCAATACAGCATTAATCCTTTTCTAATTAAGTAACTTACTTTATTAACATTGTGTGTTTAATATATATCAATATGGCTCTTTATAGCTTGTAATTTAAATGAATATTACAGATTTAAAATGCATGTTTGACATCAATAACTCGGAAATACCTAAGTTATATTAATTATTTAATTTTTACTATTAACTCTTGACAGAACCAATTTTTTCCGGGCAGTATTTCATAAAAGGGAATAAAAATTAATTTGCATAGATATAAGTTATCGCATGGTAGCTTCAGAACTTGTATTCCCTAGTTGTGGAGGTCTGCTTTAGCTTTGTATTAAAAATAAATAAGAGAGACCCTTTCCTGCCTTGGATTCCAATAAATATGTCATATGTGTTATAACGTTCCTCATATCCAGATAGCTAACAAATGGAAAAATAACACATAAATCGGACAGTTCCCTTAAAGGATTACCTCGCAACAAAAATGGCTTTAGAAATAACAGTATCAATAATATAATCCATTAGGGCCGACACACAACGCAGGTACAAATATACAGTTGCACAGCGCCGTATGGAGTACCAAGTAGATTACGATTTCTCTCCACGTCTGCTGCTCACGTACGTGCGATGCACGTGCCACGTGCTCGGAGGTTCCATTCTACGTTCGTTCACTTAGCTGTCCTTATCGTAGATTAAAATGAAAATCTCATAGGTACTGTTATTAGCCGAGGGCCCTTGCGTCGCTGCATACAACCGCCAACAAAACTGCTGGTGTTTATTAATATTCAGAGCATCGGGGCCCATAACTGCGCGACAATAATGTTGAATTATTAAATTCCGACGGGGCACAAACCACAGTTCAAAAATGTAAGAGCCGTGAAGTGTGACGCGAAGTGTACGTTTCAGGCCTGAATGTGTAAATAGTAAGGCTCACCGGTCTCGAGGATCAATAAAAAGCAAACAATAATTGACAGCACGTTTTGAATGTTGCAATGGGCTAGGTGATCACCTCCCGTCGAGGGTACACGTGTCTGTTTCACTTGGTGGTCGATAATTGCTCGTTTCTGCCTAACAAAATAAAATAATTAACCTTGCCAAAAACTAAAAGAAGAACTGCTTCGCTTAGCTGTCAAAACTCAGTGTATGACGTATTTGTAGCACACATTGTCAATACTTTTGTCAAAATCTTAAGAATTCACACAGACAGACCAGCAAATAACAACTAATATAATAACCCAAGGAATATGAAATACGAAGAATTGCACAGCAACAACAATAAAACGGATAGACTTAATATAACAACCATTTCCCGCGACGCCTGTACCGCTCTTCAATCGCTGGGAAAATGCACTTTTTGCCGTTCTGTGCATAATATTGTATTGTGAGACCCGATATTGGTTACAATGATTCAAGTTTTTAAAACTAACTATTATTATACTTTCATCGACATTTATAACAAAGCTTTATTTACTCACAGTATTAATCGAATGATAGATGCCACTACATGGGACAATGACAAATATTGGACGAGTAAATTTCTGATAACAGACGAGTTTTACTGTCGGTAAATAATCGCCGTCATATATTGTCGAGTTTGTAAGTAACATTTCAGTATCGATTCGTAAGTAAAAACCTACCATACTAGGGAATGTGCTTCCTTGCGTAGTGTTGTCAGGACGATACTTCAAAAAAAAGCGTAAACCTCAAAAAAAGCACGGCAACTCTCATGTAAATCCTCTGGTATTGCAGGTCATTGTTGGCGACAGTTGTAACTTAACATTTATTTAACTTTACCAGTGGGAGGCTCCTTTGCACAGGATGCCGGCTAGATTATGGGTTCCACAGCAGCGCCTCTTTGCCGCCTATGTGGTAGCCATAATCTCCCGTACTGCCATTACTTTCGTGAAGTAGTAATATGTAAACATTACATATTACTAACAGCTAGTGAAATTACTGAGAAAATAAGACTTAACATCATAGGTTATTAGGTGACGAGCGCAATTGTTGTGCCGCTCAGAATTTTTGTGTTTTTCAAGAATCCTGCGGCACTGCATTGAAATGTGCAGGGTGTATCATTTACCATCAGCCAAACGTCCTGCTCGTCTCGTCCCTTATTTTCATAAAAAAACATTAGGGTACGCTCGTTTGTCATATTACCATGAAAAAAAATTTATGTCAGGGCTAATAATAGTTAGTTCTTTGGAATATCACCATGAGTGATTAGTAGATCAATATTAAAATTAAATAAATCAGATTAGGTACTAAAGTGAAAGAAAAACTAGACAAAAGAAAACTAAACATTTCTCAGACAGACTATGGAGGAGCATGATGAATGGAAATATGTAAATCAAATTATCGGAAAACGAACAAAAACAGAAGACGTAACTGAAAACGGAGAAGAAAAGACAACAAGGGAGATAGTTTAGAAGATGGTAGGTAAGGCGAAATAAATGCCACCGCAGGAAATAGGAACCAAGTGAAAGCCTCCGTCGCAAAATTTTACTTTAGTCGTGTCCAAAAGTGTCCTACGAAATGTACTAGATCATTTGGCATAAGTTGTTAAAGAATTTGCAATAGACCGTGATTGTCGATCATACCCTCACTTGAACTACTAACCTGAAAAGGGGTGCACTCAGTGGTCAGATATATATATTGGTTTTATGGTAAAAGTATTTATTTACTTTTGGGTATAATTGGTGAGTGCGCGGATCTCTACTATTAATTAATTGAAATGGTTACTCGGACCAGTCCTGTAATGGTTATAGGCAAAAGCTTAATGGTAACTTGGACCGGACCGATCAATGGTTACTCGCGTACTGCCTTACTAAAGGCAACACATGGTTTTATTACAATTAATTTTATCTACTAAGCAATTAGAAAATTTATTGAATTAGGCGTTACTTTGCGGAAATCCATAATTATACAGATGATTTAAGTTTTCTTTAGTGTTAATTCCGCCAATATTTGCTTTTAAAACAATTCGACACGTGTTTCGCCTCTACACGAGGCATCCTCAGGACGTGTTGTCTCGCCAAAATCTGGAACGTTTGCAGTCTCGTGCCAGAATTGAATTAACACTAAAGAAAACTTAAGTCATTTGTATACTAAGCAATATTTTAATATAATGCTGTTCGATGGATTTACTTCGAACATAACCACTATTTGGTCGAAGAACAAAAATAATATAAGTAGTATAAAGAGATATATAAGTAAGAGTTTAGCAATAGTATGTCGGCGTTGCAAATTGGCCACAGTAATATTAGGCAAGTGCGGTGCGGGGTTGAGGGGGCGGGGGGGTTACGCACGGATTCACGTATGTGGGTTGCGTAGATTTTACGTTTGCGTAAGCGTGTTTGAAGCGTACACGTTTTACAACAAAACTAGCTGATCCCGCGATTATATTCGTGTGTTTACTTCTACTTACCAGTAAAATAATAAAAAAGACCTCATATAAGTACTAATTAAAAAAGGCTTATTTTAAATTGTTAATTCTTACTTATCTACTGTTCATATATCTTACAAATTATGTATTTATTTTGCAAGGTATTAGAATGTGAAAAAAATATGTGATAATGCTGCTTTTTTCAAATGTGAGTAAATATATAAACTCAAAGTACATTATTTATACACATACTAGTAGATCTCTAAATAGACGCCAAACACTTATCGATTTGAAAACTCAAATTGATGTAAATTGAAATTTTTTTATGAAAATAAGGGACGAGAAGACCGAAACACAGTAATGCTTACACATTACTGCTTCACGGCTGAAATAATCGCCGTTGTGGTAGGTACCCATAATCTAGCCGGCATCCTGTGCAAAGGAGCCTCCCACTGGTGAATGTAGGTGAACTGTTACGTCCAGCGCCGGCGCCGCCCACAACCCTTAATCAAGGGAGAGCGAGACCTTTCACCACCTTCTGATTGAAGCTTTCACACCACAAAGTTAGATCTGTGTTCCGTACAAGAAGCGGTTGCCAGAATTCAATGCTGAATTTTATTTTATAGATATACTTCTAGGGGAAGAGACTGGACCTCACGACACAGGGAATCCTAGTGTGAGGCCAGAATACTTGTAAAATTAAAGTTACTTACTTTGTACAAATGTATACTTTGTAACAAATATTCTGTAACAACTATGTAACTAATATTCTAAACTTCGACGACCTGTATAGCCGAGTGGTTAGCGATCCTACCTACTAAGCTATTGGTCCCGGGTTCGAATCCCGGTAGGTGCAAGCATTTATGTGATGAATATGGATGTTTGTTTCCGAGTCATGGATGTTCAAATGTATTTATGAATGTTTATATGAATTTATGTATGTTTAAGTAAGTATATTGTATTAAATATATCATTGTCTTGTAACCCATAACACAGGCTATATAATGCTTAACTTGGGGCAAGATAATTTGTGTAAAAAAGTGTGTCAATATAAAAAAAAAAATATGGTCCCCGATAAATTATTCTATTCTATTCTTATTCTACATCTCTTAAATAATTTTGAGCGAAAAAAAAATTTACAATTATATTTATTTTCAAAATTTTCGTATTCATCATTTTGGAGTCCATTGCTACCTAGCCTCGAGCGATCGCATTTCCCGCTCTTTCGTACGGCCGGCGTTGTTAATATCGTGTATTGTATTGAGATCAGGTGTTTTGAAAGGGATCAAAGGCTTTGCACTCAGCAACCATTTCGTTTTTTTTTTATCAAAAAACAAATCATTAGCTGACCATACAAACGTACCAAAAACGCTCAAAATATAGAGAAAGACTTTTATAAAAGTCACTTCTCGGTGAAAAATGAATCTGCAATATCTTAAGATTCATCAAACAAATTCATTATTAATTCGCTAAACTGGGTGATCCACTTTTAAACATATTTACATAAGTAAAGCAACAGAAACACGCAGACTGAACTGAAAGACAGTATAAATTATGTGCATACGTTTTCAAATCGAACAATGACCTATTCATAACCCATGAAATTACAAAGGCGATGAAGAGGTGTCACCTAATGTGATTAGGAATCCCTATCAGAAACGTTTAATGGTGACGCATTTTATATTGAACGGACGCAACTGCATTAGTTATTTATAGAATTCCGAGTCCACGTATTGTAACGAACAATGACGAAGAAAGCTATGTAATGAAAGAGATGGAGTATAAATAGCAAGGCGAGTGAAAAGGAAAGGTATATCTGGCTTTTGTTCGCCGTCGTTCTTTGTATGTGGATAATTTTGGTTGGACAATAATTGCATTATCTTTTTATTTATGATAATAAGGGAGGAGACGAGTAGGACGTTCAGCTGATGGTAATTGATACGCCCTGCCCATTACAATGCAGTGCCGCTCAGGATTCTTGAAAAACTCAAAAATTCTGAGCGGCACTACAATTGCGTTCGTCACCTTGAGGCATAAGATGTTAAGTCTCATTTGGCCAGTAATTTCACTAGCTACAACGCCCTTCAGACCGATACACTGTAATGCTTACACATTACTGCTTCACGGCAGAAATAGGCGCCGTTGTGGTAGCCATAATCTAGCAATCTAGAACAAGTTCATTATGAAAAAAAAATACTAAAAACAATTTACTTTTATGAGAAACAGTGACGGGACGAGTGAGACGTGCCATTAGAACGCAGTGCCGCTCAGGATTCTTGATTGAATCCAAAATTCTGTACGACAATCATAACTGTGCTCGTCACTTTGAGACATAAGATATTAAGGCTGAGATCTATAGAGCGTACTTATACTTTGCTCAGACCTTACTCACGTATAACTTAGCTGAGTGTGATAAAACGCGAACTTGACTTTTGCATTGCCCTATCTGAGAACGAAACCAAGAATTATGCTAAACTCACACACACTCAACACTCAGCCAAGTTTTACTTAAGTAAAGTCTGGGAAAATTTTAAGTACGCTTTGTAGACCTCAGCCTAAGTCTTATTAGCCCAATGATTTCACTAGCTGCGACGGCTAATGCTGGGCGGCAGATAGCCTCTATACTACCTACCCACCTAACTGACCTAGCCTCCCACTGGTAATGTTTAGACTCTCAGCTGGAGATTTGGATGTAATTGCCCGGTAATCTAACAATCCCTAATCCACGAGTGTGAGGCCGGCACCCGTTAACGGTACAGTCAAAGTAAACAATTACGTTAGCATTGTTCGCGCGGTCATCGAACCCCGCCCCGCCCCGCCGGCAGTCCTCTTACCGAATCGTGAGCCGATAACATTCGCATGTACATTAACGTTACATTGAGTTGAAAATTTAATTTAACAATATTACGTGTTCGCTATTGTACAGTCAACAACAAATTTAGATGAGTATTTTTTCATCCAGACGAAACACTCCAACTGTTGGATATATAGGCCTTCCCAAAGGTCGCTTTCGTTACGTGCCCGCCACTTGAGAATATTGCCTTCCAATCGGCCATCAGATCTGCGAGCCATATGTCCTATCCAATTTCATATATTGGAATACATCACTTCATTACATAGTCCTAAACACTACTTAATTTGAGCTATCAAAATACAAACACAGATTCCTTTGATGTTGACTGTACTAAAATAATAATACCACCCGTCATAGAGGTTTTGGGGTTACCCTCATTTTTAGTGGCAAATAGAATCGCAATGCATCTTTAATGTTGTAATTTAGGTGAACTCAATTTTAAGTAACTTGATGTGTTAAGGAGTTTAAAAACGTCGTGCTATCTTAAGATAAAAAACTGAACGAGTGGTAAAAGTAACCATCCTATTGATACATACACTATCTACATTTTGCCTTCATTTCTTTTAATCAAGCAAATAATAAATTGTCTGACAAACATTGAAATATAATAACAAACATTAAAAACAATAATTTAATAAGTAAATGAGTGTTAATTACAATAATAATGATCATTGAAGTGGCGAAACGTATTCGGTCGCGTGAACACTTTCACCGCTACCGCTTGTACTGTGTGACCCAGTTGCGTGAACGTACGCTTATTTTGTTTTTTACTATCATATATATTTTTATGTGTATTTAAATCATTTAATCCTGATGTTTTTTAAATGAATGGATGAGATTATTTCACAAAATATAGAGATTAAGTGGACAGATTAGGACACACATTCCATTCATTTCGTTCCAGATAAAGGCAAATCAAATCAAATCATCTTTATTTGCAAGATAAGGTAATAATATGTTGTTGGCTTATAATTAACAAGTGCTCTTATTCTAACCCAAAAAGCATGCAAACTTATAGAGGAATACATAGTTCACGTTTTAATTTCTGTAACAATTATAATATATTGTACTATACTAAAAAAAGATATACATCCCAAGCAAACTTAGATTAACATCAATCATACAATATTTATTATTTCATAGGCTTATTAATTTCAATTTATAATATAATGTCATTAGCTATACAATGATATTGAGTTCAGTCGAAGTTAATTTTTATTATTTACTATTTTATCGTCAAGAAAATATTTTAATGAGTAGTATGCTTTTTTTATTAAGTAAGATTTGAGAGACTTTTTAAAGTAGAATATATTTTCGCGCTTAATATTGTCAGGTAATTTGTTGTAAATTGTTGGTCCCATGCAAAAGATGCTGTTTCGATACAACTCTGTTCAGGAGTTCAGGAGTTCAAAAGTCGTAATTTGTTGTCGTTTCGTTTCGAAATTAGCGTTTCATATTTATTGATATTATTCTTTACCATAACTGCTACTTCATAAATATATATTGATGGCATGCTAAGAATATTAAATTTAATAAAGTGAGGTTTACATGATTCGGTTGCTTTTAGTGAGCAGACAGATCTGATACATTTCTTTTGAGCTTTGAATACTTAATAAATCCTGGCTTAATCATCACCAAACCAACAGATAGATAAATAACTAACCTAAAAGTTTTTTCATAATTATAAAAGTCCACTTAATATCCACCATGAAGTTATAAAGATGGTTTTGTAATGAATGTAGATTTTTTATGACAATAAGGGGCGAGACATACATAAGATGTTAAGTCTCATTTGCCCAGTAATTTCACTAGCTACAACAACCTTCAGGCCGAAATACAGTAATGCTTATACATTACTGCTTCACGGCTGAAATAGGCGCAATTAATAATTGTGGTACCCATAATCTAGCCGGCATCCTGTGCAAAGGAGCCTCCCGCTGGTAAACAAAGGAGTAGTAGTTTCCCGTTGGTATTTTCAATGTAGTTGGTCTGCTCGTCTCGTCCCTTATTTTCATAAAAAAAAAGAGTTACACCTACTCTGCCATACGAAGCAGTGGCTGAAAACTTTGATGATTTCTATCCTGAGCTAAAGAATGATGTTTAACCAACAATAAAACATGATAATGTGAAGGATGATTGTTGTGTTCAAAATGATTACATCATAGTTACTTTTATTACACAATCGAAGAAAACATCGACATGTAAGTCGTACACGTGTTCGCACAAAACTCACGGCCGTGTCGACGACACAGCCTCATGCCGACTTTTATTTATCTTTATGCATGCGGTGACATCAATACGCTTGAACTGGCCCAAGATATCTACGGGCACCATTTTTTTTTACATACCGTAGATCCAATAAAAATAATAATATAAGAATAATTTATTGAAGCTTACTTTAACATAGATTATTCTAGTTTTAAACTTTTTAACCTTGTTATTTTTTACTTTTGCTCTTAATAGTGATTTTCATTAATATAACACTAGAAATAAGGGATTGCTTGTAACTAATTCTAGTAGGTTTCATAAGATACATAATAGCTATAAGGGTAAATGTATACACTTTTATAATAAATTCCCAGCCACTGTTCAGGCATTATCTATAAATAAATTTAAATGTTTTATGAAAAAGAATGCCTCTGTCGTAAATCCTATTACTCCACAGCTGAATATCTAAGTGATCAGACAGCCTGGGCCTAGATTATGATTATTTCATAGCAATAGCAATGAAAGTACAATATTGTATATTTTTATTCAAAAGAGCGCAAAAAAATGCTGGGAGAGTTTCTTGCGCCGCTTCTTCTCTCTCAGAGCGCCATTTGTTTCCGAAGCGGTAGTAGTATATAGTATATTAGAAATGACATCAAAAAGAATTCTAAAGGAATCAATTATGAGAAAATAAATGCCTTTTATGCCTTTAAATATAAAAACATGGATAAAGTATAATTATTCAGTATTAACACTCTTTGGAAAAGGGCACTAAAGGCTCGTGACGAATAAAAAAATATCAGCAAAGTCAAACTTGAATCAAATTATGACAATAAATCAATCATAACAGATTAAGAATCAGACATCGCTACTAATCTACTTTTACTGAACGAAATGATCGAATCAAAACTCTGATTGATAACGCAGATACAATCAGAGAATCCAATTACATCAGCCTTGCTTTACATAATCGTTTCGCTTCAAATTTGAATTGAATAGAATCATGTGACGTACGAGGCAGGTGCGTTGACCGATTCAAGGTGAGATGTTTTTATCAATAGGCGTTAATTATTTAATCACTGGAGTTAATTGGTTGTGCTAACTTGAGTGGCTGGATCTGCGGTTTAAAGGCTGTACCAACATTGTGTGAAATTTCTATAGCTTTTTTTTTGGAGGACAATCCACCGCGACCTACACTCTGTTGGCGGCTTTATCCACACGATTGTCGTTGCGTGTTTTATAGTTTGGTTGTACGTGGAATTAAGTTCCTGGAAAGTTGCACAGTTAAGGAATGCCACACATGAGACACAGGTGAGAATGATATTTGTGTTTGCAATGCAAGGGTGGAATTGTTTTTTTTTAATGAAATCTTTACTCTCACCCCCTTATTCATAATAGTCTGCTAACTTAAGGCATTGCTAATTCTCACTCTGTCTTCTTCTATTGACCTAACACTCCTTAGCGGCTGTTTAAAGTTAGCGGACCATTATGAATAACGGGGTTACACTTTATTTGATAGGTATTGAATGAGATTGAACTGTAACGCTTATTCAGGAAAAGTCCAATAAGGGAGGGGGGTTATTACTTTTTTTTATGATAGTAAGGGACGAGACGAGCAGGACTTTCAGCTGATGGGGATTGATACGCCATGCCCATACCAATGCAGTGCGGATCAGGATTCTTGAGAAAACCAAAAAGTCTGAGCGGCACTACAATTGCGCTCGTCACCTTGAGACATAAGATGTTAAGTCTCATTTGCCCAGTAATTTCACTAGCTACGGCGCCCTTCAGACCGAAACTAAGTAATGCTTATACATTACTGCTTCACGGCAGAAATAGGCGCCGTTGTGGTACCCATAATCTAGACGGCATCCTGTGCAAAGGTGCCTCCCACTGGTTATATTATGGATATAAGAACAAAATACAATTTCTTCACCTCGCCTCGATGAAGTTTTCACTTCTGTCTTCTGCTCATATTTTAAAGGCCGTATTAATTAATTGGTTTGTTGTTGAAGTCAAAGCGTGAAAGAATCAACTTTAACTTGATACCTTACGCTTTTCTGAGAAAAAGAGGCAGACAACAAAGTCATGACTTCCATTTTGTCTAAGGTACCAAACCCTTAAAACTAGGTAACTTATTAACATACAAAAAAGGCCACAAGAGAAACATTAGTGTACAAACAGATTCAAGATAATAAAGCAGTAATTAGAACGAAACAGATAATCTTTATTCACCAATTCCGTTCTTCGTAAAGTCGGTAACGAATTTATATACCCAAATGTAAAGCAAAGTTTTTATCTAAATCAATACACAAGCATTGTGGAGAATAAGAAATTATAGTAATTAACATTGTTTGAAAAAGACTTGTGTAGCAATTTATAAAAACAGTTTTACCATTCGTTTTATAGTATCCTAACTAATACTAAATATATTAAGAGTTTCTGAGTGAGCGCGATATGAATTTAACGCGGACGAAGTAAAAGAAGAAGCTAGTCTAAAATTAAGTGCAGTATTGAACGTTGCAGTTATAGCTGATAGGTTCGATTCTGGTCTGGGTAGATTTTGATTTGTAATCAAATATTTCCCGTTAGTAATTCCTACGGGGCTATAGATGAAGTTTTATAAGTAAATTCAGGTCATACAAAAATTTGGGATTTATTCTGCGCGTCAGTAAACCTTTCTCAGACATAAAATGTATTAAAATACTATATTATGCTTACGTAAGAAGTATTCTTGAATATTGCAGCAATATATGGAACCCACGATACATAACACATGTCCAAGAAATTGAAAACATACAAGCAAAATTTTTAAAACATATCAACTATCGCGCACGTCACAATTATGTGGACTACCCCGAATCTTGCAGGTTTCACAATATGATGACACTTGAGGACAGGCGCATGGTTCTGGATCTCTCTTTCCTTCATAACATAGTTCATGGTAGGATCGACAGTACAGAGATAACTGAACTATTCATACAATTACGAGTACCGTCAGCTCGCACTAGACACACGCCTCTATTCCAAGTCCCGCTGAGTCATACTAATTATTATGAAAATTCGGTAATCTGTCACACACTATGCAACTATAATAAGCAATTCAACAGTACTGAACTTTTTAATAACAGTAAAGGCTGCTTTAAAAGGAGTGTTAGTAAAAATCTAAAGGAAGGTTAAATTTAGAGTAATTCACAAACACACACACACACACACACACACACACACACACACACATGCACACACACACGCACTCTCACCAAACCCCACACGCACAAATATCATGTCTTTTTATAAATATTGTAAATCCATTATTAGATGTAAGTCCTACAAAATAGTATAATTATAACCTATTTTAAGTTCTGTGGATTTTGTGATGTTTTAAATAAATAAATAAAATAAATAAATTAAAGAGATCTTTTAAAAGGGGTTGATAATGCATTACGGATGTCGTTTGAGATTAGCTTTTCCAATATCTGCAGTAAAAAGGAATATTAATCTAATTTCTTTTACAAACAAAAGGCAATCGTGTATATTTTTTCAATTCCCCGCCGCAGATGGTTGTGTCCGGCCTAATTATCAAGTCCTCGTTTCTACTATGCCACCACCCAGCCATTGTACCATAGAAATATCGAGCCATCGAGTCACCGCAATACCGGAGAAAGTAAACAAGGTGCTGTACACGGGCGTACGCACGGAGCGAGGAGCGAGTATGGCAACGAGCGATGCGTGCGCGGCATGAATAGAAATCACTTCAATTTGTATGCCCCCACTGCCAGCGGGTAATCAACTGTTTAGTTGAGGGGCAACTAAACAGTTGATTGATTTTATACCAATAAATGAAAACATTGTATAGTATTTTGCCAATTATACAACTTGTCTAAAACTGATCTTAAAATTATTTTTTTGTCCTTTAGATTGGATTAATAATACTATGCGTTTAACAAATGGGATATGAATGACATGAATAATATTATATTTTTAGGCTGAAGCTAAAGGGGTTAAGAAATAAGGGAAGAGACTTGAATACGTTGCTGTTACCTTTGAATAATTCAATAAATTCAAAAACATATTTAATAACATGATAAAGAGTAAAAAAAACAGTATCACATAGTGATTACGGCATCGTTCGACAAATAATGTCGGCAAATAATATGGAAAATCTATAAACAAAATTCTCGTGCCACAATGTATGTTGCCATAATCCTACGAAATGGCTTGATTTTACATGTATATTTGGTAGGCCTGAGAATCGGTGGTTTTATATAAGATATAAGTTTTTATACCCCAAAATTTTTTTTTTATTAATTTAAATATCAATACGACGTTTGTCATATTATAATATATAAGTTTAAATAGCAAAACAAACTATAATGTCCACACACAATATATTATCCTCCAACTTACTCACTTAGCAAATAAGTTTTTTTCTAAAAGGGCTCAAATGAAATCATTATCTTCCTCAATTTGTCTTCCTCAATACTTTCATAAACTGAAAATAACTCGCTAACAAACTCGCTACTCATAGAACCCCACACCAATTTATGTACAGGGAGAGCGCCCCACTCGCAAGGTAATAGGACAGTAATGGCCTGACGTGGCGAGGAGCGAAAACACAGCGTTTATTGAGCTGATCTGTATAACGTAGTGTGTACGAAGCAAATATCAGGAAGCCTTCCTTTTTCTATTTCCTTTTGTGATCTACTCAGTAAACATTGACTATACATATGTATAGACTTATTAGGATGGTATCGATGTTTGAGATTACTTGCCCTCTTGAGCAAAAACAATGTACATATTATTCGTAAAACGTTTGGAGTACTAGTGTTTGAATGTAGGTACAAGATAATTAATATGTTACGTATTTATCTTATTAACAGAAAATTACAAATATATCGAATTGTCGTTTGGTCTCAAAGGCTATAATATAATGCTGAGTGAATGAATCAATCATTTTATTTAATAAGTTATAATAGATAGCTATTTTACGGTGGTTTTATTATGCAGAAAAGACGGAAAAAACTAAATCGGGAAAGGTGGACCCAGTCGAGAGCACCTACCGTGAATAAGAGAGCTTCATGAAATGGTTTATGAGAGTAGAAATCAGGGAAGTATATCAGGACCGTGGCAAATGCTGCAGGTAATCATCTCTGCCGGGAGACAAGCGTGATTGTGTATATGTATATCTAGCTGCTGTTCATATTATATTAAAAAGATACCCTATGTGTTAAATCTAATAGTCATTCAGCTGGTTGGATGTGATTAGAGTAACAAGCATCCAAACGCACAAACTTTGATTATAATAATGAGTATAGATAATAATATTTACCGATTTATCCTTGACTCATCTAATGCTACGGTTTATTGCTTCAACCATATACAAACGATCTCAATGTATGATTAATATTTTATTAAATTATATATAATATAAATACATTATTGAAATCATATAGGAACAACGTTATTCGCCTCGTATGACCTCCATACCGACTATATAACTATGTATTCGTATACGAAACAGATCAAACAAAAGAGTTTAGTCCACAACGCGGGTACGGCACAAAAGTCGCAATAAAACTTAACCGCCTTCACAATGTCGTACAAAAGCCTAGCACATATTTGTCAACAACGAACAATAGTAACCACCCGCTCCCCCGCCCTTCTCCCCGCTGCATTTCTACGCAATACACATTACATTGTAGGGTAGAATTAATTAGCAGCGTAATATGAGCGCGTTTTAAGCCGCCTACACGCGCGACGCACACAAAACTCTGGAATTCATTTGACATTCCGCGATATTTGCGATACACGCGTACCTACAACTATGAGTATTGCCAATTATTGTCTACAGTGTCATTTATGGGGACACTGCGTGGACAATATCCCATCGAATTCGGACGGAGCAAAAACGAATTAATCTATATATATCTATCTATATATATAAAAATGAATTGCTGTTTGTTAGTCTCGCTAAATCTCGAGAACGGCTGGACCGATTTGACAAATTTTGGTCTTGAATTATTTGTGGAAGTCCACAGAAGGTTAAAAAGGCGAATAAATAAAAAAAAACTCGGAATTAAACAAAAACAAGAAATTTGTTTTTCCTTTGATGTGTCCATACATAATTCTAATAAGAGAATTTATTGACGCACGGTTTGACAGTTCTGCTGTGAAACAATTTCATTACGACAGCAGGGTGCATATTTTACGAAGTAATCCTTGATTTTATGATATATTATTGACAAATTCATAAAAAAACATTATTTTATTTATTATATACAGAACAACGTCTGTCGGGTCAGCTAGTAAACAATAAAATTCAACGGAGACTCGGTAAGATAATTAGTGAATAATATAAAAAAGTCAAGTGCTAATCGATATAGTTACCTATAGCACCGTACCAATTATTTACCACAAAGAACATTGTATAACGTCAAATGAACCAAGTTCTTTACTTCGCAGCCTAGCGATGTTTCACTTTGACACGCTATCTTCGCGACTTCAATAGGAAATTCGGGAATTCACTAGCACGGTAATAAAAATGTTATAATGATCCTCCATTACTTATAATTTTAAGATTATATCTATATATTATTAATTTTATAAAAGATATCATTGCCATCCACAATTCTTTCATAATAATTTTCTACATTCTTCACCAAATGTAGTGACTCCAACACCATTTCCATTTTTTTTGTTGACCACAAAGCTTAGATAGTATATGTAGTATGTGTTAAAATTAAAAAACACAGTCAAAGTCAAATACACTTTATTCAATTTGGCTTAAACTAAGCGATTTTTGAATTGTCATAAAGAATATGAAAGTCTATAAATCTACTATATGTTTGGAAAAAGTAGAGCTAGTAATACATATTCATACTCTAAGCTTGGTGGTCTATGTCCTGGTGTTATATTTTTCTAAAAAAGTAAATATTTTATTTGAATATACCAACTTTTTTGAACAATATTTTCATGCATATTAAAGAGTTCGACTTTGTTCGATGTTTCACATGTACCAGGCGAAATTACACTATATTTTTTACATCACGATGAACCTTCAACTGACACAAAACTAAAACCAGCTTGTGGACATCCGCGTACTCGGCAGATGGTGCCACGGCAAGGAATGAACATTGGTTACTCTCACTGTTGTACTATCAGGAGGTTTAAGTATGGAATTGCCGTTTTAGCGAAAATTATATCAAATTTAAACCTCTTTATGTGCGATTTCAGAGTCAAACTGACACATGACAAAATGTACAAAATCGAATTGTTTGTTGTAAAATTGTTTTTCATTTGGCTTTAAAAGTAAAGACATTGAAGTAACTGTAATTTTTGAATAACAGTTAAAAAAGTAAATCCTACTGGATAATCATAAGCGAACATCGCAATGGTTGACTTCAGGATCAAACGCCGTAATAATACCCTAAGCAATATACAGAAAAGTGATGGTAGTGGTTAAGTGGACCCTCATGGTGTAATTCACAAACGCTTGCTTAAATCTAGACAAGCAATAACAACAGATGTCTACAGTAACAAACTTCGAACGATGCTCATGAAACTCGCAATGAGACAACCATCGTCAACGTATCTTCATCACTATTGCTATATGATAAGACCTCACTCCACATGAGAAATGTTTTCAACTAAACAGGACCTTTAGAAGAAAACAAAGTTATGCCAAGAGGTTTTGGACTTATGTATGACGTGCGATCGTACCAATGGGGTTTTATAATATATATCATTTGGTAATTGCCTCATCGTGCGAACCCAACCTTGAATTAAAAATAGCATATTTACACGAGCGAAAGATCAAAGACCATTTTAGTCCACAAAACGTGACTATAGAAACACGAAGATAGCGCCATATAGAGATAAGTGACAGTGGACATGTTTGGAGTGGTTTGCCCACGCGGTGGACGACACAATGTTTGACAGACGTCGAGTGACCGCCGCCCGGGCGTACTCGGGTCATCGACCTATTTATCATCTAGGCGCTTCGCTAATAGCTCGTCCGTTGTTTTGATTAATACTTCAATTAATAGCCTCTGGGCTATATGAATTAGCTTTAAGGGGCGTACGATAGCAGGACTGCATGTTGTTGACAGTTCTGGTAGAGACTTGGAAAGAGAATCGTAATTGTCGATAAAACTTCATGAAATTTATGAAACCACACGACAGAAAACTTCATCAGAGGAAGTTAATTAAGAAAAAAAAATCGAACCCAATTATAAATATATATTCATTGATATAGTGTTTGCTCTGCAAAAGAGAGCTATATATAAGCTTGGTTATAGACAGGCTCTCAATGAAAAACTTAAAGAAATAAATATTATGACTGTTCATTGTCAGTACATTTATAAAAATTTAATATACGTTCACAAAAATCGTCACCTTTTTGCTCTTAATGGCGATTTTTCATTATCACAACACTAGAAATAAGGGATTGCTTGGGACTAATTCTAGTAAGCTTCATAAGATACATAATAGCTTTAAGGGTAAATGTATACACTTTTATAAAAGAGCCGCAGCCACTGTTCAGGCATTATCTATAAATAAATTTAAATGTTCTATTAAAAAATGGCTCTATCGTAAACCATACTACTCTAAAGCTGAATATCTAAGTGATCGGATAGCCAGGGATATAGGTATAGGTTTTGTATAGATTTATTCGTTGCAATTTTTTCCCCTGTATTCCCTTATTACTTTTCTTTCTCCCAGTTGAGTATCTTTTTCATATGTAAATTCTATCTGTGGAAACTTGTAATTAGCTTATATTCTTCTCCTGTATTTATTGACTAATTTCTTTAAATTAAGCTGTAAGTTTTCTTTTAAAACAAAATAATATGCGTTTCACTACTTAGTATAAAACAAAGTCGCTTCTCGTATGCTTATATCTGTCCATATGTATTGCTAAGACCTTTTAAACTACGTAACGGATTATGATGCGTTTTTTTTTATAGATAGAATGATTCAAGAGAAAGGGGTTTGTATAATCCATTAATTATATTAGTAGAGAAACACTAAGTAAATAAACGCATTTTTTGCGCTTACATTTGAAACGCTGGCTAAACCCTACGAGATTGATCAAAATAATGTACTACAGTATTGTACTCCTTCAAAAGGTCTACAAATAGTCCGTGAACGGTATTTCTTTCTTACCTCTTAGGGATTACCCGCAATAACCATTTTTTATCCTTTACTCTATACGAGAAATAATGGCTTATTTACGAAGCGATTTTAAGCCATACAGCATTAATCCTTATCCAATTAAGTACATTAAATACATTGTGCATTTAATATACATTAATGTGACCCTTTTCAGCATGTAATTTAAATGAATATTTTCGATGATATTACAGATTTAAAATGTACGTTCGTACATAAATAACGGGATTACTCGTAAATGAGAATTTTCCATTTACAATACAATAAAGATATAAAGATCACTAACAGCATCCAGTTACTTGTAATCGGATGGTGCCGTGAACGGTGCGGGGCGCGGCGGTACCGACCGACCTTTGATACGAACGTTATGCAATCTGTATTTACAACCGCCACTGACCTTTCTCTACTTATCTCGTCCTATTATCTTCTAGAACCTTCTAATCTAATATAATCTTATATTTATACATACGTGTAACGATAGCGGATACACATAAAACAAAATATTATGTTAACCCTTACCTTAGAATCTGAGAAATATCTATTTCTTGGAAATAAAAGTCACTCATTTATTTTCTGAAAATTAATTTCCCGAGAATCGTTTTTTTGAGATCAATTAGTAATTCACTATAAGTACAATCGTATTTATTAATTATGTGTTACACATTTAAATTTAAACAAAATGTTTAAATTAGATGTTTAAGTAACATTTCTATCACCTATCTAACGCGACCTTTTCTCCTAACATACCATGAAACTCGGCCTAAACTTCGGGAGTGCCGGCAGAAGTGAAATATTGAACAAAGTTGGTATAACTATCGCATTAGGAAGAGTCTTCGCTAATGACAAAAGTTAAATAAGGTTAAAAACCAAATAACTATAATGTAAAAATATTTCACAGCTGAGATTCGATCCCTCGACCTGTGTTTCGGCTTCGCAATCACACTGATTCAACCACTGGTCCGATGACCGTACGATCATTTACAACCGTTTTCAATAACCTATCTATCTTTAGTTTAGCTTACTAGAGGTAGACAAATCTATCCTTTTACGCTTACTTACGGTTAAACGGTGACAGCAATGTATCCGTTACTAGAGATACTATATTGAAAACGGCCGTAAGTTGAAATAGGCGAACTATAATTAGTTAGAAGTATAAATCTTTCATCCATAATTTCAACGACTGTCTCACGAATTTTCGATCAGGCCACGTGTCCTGACGCGAGTTTAACATTTTAAACCAATCCCAAGAAAAATGCACAACGCCGCTAAAAAAGTTTACACTTCAAAAATCCAAAATAATTTATAGTAAAGTTCAGTAATTACCAGCTGATTAATTTAAATCCTCTTATATTATTTTAGAAGTAAGTAGTCAAATCAATAATAATTAATCACTGGACACATCAAGTTAAACAGTGTCAATACTCTTGCTTGCCTGGCGGTGCGCTAGCTTTCGACCAATATTTTATTCTCATCCAACTAGACATAAAAATCCATTGCGAGCACACAATATGTTATTTTCTTTGACATCAGAACATCACTCTCCACGTGAGGGCATTGTACAATAGTTGTCCATGCGAAAAACACGCTCTATACCTTATCAAGCGATAACACGCTTACAAACAACGTTTCGGCGAAACGATGACACGAACAAAACATATTGGATACACTTGTTGACAGAGCGTAACCTTGTGGCATTATCTAAAGAAAACAGCCGCTAAGAGCGAGCACAATAAACGAAACACTATTACATATAGGCTGACTTCATCGCACAATTCACACAAACAAAAATTCGTAGTCTATCATTTCAATTATCTACACCCATGCTTTAAATCCTCTATTAAAGATTCAAAAACAGTTAGCTTATTGCTAACATTAAAACACCCAATGTCCTAATAACCATTACATCATCCAAACGAGTATTGTTATGAAATTCAGTACAACATTACATCATCCGTTTTCATAATGACACTCCTTTGGATGATATTATGATTACTAGGACTGGCTTTTTTAATGTAATGGATTTATATTATGGGTGTAGATTAAGTCTTGTATGCAACTGTTGATAATTAGGTATTAAAACACTCATGTGATACTATTAAATAATTTACTATCTGGCATAATCTGATATTTGTAAGCTGTAATAGTTGCGCAAAAAAGAGACGAGACAAGCAGATGCTCGATTGATGGTAAGTGGCTCAGGATTGTAGGCTCCAAATCAGTGAGCAGCATCAAGGTTCAGGAAGACAATATTTGAGTTTCGAGCGATCGAATTCAAAGACGAATTGTCCAGATATGCCATGTGTTACAGTTAATCTCAGTGTTTGGATTCGAGCGTTAGAAACTTAAAATTCAAGTCACTGCAGGGTGGCTACCCAGCGACACAAAATGTTAAGTTTCTCTGAACCCCTAAACAAATCCTTTACTTTCTTACGGCCTTACACATAAAGTTGGTACACAGATATACCTGAGAACAAACCAAGAATATGCAAAATGTTTACATATAGACATTTTGCTTACGATTGGTTTATTCGGACGTATAATGTTTCTCGGAAAAATTCAGAATTACCATTGTATTGACATTGTTATCAGTAATATAGCCTTACAATATTATAGTGTTAATATTCTAAGGCTATAGTCAACATTTGCATATTCTTCGATTATTCTCAGGTATAACTTTATTCCAAAAAATATTCTAGTCAGCAGAGCTCTTACTCGTTTAGTCTCCGCGATTTAGCATCTCGAAATTGGAAACTAGTAAATACAAATATTAGGTCAAAATTTGCTGGGAGATGTTGACGCACAGAGATTAACAGCACAGGTGGTAAGCATTTTCAAAATAAAAATACTAATTTGGTGATAAATTTCAGCAAAGTCGTGTTGTGACACAGGAACACCAAAAACACGTGCAACTGATTTCGTGTACGTGACGCGCCTAAATATCGAATCGAGACGACCGCGGGGCGCGGACGGGAGGGGCGGGGGTCGCCGCTTCCCTTCACTACCGCACCCCGTCATTGCCCTGTATAGCGTGGTATAGTGGCCAAGTTTAGTCTCTATTTGTAGTGTTTAAACATAATAATAATAATAATATATAGTTTATTTCAGGCATTTCACCCATAGAACTACAAACTAAATTAAATATTATATGCGATATGTACAAATAAAAAAAAATACAAATAAAAAATAATATACTCCGATATAATTCATTAATATTATTTTTGAATTTCATTTTTAATTACGTCTAGATTCAAACCATAACCGCCGCTATATTTGGTATCCAATTCTACCACATTTGAATATCACATAAATATTTTTTTAAGTCAAATATATAAATACTAACGAAAAAGTGATTTGCATCATCAATAAATCTAGTACAAATGTGTATGTAGCAAATGGCCGTTAAACTAAATGAAAACCAACAGAATTAAACAAACAATAAGTTATATTTACACAGTCAATAACGTTATGTATAAATCTGAATATGGATCTGATATAAACTAGTGAAATTTTGGCCAAAATCACAAACTTTATGTTATAATAACCTTGAAGTGACCGTCGTTACGTAGAAATAATGCTAGAAATTTCTGTTAGAGCCAAGGTCATTGTTAGGGAGGATATACGTCGTTTAAATGTTTTAAAAACACAAACCTCGTTATATAAATGCCACTCCTCGTTAAAGCCGACCGCCTTGCTACCATCGCAAGGTAAAAAAAAACGCCCTGTAGTAATATGAGTGAAATTTTGGTTTATCAAATTCAATGTACATAGTATTTTCTTTGATTAACGCGAGTGTTACATATTTAAATAAAATACTTTTTAAACGATTATTATCTAAAACCTAGGGTTTCAAAATTGTTTTAACTTAGAGATAAAACTACACATACCAAAAGCACCGACTGACGGACACTGTCCGTAAATATTGCCAAAAACCATCTGTCTACAGCAAATACCACCTCCGAGGCAAAAAATGGCGCTAAACTTCACAATGACAGCTATGACAAATTCTATCTCGACTCATTTCATCTGCAGTCCCCTGAAAACGAGATCTAGAAAGTTCTTGAAACGTCGAGTTAACTAAAATAATAATAAATAATGTAACCTTTACGCAAAATCTAATGTGAAAACACAGTTACAATTACACGCGTTTTAAGCCTTTAAAAGTGTTTTATTTAAATTCAATGTATTAGTACATATACTATAATACTAATAAACGGAGAGCCTTCATTTTCCTTCTGTTATACTGCGAAAACAATAATTTGTGGTGATTACTTATCCGGAACGTATATTTTTTTACTTAGAAATACCATTAATATATTCACGATACAAATAAGTGAGTCAATGAGATTTTATTACAAATGACAATTTATACAATGGGCGGACGGGGGGTCAATCTATATTTATATATATAAGAGATTTCCACGTATATAGTCACTCATCACGATATCTCTGGAACCATAAGCCGTAGCGACTTGAAATTTGGTAGGAATATTCCTTTCGCCGAGTAGAGGTCAGCTAAGAACGGATTTTACGAAATTCCAATCACAATTTTTTTTATTATGAACAGAACAACGTCTGTCGGGTCAGCTAGTAATTTATATTTTTACAAAAGAACGTTTGCCGGGTCTGCACTTGCAAATTGTTAACCGACTTCAAAAAGGATGTTCGATTACTCTGAGATTTATGATCCGATTTACGTAATTCTTAATTTATTTAGTTCGATGCGGAATAGATGCCATTTGGTCCCATAAAAATTTTACATAGTTTGGCCCAGTAGTTTTCATTTTATGCACATTTTTATGAAAATTTTTAACTACCGTCATCCAACATGTTTATTTTTTGTGTACGGCTTTTTTAGGAGTTTCCATTCCGGTTGATTATATATTATTATGATTAATAACTGACACGTAAAAAGTAAAAAAAATATATATTAATTCTTATGTAAGTAGGTACAAATAAACTCACACATAATACATTCTGAAGTGGCTCTCGCTAAATCAAATATGAACATTACGAAAGACACATTGAACAACTATCCACGCACAATGAACCGTTTACCGTGTGTATGTTGCAATGCACTTGCATACAAAACAACTAGTCCTACCTACGTATTTTGTATCGAATTGAGTTATTAGCACATCCGAGAAAATTACAACGATATTTTCCATTGCAAATGATTCAGAATTGTTTTCAACGTGACAATATGGTGGCCTTCAGCCGCCGCCCCGCAGTCTGTTGAGCACTCTTACGTAACACGTGACGATATTATTGCATTACAAATATATAATTATTATCATTGTTGTAAGAACAAAGTTGCTGAAGCCAACTTGTGTATTAGAACGTAATCATTACTTATTTAATTATGAACAGTAACTATACAAATGTTTTGAGATTTCTTTAATGTTCATTCCGCCAATATTTGTCTTTTAAACAATTCGACACGTGTTTCGCCTCTACACGAGGCATCCTCAGGACATGTTGACACGCCAAAAACGTGAGTCTCGAGCCAGAAATTGGCGATGGATTTCCGCAAAGTAACGCCTACTTCAATATTTTTTTTATGAACAGTAAGTAATTCTACTATTAGATTTTCGACTCTAGTATTTCACGTGATGAACAACACAGAAGTTGTTCTGAATCATCATCATCATCACCATCAGCCGGAAGACGTCCACCGCTGGACAAAGATCTCCATGACGATCGGTTCCGTGCTGCCCTTATCTAACGTATTCCGGCGATATTGACCAGAACGACGTATCCTTTGTAATTCCTCCATCAGAATTTTATAATGGGAAGTATTTTATGTGTTGAAAGCACGAAGTAATAATTTAATCTCTTTGGGGTGACTAGAATGCGAACTCACATGCAAATAACCACATCAAAAATTCCTCTCAAATGATAAAACAATATCAAACCATTTACAGTTTCTAAAAACGGGGTATGCAATGTGATAACCGTCCTCCTTGTTTTGAAGTCGGTTAAAAGACCTTCGTCACGTCATAATGATAAAGCGGGGTCAATCAAGTTCAACAACATTAAAAACATTATCTCAACACACGCAAGGAAGGAGTTTTATAACAAATAACACACCTTACATAACAATGACAAAATTTATTATATTCATACCTACATTATTGCTATCGGCAATCAATTTAACTGCTTATCACGAATGTCGGGTGCAATGACCCGCTATCAGAGGTGATGAACGTTGCAGTCGTCATAAAAATATTGATAAATATACTCTGATAACAATAATATTATTCAATGCTGGCACCAGGACTGTGTCACCGTGCTCGTATCGTTCAAGGGTAATCCCATGACTTATAATAATATGTGACGTTCGAGAGTATGTCAAGAAAAATTAAGATACTATTTCCAAGATTATGTCAAAGTCAGATCTTATAAATAAACTTGACTTATCTTATACATCTATCTATATATATATATAAAATTGAATTGCTGTTCGTTAGTCTCGCTAAAACTCGAGAACGGCTGAACCGATTTGGCTAAATTTGGTCTTGAATTATTTGTGGAAGTCCAGAGAAGGTTTAAAAGGTGAATAAATAGGAAAATGCTGCAAAATTAAATAAAAGCAACAAATTTGTTTTTCCTTTGATGTGTCCATACATAATTTCTATGAGAGAATTTATTGACGCACGATAGATATACAGAACAACGTCTGTCGGGTCAGCTAATAGTAAATAAAAGAGAAAGTGTGTGTGTGTTTGTGGGTATTATCACCTAAAACTCGAGAACCACACAACATATATGTAAAGGGCGACATGATCACTCCGACGAATATAGTTTCATTAGTGCCGGATAGGTGGCGCTGGTGGCAGTGATTTTTATGTTTTGAACCACAGGTCGAATTGGTATGAAATTTTATATGCATTAATATGCATTAGAACATCAACTTATATGGTTGCACTGGTAAATACAGACGAAGTTGCGGGTAACACTTAGTCTACATAATAGATCTAAAAAACTATTAATACATGTTGCACTTATTGTGTAAACCCTGCCAAAATATTTATTATTGCATTATAGTTTGTTTCACGCTTATCTCAGACATGGGTCAATTGATTTGTCTGCAAGTTTCCGGTAACAATCATTTAACTCTATGGGCATGAACACACAGGTACACAACCTTCACAGCAGACCTACGCTTTCAAAAACATTCTATACAAGTAAAATTTCATTTAAACGTTGTTAATATTAACATGAAAACTGTTAAGTTCAATTAGTTACTCACACGCCTCAAGTATGTTCATTTAATCTATCTAATATAAATCAGATATATAAAACCAAATATTCTTGAAAATATTTTTGTAACTAAAACTGTAGACATATGTAATGTATAGACTATAGAGAGTGATACACGGAAACATGAAAAACGTTAACATTCATTACACTTTACCAAGACACAAAGAGTACAAAAACGTAAGTCATGCGAAGCATAATCAACATGGAGGCATACATTGAAATTCAACAAAACATTTACAACGCCTATCTGAGCCACGAACGCACGCTAATGGATCATAACAGAGCCTGGCCCGGCGCCAGGAAAAACGAACCTAGAAAACAATTAATTACGCAGCCCAAATGACCCCCTCCCTCGCAATTATACGACACGACAATTCGTGCCGATGCAAAATGTTTCGCGCCCGACAAAACACGACCACACAGCACAGCGACATGCGGTTTGCAGCCGCCTGAGTTTGAAAGGCCACACACGAAAATGGTTAATAACAAGGAAAAATCTCGATACTCATCGCTGCCGCCGCTGAACGACTACAATAGATTACATCGCAAAAATATTAATAGGTTACTATAATTTAAAGATGAAAGGTACAGTTTTTTGAACATTTACAAACAATGACTTCAGAACGAAGACGAATTGACGTGACAAGCTCAAAAGGTTGATCCAATATACGATAATTTATATTTATTCTTTACTAGCTGACCCGACAGACGTTGTTCTGTACATAATAAATAAAATAATGTTTTTATATGAATTTGTCAATAATATATCATAACATCAAAAATTACTTTGTAAAATATGCGCCCTGCTGTCGTAATGAAATTGCTTCACAGCAGAACTGTCAAAACGTGCGTCAATAAATTCTCTCATAGAAATTATGTATGGACACATCAAAGGAAAAACAAAATTGTAGTTTTTATTTAATTTAGCAGCATTTTCCTATTTATTCACCTGGACTTCCACGAATAATTCAAGACCAAAATTAGCCAAATCGGCCGTTGTCGAGTTTTAGCGAGACTAACGAACAGCAATTCATTTTTATATATATAGATTACCTTTTCTGAAATATTTGATATTTAAAACGCTTTTAACTTCGACCTCGATTCATATATTATTGGTTTATAACCTAATAGCACCTTATAAACTAATTATAAAATACTCTATTGATTGAAAAGAGAGGCTATTGAGTTTCTTGTACGTTCACGACCTCTGATTTTTCTGAACATATGGTAGATTCAGCAATTTAAAAAAAATATATTTATAGTGACGATTTGACGAACGCGGTTAGTTTAAGCCTAATCGAATAAAGTTTATTGGACGACTTTGACTTTAGGTACAACACCTTTCAATTTCCAATAATGGAAGAGTATCGTACGGAATAGTAACTGCTAAATGTAGGTATTACATAATGCAGAATTGCGAAAAAGTTAAGTTTTTGAATACGGAATCCCATCTCAATCTTGTGACGATTGCTTCCAAATATTAATAGGTATCGTACTAGTCAGTACGATAAGTAGAATAATATGAAAATGTAACAATATCGAACAAAACGATGAAATGTACCTGGATACAAAATTTGTTCAACACACTGTATTTCTCTAAGCTGTGGCACTGATTTGACATAACACGACTCCAAATAGAAGGAGGGCATTCATTTAACCCTTTCACATTGATTATAAAATATATTGGCATTGATATATCAAATGAATGTTTGCAGGCATCGAGTAGCCGTAATACATAAAATTAATAATTAATCGCAGTTTTCGCTGAAACTTCAACATTCCAAAGGCAAACTTATACTTAACTAGCAAAAGTTTTTTTTTTTTCAAAATTGTATCCTAAACGCCTTAATTGCCTTTGTGTTTCGATTGCATTGTGCCTCTTATTAGATTTCTAGGGTATTCAAGCTTAAAATCTTATGTCTCTTGGTCAGGGGCGTGTGAGATTTATTTATCGTACATAAGAGATTTGTAAAATCAAAATAACAATAATATAGATTGCCATAAATAATCAATATAATAATTATATGGATTCTATAATCCGGATCATACAGATTTGCGACTGGCTTAATTCCTTCGTTGTTATTTAATATTACGACCTGGACGACCGGACCTTGCTCGGATTTTAAAGAAGGTACAAAACTTGAACAAAAAAAACTAATAGGACATCTGGATTCAAACCGGGGCCTACTGCTTTCCGTATCACCCAATGTCCCATCTGAGCTATTATAGTCTTGTATAGTGGCGAAATTTACCTTTGTATTCTAATATTATTGCAGCAGTTTCTCATTAAAACACGGATAAAACTTTTAAAATTGAAACCTAGCTAGATCGATTTAACGCCCCTGAAACTACCTGTATACTAAATTTCATTAAAATAGTTGGAGCCGTTTCCGAGATGCAGATTACTTATATTTATATACAAGGATTGCTCGTTTGAAGATATAAGATAAGCGCAATCGTTCAGTATTTGGGTTTTAATGAATCGTGAGCGTTGTACCGGGCGATGCTCAGATGAAGGCCTGGCTCGCCTCTCACTTCATCATAAAAACACAATTCAATGCTCATAACATCTGCACAAGAGTCAAACAAACCACAGAGGAAATCGGCTAAAAGTGAGAGTAACTCATCTCACAAATGAATCAACGGGTTTAATTAAACGCGCCTCACGCAATTTAAACTAAAAATCACACGGAGTATTTAAGCCGAGGCCCTCGCGTCATAACGTTTTCATAACTGGCATTACCTTCCGTGAATCGCGGGGACAGAGATGTTGTCAACCCTTCCTTTATTTACTGGTGTGCCCAATGCCGGTTACATTCACGTTAGATTTAGATTAGGGGAGGAATTTTGGAACAGTTTGGGGTCTAAAATTGAGAGACCCTACGTGACGTCATTGTTCGTGACGTAATTGATCAAAATGTTCGGAACTATCCGTATATCTATTTTACGAACTATACATTTATTTTCATAAAGATCTGCATAATATTATTTTCTTATCATAATATAATCCTCATGCACATCGTTAAGAGCGATCTTATTTTAAACAGGATTCCAGAAAATGTTCAAAACAAAAGTATTACGTTATTCAAAAGAATTGTTAAAAAAACGATTGTGTGGCAAAGGTTACTATAGCATAAATGACTTTTTTGATGATACCACAGATTGGGAATGGAGCGACCGTCCTCAGGCTATTATATAATAAGTTTAATTGTACAATGTTACTTTAATTGTAAAACATATTTTTGATGAAAAAACAGAGCCCGCTGAATTTGTTGCGCCCATTCCTCTTGTAGGCCTGCCTGAGGCACTCATTTTGGAATAGGTGGTAGTTTTTTTTTGACTTTCAATAAGAGGATGTGACATACATCCTATTTTGCATAAAAATATTTGAATTTGAAACATTCTTTAAAATATTATTATTTTGATCAATTGAAAGATCGCGTATTATATCCTTTTCAGTAAAATAATAATTTAAAAAAAATAAGCTTTTAATTTGGAAGACCTTAGAGTTAATACAAGTAACTAGAGCGTGATAATGTCATAATTAATTATTAATTTTTCCGCAAAACATTTGAAATCGTTTGACAGAATGAAATAAATTCTTTAAGTAGCCACTCATTTCTGGGCGCGGGTAAATGAGGGAGACACTCGTAGTGAAAGAAGCCCTTACATAATAACTGCATAATCGATAGCGACGTGTCAGTGCTGGGTGACTCTGACATATTCCTAGCTCTATAGCTGGCTACATGGACATATGAATTAAGTAGATAGAACATGCACGACGCCATCTATGATGTTACGCCTACTACTAATAGATAAACAGCACCGTTTGTGAACAGATGGTTATTAAGATGGTTGTGATAAGGCTGGCCAAAAATATGTTGTATTCATTATATATTTCACCAAACGTTATTTGAACTGTGAATAATTAGAGTCGATGTTTGAAACTAGGAAAGTAAAGAAATACGTCTAAAACACCAAATAATGAAGCGTGATTTTTATCAATTTTGCATAATATTTATACATATTAAATTTTTATCTGACTGTCTCAATTCTGTATTTAATTGCATGAAAAAAATTAAACAACGGATAACTCTTGTCGTAACTAAAAACTAGATTGAATGAATGGAATTAAAACACTTTTCCGATTGCACTAAAAAATGTAAAAAATTGTACATAAAAGTTATGGTAGCACAATTAGGCGACCTTTGCGCTATTCAGCTATCTCTTCCAGGTAACCTGAAGATGTAGGATATTTTATGTATAACGACATAAGGCAATAAATAAACATATAATATAACAGGTATAACCAGACAACCGAAGGGTTCCGTAGGTTCCTATAACTGAATCATAGCTATTTGCATTTTAGCAAGAGAGTTATGTAGTTGCAGAAAAAAAATCAAAAATATTTGTCTTTTGCCTTTTTTAGCCAGCCGTGTAATACAATGTGATGTGGTGAACGGTACTTATACAACGTTTCTAATGAAAATCTTGACTTAAAAGAGTGTTCTCACTAGCACAACCCTTTACGAAGTAGCGGTAAATTAAGTATCAATAAGTAATTAATCAATAAGAAAAATATTTTTAGTTTTTTTTTTGACATTCATAAGTGTCATTTTCGTTACCTACATGAATAAAGTGTTTTTGAATTTGAATTTGAATGGTGTCAGTACATTTCTGCTTTTTGGTTTTTTAATATTTTAGGGACTATTAATAAACATAAATTAATTAAGTAAATAGTTAGGATTTGGATGAAAATAGATTGCATTGCATTTTTTATCAAAAAAAAATTTACGTTATCCGCAATATTTGAAGTTAACAAAACTCTGCTCTGTGGCGTGTTGGCTACCACAATTGCCTATTGTTGAGTCATGACAGAGTCACTTAAATCGCTTTAGTCGCTAAATAAATATCCTAAATTTCACATTATTGTACATTCGACGTCATCAGTTCCGCACACTCCATCTAATTGTGTCGCACGTCTATGGTGTGTGGAGGGCGCATTCTATGACGTCTGTCGTCTACACCCCCTCGAGAGTCGCTCAAGTGTTCAACTCATCACAGCAGTGCACCGCGACCGTCTCGGATGTAAGCGAGCCTCAAACGAGACGTGAACGAATTCCAAACAAATAAGAAATTCAGTCATCCGGTAACGACACCTTTTCATCCTCGTACAAGGACAAGCGTGGTGCTTTCCTGAGAAACTCAACATCAACACAAGGTTTTAAAGACAGCGCCAAAGGTTGAAAAAGAATAAATCATACCTACCCCAACCGTGAAATCCCAGGTTTATCGATACAAAGCCTTAATATATGTAAAACATATCTGTGAAAGTAAGCATCGAATATGCGAGTTAAGATTTTTTACCCCCTACACGGGGCAGAGGGCTGCCAAAGTGCTCCGCCAACCTAGATGGTCTTGAGTCCCACGTTTTACTTCACTCCTGTTCTTTCTCATAGTCTTCGCTTCTGCAAAAACCCCTTAGTAGTAGCGGCAACGTATGCTGTTCGAATGCCGTCTCATTACATATCTTTGTTTGAGATTTTCTTGCACCTACATGTACGCAGAAAACGGCGATGGTACCGATTTATAAACTGATAAATATTCAGCATTGTGAAAATCACTTTCACGATCAGATACCTTGTATAGTTTAGATATAATCGAGAAATATCACCGTATCGTTTCCACCCTGCGTGTACTTAACAAATACGCTATATGTAACTGAAGCGTGGCACCTAATGCGTCCTTCGCCGTATCGACGTCAACGAATAGTCGGACAAGGGTCACCACTTTGTAACAAATGTCGGTTCGTCTCTGGAGCTCCACTTCTCTCAATTTTGCCCGACCCTATTAATTATGGTGCACAAGAGACGAGCCGGTCGTTGCGTTGTCATCAAACGCTACATTTATTCGGTGGCCGCTCGATATGGATCGCTTTACTTTCCGAGAACTTAGGGTAATCTCGAATCTGTCTGCTTTTCGAGCCAAAGCTTCGATCCCACTGGGGTTTTTTTCCACGTTAATGTTGTTATAATAGAGCTTTATTTAAATGCATACATCATGAAATTGATGAATGAATAAAGAAATGAAATGAGAACCTGTCCTCTTTTTGAAGTCGGTTAAAATCAAATCGAGGTGGTTAATTTTCGACTTTAAAATTGACTCAATGTTCCAGTTTAAGTTAACCTTTTATGGTTTCCTCAGTTTTTTTTCTGCAGTTTTCCCGTACCGATACGACTCCCAAATTAAAGGCATCTCTTGCGGTTGTGCCCATGGGCGCTTGCCTCATCATTTCCTACCACGTGACCCTCTTGCCTCTTTGTCCCCTCTTATATAAAAAATAGTGGAGGTGTATCAGTAGAAACACTGACATATTATTGTACAAACAAAAAATAATCTTCATTGACATTTTTTTCTTGGTGATACTAAAATGACCGAGAAACACGAAAACGTCGAATTTTGTCTGGAAAACTAATACAGTCCGAATGCTGCTTAAAAGTTCTCGTCACCAATAGAACATAATGACACGGCATGCATTGTAAATTTCTGGGAACGCTCAAGCGTAGAGCAAACATAGTAGTGGGCACACGAAGTGTTTGTAATACGACATGTATTTACAATGGCCAAGTGTGAACGCACGGTGTTGTGTTCGTTGGAGAGGGAATCTGTTTTGTGAAGACCACTGGAGGTAGAATCAATAACCCCCAGTTTACTCCTATACTATTTGTCGCGAACAAATTTACATTGATTCAAAACACGTTAACACGTTTCCAATGCTGCTTTACGTTTATGCGTCTATTTTCTCATTGTTGTATTAATAACATTTGTATACTATCATGTATGATCATGGCTGTCTTCATCATAGGGGCTAGGCAGAGATTACCGTCCTAACGCGGACGTCAAGAATAATCTCGGAAACCCTGTTGCTAGGACTGCGCTGACTGTACGGATGTCAGCGGACCGTATCTCATAACCCCAAGAGTTACACAACTGAAATATTAATACAGAGTGTATTTCTATTGCAGCTCTAACAAACAAAAATAAAAACGAAGATGGCTTACCTACTCTAAATGAATAACTAAAAAAAAAGACAGTTTTATAGAAGACCGAACTAAAAAATAGAAAAGAAATTTAAAATTAACATCAATTCCTGCCTTCGAGACGATAGATGAAAATTGTGTAAAATATCAAAAATCTTATATTACAAATTGAAAAATGGAATAATTTTATCAAATTGATGTATTGTCATCCGTCCTCGATAAACCAACGAAGTTCGAACGAAATCTGGCCGTTTAAAGTGGGTCAAAATCGTGCCCAAATGAGTCGGTTACAAACAAACAAACATACAGGTGAAGATATTAAAAAGCATGTAAAAAGGATTCAAGTAATGAAACAGGCAAAAGTAGTTAATGTAAATAATTTGACATAATGTTAGATCCTGTTTGATGGTTGACCGATTGTTTGGCCATGGAACACAAGGACCTTGAAGCAGCATTGCAGGGTCAAAAAATTTCTTGGTATTTTTGTCTGGGACCTCACTATTTATCTTGTAATAAAGACACAACTATTTCCAATAAATTATGGAGCATATATGATTATTTTTTCTCCTGACTAACTGAATGATCGTCAAATGGTCCTCAACGCAGAGCCTGAACCACTGGGGCTAAAGACATGAAATTTAACATGAAAGTTACGTAAATAACGTGAGGACTCAGAAGATTTTTTTGGGGAAATCATGCCTGAGGGGATAAAATGAAGAATGAAATATAGAAGTCAATTCGTAGTAGGAGTCACAAATTTTTATATATGTACCAGCTTTTGGATAGTTATAATTTAACACGTGTAGTTAGTGTAACAGTGTGACAGTTGATAAATTTTAAAAGAATAAGTCTAAAGCGTTCCAGGTTTTGCTATACTTAGTGAGGCCGCAAATTAAAAATATTTAATTTGTTTTCTCAATATCGCAAGTATTATTAAAGTATTTCTCAAATTCCACAGTCATAAAACAAACGAATGTGACCTGCTCAGACAAGTGCAGGGAAGTACCTACATAAAAAAAGGGTTTGATTCTAAGTATCATATAATTATGTATATCATATAAGTATGATATAATTATCATGAGAAAGAATTTTCTTTAAAAGCGATACTCATTACAATACGCTTCGTAATTTCCCACGTGTCAATAAAAAAAGTAACTTTAGGCGCCCTACTAATTGAATCATAATGAAATACTACGGCACAAAAAAGCTACTCCCAAATAGCTTCACAATCCAGTCAAAGCCATCTTAATTAGCCAACGCGGACAGGAAAAATCTTACTCGTAAATGAAGTCAATTCCGTAGATTTGCATAAAGTTGTCGAGCTTTTGGCGTTTCGATTTTCACTTAATTAACACTCATTGGGACTGCAGGCTCCGAGAAAGAGTTGGATGTACCACCCCGTTGGAGAGTCAGCGGATGTCGGGATACCCGAGTGTTCGGCCCTGTATTCGCCCGCAATAAATTATCGCTTCACCACCCGCCTTTTAATTGTTGAATAATTTATCTCTCAATGATTACGCTTTATTTTCCGCTCGTTTGCTTAACTATAATTAAATTCTATTCAGTATTTTCTAATAAACATTATAAATACAATCATGCAAAATATAAAGAGGAATTTCACAATTAATAATAGAAACTATTACCACACACCATTAGGTAATAGTTATTTATGCATCTGTTGTGTAATAAGGGGTATTAAAACACGAATGTGGGTGATAATAATATCACATGAGTGTTTTAATACCTAATTATCGACAGTTGCATACAAGACTTTATCTACATCCATAATATGAATCCTCTTTAAAAGATTCTGAAACAGTTTGCTGATAACATTAAAAAAGCCAGTCCTAGTAACCTTAATATCATCCAAAGGATTGTTATTATAAAATGCATGATATATCTTGTACTGAATTTCATTACAACACTTGTTTGGATGATGTAATGGTTATTAGGACATCAGGTGTTTTAATGTTGGCGGCAATAAGCTAACTGTTTTTGAATCTTTAATAGAGGATTTAGGTGTAAATAAAGACTTAAAATCAATTTAATGTGTCGGTGGTGCAGAAGGCCGTTATAGCAACGTACCAGTGTTTGAGATTTTCGAATTCATGTGTAAGTTTATTGGACGCTTTAGAAGGTCGGTCAAACCCTTGTGATTCCTCTGGTGTTACAAGATATTATGGGTGTATCGAGTCCAAAAAAAAAAACAATCCTCCAACAATAAAACTAAGGAATAATGCTTACCAAAATATGTTGTTATTCTATCAAAGGCTTATAAACATACCTGAAACAGAAGAAAATATTTATTTTTTAATTGGAATCAGTTAAATAAGAAGTACAACCCCAGAAGAGAGGGATATATCACTTAAAAATAACAAATTGTTAAAAATAAGAAATAGTAAAAAAATAACATATTTTATTAAGGTATAGCATAAAAAGTATTTCATTCAAATGTGTTTGATGAAAATAAAAAAAATACAGTGTGACTTTGAGGTTTACCTGATAAGGATTTAATAAATATTTATTTTACATATCTGCTCTCAATGAAAAATAAAATAAACCTGGTAACAAATATTACAATATTCAGTTGTTACCTCTTTAAATTGTTTTTATTTTATTATTATCACAAGATAGAGACATACTATATATAAGAAAGAAAGAAAGAAAGAAAGAAAGAAAGATTTTTTTATTATTTTGAAACGTATAAGTAGTTTGTACAAATACAAAAGATATAAGATAAAAATAAAAAGATTGATAAACAAGCAAAAAACAAAAAGACTGAAACATTCTATTATATACGATTCAAAAAATGGTCCCAACTCAGCATGTTTGCTGGTTTGAAAACCAACGGTGGTCTTCCGTTGGGCCATTTGGTGACGTCACAAAAAATATTTAGATACATAAAAAGCAAAACTTTTTAATGATAGGAAACTAAAAGTAACGTGGTATAAAAACTAAATATTATAAACTTACAATGTAACCTAATTTAAAATTAATTTCTTATATATATGACGCATAGAAAGTATAAGACCGTGAAACGGATATAGATATACATAATTATATTGTAAGCTGCACAAATAATATTATTGTCAAGCAATCTAGACAGGAAAACAACAAAAGAAAGTCCTTGATGATCACGCACTTTTCTCAATCAGAAAAACCAATCCACTCAGAGGAGTTGATTGGAGATATTATGCAAACGACTTTCCGACCGTGTTTGGAATCGACTGGGTTTTTACGGGTTATTTTACAATTTTTTTTGCAATGGGCCGCCGGGGATTATTTCCATGTACACACTTAAATATAAACTTAAATATTTAAGTTCGTTAAGGTGCTCGAGCACTAGATTCAGACGTAATGATCAAATGCTCAAAAATAATACTAATTCAAATAATAAAGGAGACCAACGCAAAGAAGTTATTGCAAAATATATCTTAAGATTTCCCTTTGCCAATTTCTTTTATAATATCGCATTGTGTCTATACATAGATGGGAAATAATATATGCGTCAATAATGCGTAAACAAAAAATAACGGGTTGCACTCCGGGAGTACCGGCAAAAGTGAAAACTTGAACATTGTGCATTTTTGAGTTTTTGGAATGGTTAGGGAATAATTTCGCACGAATTACTTTATTTATCAGTATAAAAGTACATTTATGTGGTTTTAAATACAATATTCATTTATTGCGCTACCGTACACTAAAATAACAATTTATATTACTCAAAAAATTTAACAATCAACTATTTAACACGAGTTTAACATTTTGTACCCATCCCAAGAAAAGTGCTCAACGCCGCTAAAAAATTTTCACTTCAGTAATTTAACTGTCAAAATATTTCACGGCTGAGATTCGATCCCGCGGTGTTTCGGCTACGCAATCACAATGATGATCATTAAGTTGAAATAGCCGAACTATGATTAGTTTGAAGTATACATCTTTCATACATAATTTCAACGATTTTCGATCAGGCCACGTGTCCTGACGCGATTTAACATTTTAACCCCAATTTTTTTTTTAACCTTAATAGCTACGTTCTTAAACTAATGTAAGCTATGTAATTTTAACAGTTTTCTGCGGTCCAAATTCGCATCGCAGAGATTTGCAGTTTTGTGTTTCGTTCGACTAACTCAATAGTTCCGCGTCACAAACTGATTTGCATCTCGCAACCTGATTGGCTACCTCGACATGCTTGCTGTCGTCTCACTCCTGCTCACCTACTGACGTTAATGTGACTGCAAGCCGACTTATTTTATTTACAGCAATGTAGTTTCATTTTAAAGTGAATTTAAACCTGTCTAGGTATATCGTTTCGGGATGTCTATGTCCAATTTTAGGACCTCAGCATCAGAATTGTTGGTTGTTACTTTCTCATTTAGTATATTTTTTAGTTTTAGGTTAGGATTTAGTTAAGATTTTCGTTTGCATGCCCTTTTATAATGTGTTGATTCGTGTTGTAATTTTTTTTACTTTTATACCCACATTATGTAAATAAAGAATTATTATTATATTATTATTATTGCAAATTCGGCAATCATAATTATAGGAAACACCAGGCATTAATTGATTCTTAATTTGAATTGAACTAGAAGTTAATAAAATATAACACAGTCACCTCTGAAATCGTGCTTAGCTACAAATCCATATTTAAGAAACAACTAAATTCTCACAGTACCAAAAAATGTTGAATCCTTCTTAGAGACTATCAGATTCGTAGCTATAATTAAAATACATTTTATTGGATAAATTTGAAAATTTCTATCTGTAAAAAAGTACTCAAACAAAAAGTAAGCCTTAACTGGACAAATTTTCCGCAAGTGACTGCTAAGTACCAGGCTATCACAAACTTATAGCGGTGTACCGAGCACGGTACCGTTACGATGAACTTGTCGACCTCAGGCAGACCTCATCTCTGGACTACACAAGTTGCAAACTTGTTTAATGGGCAGAATTGTGAAACAGTTTATGCAATCCTAAATAATTTAAGACATAATATTTAGTTTACAAGAATACGTAGTCGTTAAAACGTGTTAACAGTAACTTAATATGTATCGGTTTTAAATAAAGGATTCGAGGAACCAATCAGAGAAATACAAAGAGTTTCGTACATATTGAGAACTAGCTGACCTGGCAAACGTTGTTTTGCCATATAAATTATATATGTAACCCTTCCTTGAGCTTCAACGAATCTATTACAAACGATTTCATTGAGATCGGTCGAATAGTTTAGTATTAGAGAACATACAAACATACATTCTCTTTTATATACACAGAAGATAGATTCCACAAACGATATAAGATTTAAAATCAATTGGAATTCTGGTAGATTGTAGATATATATTCTGTTTCTTATCCCACTGAAATTCTCCAAATCTAATGAGTGGTAATTTAATAGTAAATTATACTGTTTACCAAAAAATTCTAATTTTTATGCACATGGCGGTTGACAATTTGAAGACACACCATTGTGTGTCTTATACCATTGTGTGTCTTCATTAAGAGACGACTATATCAACAAGATCAATTGCAAATCAGTGAACAAGTGCACCAGAAAAAAAAAATGGCCCGGATCGTACATTCGTGATCAGCCGGCGGTGATCGCGTGAGATCAAAACACGATACTGCCACTGGGTACCACTAAATTCCTTCGTCACTCAGCACGAACAACCGCATGTCGCGTGACCGTGCCTCCGTTTTAATTTATTCCATATCTTCTCTAGACATATTAGGATGGAACAGTATACTTTATAGAAACAAGCGATGAACGACGAAATCTGCCACTTGACGATAAGTGGAATCATATGCTCACAACGGTGACTAAATCTGATGAGAGATATGATCTGAGTAATACTCTGCGCCCTGAAATTTTCTCATTCCATCCAGAAATTGTCTCATGTGCCTTTAATTACCGCAGGACCTATAATTAATGTTGCATCATGTCATCATGCTGCTAACATAGATATAGTTTAAGAGCTGCAGAAGTGAGATTTTTGCTCAAAGTAGTGAGATTCATAGCTTTAACACGAGAAACAAGGCATTGTTAGTAATTCTAGTAAGTTCCATAAATTGCACAATAGTTTCAAGTGTCAGCCAATGTTCTAAGAATCAGACGTTGTTCCAGTTTTGTTACAAAATGGCTCTGCAGCAAATCTTATAACTCAACTGCCGATTATCTAAACGATGAGGCAACCTGGGACTTCTGGCACTAAATTATGATTGTTCTTAGCAATTACTTATTTTAAGTAATAAGTAATATTGTTGAAAAGAAGCAAAAAATTATACTCGGAGAGTTTCTTGTGACATTTCTACTATACTTGTTTCCGGAACGGTGTCAGTGCTTTTATTTGATCCAAATTTTTTTTACCTTCAGCCATTAAAACTGCAACTCGTAATTGATTGCAAGTTGATGTTTATCTACTTATCTTGATGTACGTAGATTGTGAATTGATAGC
The DNA here is from genome assembly GCA_949711755.1 of Leptidea juvernica. Taxonomy (NCBI): domain Eukaryota; kingdom Metazoa; phylum Arthropoda; class Insecta; order Lepidoptera; family Pieridae; genus Leptidea; species Leptidea juvernica. The sequence continues at coordinate 3,283,430 of CATIXQ010000005.1, forward strand.
AAACAAAATTAAAAATAATAAGAAGATACGTCAACGATACTAAGGGCTTTGGTTTATACTGATGGCAAATGAACACCACTGAAATTTGGTCCTCTTTCGGTTAAGAAAAACATCATAACGAGACCAACACAAAAATACGCAGAAATTTATTTTTGTTGATTAGCTCTAACAGGGTCAACGTTGTCGACTAAAAACTGTAGACACAAAAGGGCTTGAACCCATAGCTGCATTCAATCAAAATACACACACAGCAGACATCGAGTGTTAAAAATAGCCCGTGAATATTTACAACTAAGATAAATTGTTGGAAGACTAGAATATAACTAGAAATACAACTCAATCTTACCCAAAGCGATAGCCCGTAGTAAATATATTTTTCGGCGTTCATTCAAAAAACCAATTTACATTTCATCAAGCACAAGGGAGCAGCGATTGAAGCATCGAATTCTCAAAAGGAACTAATAAATCGGACGCAAGAATTATTAAGTGAAAATAGATATACGATAGGAGTATTGAGGCGGCGGAAATGGGGCCGCGGACGAGCTTTGTTACGGAGTAGTTCCGTGGACGGAAACCGGCCGGAAATGACGATCGCCGGGATAAAACAATGACGAGAGAAGTGATGGCGCAACTCCTGAGATATTCAATATCACTCAGAAACCACTAAAACTGAAATACCCTTTGTTTGTCTGTAGGAAGACAAACGAGCGTCGAGTCACCGAATAGTCCGTGACCACCATCACTACTACCGTGTTCTACTGCAACACCAGAGAATCACAGGAGCGTTACTGGGCTTTAATGAAGGTGTAGGCGCTTTTTGAGGGATAAGGAGTATAAGTGAGATACCAACGCTTGTGGGATGCCGGCCTTTAAGTTATGTGCAAGCGGATCTGTGCCCTTACTGCATAAGAAGTAACGGGAGCGGGAACCCTCCAGGAGAGATTCTCCAACTCTAGCAGAGTTGGTACTCTCTTGGAGTACTAACTCATTTAGGGTCGCTCCCATATTCTGGTGTAGTAAAAGGGGCAGTACTTATCCGGTAAAAGCCCACCCTTGTGAGTACTTCAATTTAAAAATAAAAACTCAAGCGAAGATTTTGACTATGTTCGATGGTGGAATTCGGCCGCTGGAATCAACCCGGACAGCTCCTCTGAGCACTCCCCTTTTGTTCCCTCTGTCTAAGTAACTATAAGATTGAATACCCATAAAGTTTGAAAATGTTGTTTTCACTTCATTCATTCTGAATATCTTGTGCCCTTTCTTCCTAGCATGTTTTATTCAGTTCTGGTTCATATCTCTTGCGAATGCGTGCCTGTTTTTGACTTCCAATATGTGATTTTTGTCCAATTTTGAATAAAAATATTTGTATCCGAATCCTGTAACTTAACTTGGAATATGTCATACAATGTACCGTTGTATTCTTATAAGGAAATAACACGAAAGCGTTGCTAAGGCGTTTATAATCAGTATTGTCCGTGAAATGTGCGGCCGCTCCGTAATGGACAAATAATGTGTTCGCCTGGGCCCGCACCGCGTCGCTCGCCATTATAATGTTGTTTGTACAATAATAATTGCCGACCCACCATCGTGTGTCGACCACGCGCTGCCATTTCGTGCTCTTCCAAGTAACACATTATAAACATTCTTAAGAATCTACATTATAAATAGGGCATAATTCATAATGCCCTACATGAAATACATTCATACTTAGAAACACGCTCGTCTCCCAGAGGAGTGGGCAGATATTACGGGCATACACTTGCGCGGACCTAGGGTTGGCAACCGTACTTAAAATTGAGTTACTCTATTTGATGTAGGTGTACTTTATAATCTAAAATACTTATAGAGTAAGCTAAAGAACTCTTGTTACATAAAATACTACACAATATACAAAAAATACTATTTACTGAAGTAAATGTAGATACCTAAAACTATAAATTTAAATTGGTGACATTTTAAAATATTGAAATAAATGAAGCTCTTTTTTATTATTCTCTAGGTACTCAATATTCTTTTAAATCAGACATACTCTACTTCTTGTAGAAAAATAAAACTTGTGGCAACCCTACACGGACCTGCCATACATGCCTGGCGCGGTGGTTCCAGATATATATCGATATCTCTAAACCTATGATACGTATCTATATGATACCTTCACAAAAAGATCGTAGGTAAAACCAAAGGTGGGCACTGCTGCTATGATTCTGCTGGTGTTGCAAGATTGAGCGGCGGTAATCACTAATCACCAACTAACCCTTACTGTCGTATGATACTCTAGCAGAAGAACGCTATACTTATTTTCAAACTGAAAATATAAATGGGCGCGCTGAGCAGTGAACTGAAAACGATTGAGCTGTCACGTTTGATTTAGTAACACTAGATTCGATTACGACGTCCGTAAATGACCATTTATGAAGTGGCAAATGGACTATTGTAATCTCTGCCTTCCCTATAAGAGAAACACTTGACTGTATGTATGTATGTAGTCTTTATAAAGAACTATTAAGATATTATTTCTCTAAATAAATAAGTAAAATAGATAAAGTGACATAAAACATTGCAGAAAAACATCAAGACACGTTCATCTTTTCATTTCTATCACTCAGATAAAGTATACACACAAGGTAATTTAAGCTCAACCGTAATGTACATACAGGTCAGAATAGCATCACACAGGCAGTGCTATGTAAATTGTATTAGTAATTATGAAGACCATTAACGATAAGGTCGGATGTTGTATTTAGATAGTGCTGTATGTTGAGTGTGATCTATATGGGTTAATAAACTCTATGAAAATAATTCTGCCTGTACTAAGAGTCGCTGGCGCAGTAGGCAGTACTGTGGACTCTCATTAAATTCGACTCCCAATCCAATATGGATTCGATTCGACGCTTTATTATGTTGGCAACGTTCTTGTAATTCTTCTGGCGTCATCAGATAATATCACGTAACTCGTATGACGTATGTATGCTCATTGTTCCTCCATAAATATATATAAATAATAATAATAATAACTTTTATTTCTCACCAACAACCAAAATTACAATATAGCGAGGAACTTAAAAATACAGGGGATACATAAGTTTTGGTCGTGGATCGCTGGTGCCTGTGGTAGGTAATAAAATACCTGTATTATTGGTCACCAGGATTCCACTTTTACACAGTGACTAAAAAGCTTGAAATTCCAAAGGATAGAGCTAAATGTGTGTGTGTGTGTGTGTGTGTGTGAGAGAGAGAGAGAGAGAGAGAGAGAGAGAGAGAGAGAGAGAGAGAGAGAGAGAGGGTGTATGTGCAAACATGCGTACGATAGGGTGTTCTCGGTTTATAGGTGTGCTAACTATCCAAGACCTCCAGAAGTCTCTCTGTGTGACAGTAGTCTTGCAAAAGGAGCCATTCGTGTGCACATTTTTGAAGTGAAAACTACTTTAGCGCTGTCAAGTACTATTCTTGGGATGGGTATAAAATGTTAAACTCGCGTCAGGTCGACTGGTCGAAAATTCGTAAGACCGTCGTTGAAATTATGGATGAAAGATTTATACTTCTAACTAATTATAGTTCGGCTATTTCAACTTGATGATCATACGGTCATTGAACCAGTGGTTGAATCATTATTTATTTATTTATAATTCCTTACAGCTAACAAAATGAAAAGAGTATATCAAAAATTATACAGAATAGATACGCCAATTAAAAGGAATACTATTAACAGTACAATAAGTATGTGACAAAGTAGTTTAAGACAAAAAAGAAAAATACTAGAAAAAATTAAATAGAAAGAAAAGAAGAAATCGTATCCATATTGAGTAACTGAAACGGTGAGTAGGTTGTGTGGTGTGAGTAGTGTGAGTGAATGTGAGTAGTGTGAGTGAATGTGAGTGGTGTGAGTGAATGTGAATGTTCGAATATAATGTTTAAATTACGATGTGAGACTAATAATGATTAATTATGATTGCGAAGCCGAAACACCGCGAGGTCGAGGGATCGAATCTCAGCCGTGAAATATTTTTACAGTTTAATTATTGAATTAGCGGCGTTGAGCACTTTTCTTGGGATGGGTGTAAAATGTTAAACTCGCTGCAGAACACGTGGCCTGATCAAAAATTCGTTATACAGTCGTTGAATTTATGGATGAAAGTTGATTTTTCTGAGAGGAAAAGATTTTCTGAGAAACTTTTTAAATTAATTGTAATAGTTCTGAAATTATTATTTTTTTATTTATAAATTGTCATTTTTGTATAAGATAGCGCAATAATTGAATATTGTATTTAACGACATAAATACTAGTACTTTTATACTATAATAAATAAAGTATTCAAAAATGCACAACGTTAATGTCCAAGCAACCCGGTATTTTTTACAGCATATTAACCTTACAAGCTATTCTAAATGGTTGAGGTGGTTTGGTCATATAAGAAGTTAAAAGCTAATATGCTACATACTTCCAGTATTGATTAAAAAAGAATAAAGCTCGATCGCTTGGCGTTGCAAAACGACGTCACTTCCTTGCCTTTTACTGTATACATGATGAGCTGTTTAATCTAATTCTTGCCGCTGAATTTCACAAACTTCTACTGACGTCACAAACTAAATAACGTATAATGCACAGCAAATGCATGTGTGGCGTTCCCACACAGTGCGGTTTCTAATGAGTTAGCTTCAATGTACAACCAAACTGTGGCATTAAGTTTCTCGCCCTGTGATTCTGATGTGATGTTGATACGTTATCATAAGTTATCTTACTCCAAAAAAGCGGGTACCTCCCTCCCACTTAAAAGCTAGACACGCTGCTGTGATTCCTCCATCTGAGTTTCTTCAGACTCCTGTTTCTTGCGCCCATTTTTCTCAGGTCTGAGGGGTACTATTTAGGGTAGTATTTTTGAGTTTCAATAAGTGATTTAATTCCTATTTTGAATAAAAATATTGGAATTTAGGGTAGTATTTTTGAGTTTCAATAAGTGATTTAATTCCTATTTTGAATAAAAATATTGGAATTTTGTAAGAAAATTTGGGTGGCATATATTATTTACTATCAGTCTAGGATGTTTTGAAAAGGACACGGTCAAGAGTATCAAGAATAAAAACAAAATTAAATCGACACGCGACGATTGACACTATTTTGTACAGTTATTATACATGAAATGATTATTTATACGTCTAGATAGTCTCTTGCTGTTAGACAACCGATGAAAAAAGGCCAGAAATAATAGTTTAGTGTGCGTGACAGGATACGTCCTACACTCTTGTAGCATTTGTATGACATTTGTGTTAGTGTGTGTGCATTGCTCAAAATAGAGGTCGTAGAGCGACAATATGAAATAATGACAACCTTCATAACTGCAAGTGCATCACTATTTAGCGACAGAAATATGTGTGGTGGCAGTTCACCCCAAACGAACACTGCATATACAAAGTTAGTTCTACATCTACTATCATTCAAATTCAAATCAAATCAACACCAGATAACCACAACGCCAGACATAATATGTTTCGTATAAACTTAATTAAATCTCTCACCAATACATAGTATCAAGAACTCGTGGAATGTTAAAACTATCTCGGGTAGCACCATAATATTAGCTCGTGTATGAGTTAATGACATCTATAAATAGTAAGAAATACCAATTTCGGACGCGGTGGGTCTTTTTGCACTGCGCGAGTTGAATAGCGCTGAAATAGCTAAGTATAAATTAACGACAACTTACACAAACGTACCACCAATATACCACATACATACTTCTTGACTCCGGATTGTATTTACTTAAATAAACATCAACAGAACTATGAGACATGTTCAATGATAACTGATTCATCAACACAGAGCCTTAAGGCGACACTAAATACCAGCGACCTTGAGCGATATGAGTTCACGGCTGCCGGCCCGCCATCTATGTAACAAAGCCGATATTTTCAAAATTCTTGCGTGGAAAACAGTTTAAATGATTACAATACTCGATATTCACTACTAATCTGAATAAATGTACCTACCAAAAAAGTACAAGCTATAAGAAAAGAAAAACTCAAAGAAATGTGGTAGTAAGTGTATAACCAACAGTAAGCATTAGCAACCTACAAATAAGACTTAAGGATATGTGTAACAGGATCAAGTAGTGTTCATAGCTCGAAATGCTATACTTTCACCACAAAACTTGTCTAAGAACACCATGTTTGCGTGTTTTCTGTTTACTCTTCGCCTTAAAACCGTGGGGCTATTTACATGAGCCTATGAACAATTAAGCCGATTGCACATTGAGATGTAGCTTTATAGAACCTTCATAATATGCCGCGGAACTTGTACAGCTCAGCGTATTGAACTGTATCCACGAGGCGTATTGCACGCGTACTATTTCAACCGATAGTGACAACGCCGCTGAACGACCAAGACATTGTTCAGGTATATTACTACATTCCAAGACAACTGTAATATTGGCACATAGAAAAATAATATCAACTGTAGATTGTTCGTAACATCAAAAAAAATTTATAACGTGATTGTGTATTTCAGTATAAAGAGTGTGTCAAACTATTTTTCCAAAAACAAAACACCAATATGCGATTTTTCCACTACACGAACAAAGACGATTTTGACCACCGATGTAGTTGTTAGTGAACCTGCCTACTGAGCTAGAGGTCCCGGGTTCAAATCCTGGTAGGTGCAAACATTTAAATCATAAGTAATGATGTTTGTTTCCTAGATGTTTATATGTATCTACATATATATTAATATCTAATAATGTTTGTTTTTTACTGAAAATAATATAAAAAAATGAACCATGGTGACCTCATACTCAATGCAAAAATAATCGTCTACGAATATTATTATTTACAGATACGAATTTCGGATAAAAAGTCATGCACAGTGGTAAGATATATTGATGAGAACGTATAATAATAAAAAATAAATTGGATCTTGAATTTGACAAAGCAAACCAGTAAGAACGATAGCTGCAAAAGTATAAACTGCAGCGCACCTAACAACGAGCTTCTCCGGATACAATGAGACTTTACTGGAACGAGCGTTACATTAAAGAGCGGGACAGCTCAGTCTCATTCTATACCCGCAAAATACAATACTCGGCGCGGTTAATGAAGTTTTCACTGTAACGATATACGCACAATATGATGTCATTCCAAAGCTGTCGTTTCGGCTAATAAGCCATAACCGTGCACGTAAATACAGCTAAATTATCGCATCGATTTGTCCGATTAGCCACGCGATAGTTGTAAAGGGGGTTCCCACGTAATTTACAGCGTCGTAAAGTATTAAAAGCACCTGTGCCAGTGAGGCGCAGAGCTGACAAACTTCACACATAAAAATAGCCTTAAAATAGTCGGTTCGATTACTGCGGTCGGTTCGCCGGTTCACCGCAGCGGTTTTGTGCCGATGTGCGATCGATTACTTACACTCACATTGCTTGATTATTAAGTTATTGATTAAAATAGATACTTATATCTGGTATCTCTCTCTGGTATCTAATATCACTACTTATAATTTTTAATTTCTTTTATTAGTAAATGCACAACAGTGTATGTATTTATTAATGTCAGTTTAGCAGTTTAGATAACTCCAAATTATAAGGATTCAAAAATATATTTCTTAAAATAATAACTATTAGGTACTATTGAACTTTTTCTAATAACAAAATTTTGAAACAAGGTAGGATAGGTAAATTTGAACCATAATAATTGTTTCTGGAAAATAGAACATGTACCTACTGGCGGATATCTAGTAATACGACAATGATAAGCTGGTACACATAATCCAATCTTGGATAGAAGTAATGGACAGTATAATTGATTGTTTAATAATTTAAATAGAATAATAAAGGTTGTGATGTATTCCTTCAAAATTCTAAGGTTTTTATATTGACGAATTTTAATCTGTGGAATAGTGTATTTATTAGCAACATAACTCAAACTGTATATAATTTTTTTATGTAGTTTTCAAGACAAAATAGAAGAATTTTAATTAATAAATCTAAACTGCTGTCGTATATAACTTATCATAATAAATACATCCCGCCAAAATTAACTTATAAATTATTATTAATACTACGACTAGAAAATAAAATAACATGTGAAATATAAACTAATTGATATAATATGTACCAACATGTGTTTGTCCCATCTCACAATGTCAATCATGTTAATAGTTATTGGTTACATAGATAACCATCAAGAACCACACATTTGCCAAGAAATTAGTTGGTATTGAAAAACAAAAGCATAGAGAGGATTTTTGGTTCTTTTAAATTTACGAATAATCTTTTATAATCATTCCCAATTCATTCTATAGAGTAATATTTTATAAAATCTCCATAAAGATGTCTTACAAACACTATCTTATGTTATCTTTTATACTTATCGATGCTTTAAAAGATCTAACGGACTATGCACCTTGAACTGCGAAGACTTGTGAATGTAAGATAAAGCAAGCCAAGACTACGCTTTCAGCTTCAACATCGAACAATTTGTCAAGGAATTAAAACCCCACAATTAAAGTTCCCTTTAAGAAATTCCGTAACATTTTAACTTAATCAGTTTGATAGCGAAACTGGCGTTGAAGTATTTCCGCTGAAAATTTACTGACTTATTACATTTAAATTTACAATCGGCAGACATATTTTGGAATAGATAGAAACGGCTGGGGGCTAGCAAAATTCAGTGAAATTATGAGAACTTCATTTAAATTTCACATGTTGCATTGTTTAGCAAATTTGTAAAATTGTTGCATAGGTATGCTTTGGTGTTTTTTTTCTATCGAGGAAACTTATATAGTTGCCTTATAGCTCTCGTACTATATTAAATAAAATTATATGATATGGAAAAACTAGACCTTCCAACAGAATTCGTGAAAAAAATGGCAGATTTTAAAGATAAGCCCCCGGTCACATTCACCAGTTCATTTCTATCGACCCTGCAGTTCCCTTTTCTCTAATAGTACAAGAGAGCTCTGTACTACTAATAAACGAAGATTCGTTATAAAGAGAGTGGGCTGGTCTACCGGCCCAACACAAAGTAATCCCCGGTCATTAATTAAGTTAGAGAAAGAACAATAAGAACGCGTCTCAAATATTTAGTGATACCGCCTCGGGCCCAAGATCTATCCGCCGATTGGGGTCCGCTTGTCTCGAACCGTAAAACCGTTATTTATTCGTCACAAACGCTAGACCGGTAATAAAACGATACTAACATTGGAAAAGCCGATTATGATCGTAGATCTGTTGGACGCGATATGGTCTCTCTAAATCGCGGATATATTCAGAATTGGAACAGTTTTCTTAATTTATTGCCTTCCTTTTATGGCGGAAAAAGACACAGCAACAGATTATAATATGATGGTAAAATACTCTTCTGTTAACATAGAAGAAATACAATTTAAGTAAGTCATCGGCCACTAAGGAATAAAATGTTAATTCACTCGATGAGAATTGTAAATGCATTTGTGTAATTCCTTGTCCGTGTGTCTGTCACGATACAGTGGTTTCTGCGTGCGATTTTATGACATGCTATTATTAAAAGTTCTAAGCAATCGTATTTTCAAAACCGCATATATTGGGATCAGCAAATTAGAAAAGATTGGAGTCCAAGACAAAATAAGTTAGATATTACAATCTCAATATAAGTTTACTAGACAGTAATTTAAACTAACGATAAAGATTTGGTTCCTCTTTAAAATTGTAAACTAATAAAGACATACCATTTCAGTACACATCAGATACATATTAACACTATATATATTATTACTTTTACCTGCATAAGTACTTAATGTTTTATTATGTAGTACCATTTAGTTATCTTTAAATTCAAAATGTTTTATGTTATCAATCGTGGAGGTAAGCTTTTATAATGTTTTCATATCTGTGGAAACTTGGTTTTAGAATTACATTTATATGTTTTATAACGTTATTATTTATTCTACTGTTTGTATTACACCCACGAAAACCCCATTTCCAGTGAGTCATTAAAAAAAACATGAAAATGGGGCTGTAATTCAAATTCGCATTAACTTTAGTATGCATAGACTGTGGAAATCACAATTTGGACCTACAAATTCACACCTGAATCGTGTAACGCGGCGTAAAAATACGTAATTTAGGCCATTACCCGGCTCACGCGTGCCAGGCATCGCATATGAAAGAAGTGGCCAAGCCGCGGCACATTTGTACCCGTCCCAAACCTATCCGGAACATGCTGCGCATTAATCATACCGCACAAGCGACGAGTCATCCTTGGGGTTGGATCACATGACTCCCGTACCAACTGTTATTGTTAAATATCTGTGTCGTTCTCAAGTATATGACTAGCCTTCCAAAATCAGGCACTAGATTCTTCAGATACAACAAAACAAAACAGAGAGTGCCGTACGGCACACTATTCCCTCACCAAGTTTTGACCCTTATTTTGTTTATAAGATGGTTTATTTTACACGGTCTTATAGCTTGTTTCAATAGCTTTCAAATACATTCACTCAAATCATCCAAATTATAAGCAATCTACAATATACACGTAAAATAGTACGCATTGACAGAACGCTGCTCGAGCGCCAAAACACGCCGATCACACGATCTGAGACATAACGCGCGATCAGAGTTTCCCGGAACGCAAAGGCCTCGTTTGAGAGTCACTTAAAAACGACATTAGATACAAATCTCGGCAATATATCGTATCAGGCATCATTTTCTTGCGGAAATCCATAATTATTCAATTCAGAATAGAATCAATTTAAAGACAATTCTTAGCGGTATTAACATTCAAGGAAACTCACAATATTTGGACCATGAAAAGGCGTTTAATTATAATAAACTAGGTCAGAATTAATGCCTACATGACTTGGATATTACAATACGTTCTATAATATTGTTAAACATTTTTTTGTTCACTAATCAATCACCGATCATATCATTAATAGTTTCCGTAGCGCCCGCGATGACAGATTTTTTACAACAAATATTTTCACACCTTGGGTTATAAAATTGCATTTTTAGCAGGGACCCCTATTTTTTTTTTAATGTTATATAGCCTATATCACTCAGTGAAGATGCAGCTTTCTAATAGTGAAAGAATTTTTTAAATCGCTCCAGTACTTTTTCTGTGAAAACTTTACAAAGATACTTACAAAAAAACAAATGTTTCCTCTTTATAATATTAGTTAAGATAAAAATAACACCAGCCGTATAATTTGTGATGTTGGGGTAAAAGTGAGTCGACAAGAAATCTCGGAGACTTCAAAGAACAGAAATGCATACATCAGAATAGAAGAGAAAAATTCAGATCTCCATCGCAGGACTTAAAACAACAGAACTCAAAAATTTCACACGTCTACCAACAAAGCGCGATTGTATAATCCAACACAACTCGTTTCACCAAGTGTATCAGGCACTTTATGTTACATAATGTTACACCTGGCGGATGACATTAAACTGTCTAATTTCAAACGTTCCACAAATATGATTTCCATACATCTTGCAGGGTTTTGCGTCAGTTTGGGTAGACGTTATCGTTTTAATTAATATAATTCAATATCTACGTTGCTCGAAACAATTTACACCCCACAAATATTACAATATCATTCAAATATTCCTATATTTGAAAAAACCATTCAAGACTCATGCTGGGGCTTATACAAGCGCGTTGCTTTTCGTACTTACAATTATTGTTAGTTGATGTGATGAACTTCATACATATGCGGTAAAATGTATGTTTTTTAGTAATTCAAGGCGAGCGAGTTTCCTTATAGCTTAAATAATTTTCATCACGTATGAATGATTTTATATTACATAATATATTGTATTTACTATAAGTATACTATCACCGATGCTTTTTGGAATTGTATGCGAAAAAAAAAACGATAAGCAATTGTTACTTTCGGTTTTGATCAAAAAATGAATTATTACTCATCATAAATCCTCCAATTTATTTGGTAGTCTTCGAGCCATGTGACCAAATTCTAAATAGGATATCAAATCACTTATTGAAAGTCAAAAACTACCTTCATTTTACTACATTCATTCGAAAAAGTATGCCTCAGACCAGAAAAGAACGGGAGCAAGAAACTCAGCGGGTTTTTTTTTTCATTAAATATCGTTACAATGTAATATCGTACAATAAAATTTATTATTTAATAACCTGTAGCTCCACTCTCAATCTGTTATGATAAGAAAGTCATTTATGTTATAGTAACCTTTACCAACAAACGTTTTATAACAATTCTATTAAATTTCGTAATACATTTGTTTTGGCCATTTTCTGAGATCTTGTTGCAAAAACATATACACCACCCTACTAAAGACTTACTAACTCGACTTAGGCATAATAGGTTAAGGTTCGTTTAAAACAGCTTAAAACTCGCAGGTACAAGGTGGTGGATAATCTAGACGAGACTAACTCGTCAAATCTTATATCTTTAAACGAGCAATTCTTGTATATATATAATCTGAATCTCGAAAGCGGTTCCAAATATTTTAATGAAATTTAGTATACAGGTAGGGGGCGAGAAATCGATCTAGCTAGGTTTCAATTAAAAAAAATAGTTCTATCCGTGTTTTAATGAGAAACTGCTACAATAAGATTAGAACACAAAGGTAAATTACGATGGGACATTATGTGATCCGGAAAGCAGAAGACTCCGGTTCTAATCCAGATGTCCTATTAGTTTTTTTTTGTTCAAGTTATGTAACTCCTTAAAAATCCGAGCAAGGCTCGGTCGTCCAGGTACTTAGTCGATAAACAACGAAATTACAGGATTCCTAACAATAATAAAAATAAAAAACCGACATGATATTCAAATATTTTTATTCAAAATAGGATTTAAAATCACTTATTGAACGTCACAATCTACCACCCATTCAAAAGAGACTGCCTCAGACCTGAGAAGAATGGGCGCAAGAAACTCAGCGGGCCTTTTTTTTTAATATTAAATATGGATTACAATGTAATATCGTACAATAAACATTTATAATTAAAGAGCCTGAGGGTGTTCGCTTAATTCCCAGTCCGTGGTGTCATTAAGAAAATCGTTTATGCTATAATAACCTTTCCCACACAAACGTTTTTTAACAATTCTTTTAAATTTCGTAACACATTTGTTTTTTACATTTTCTGGGATCATATTGTAGAAGCATATACATCGCCCAACAAAAGTATAAATATAATATATAAATGTAATATCCTTTTTAAAGTCTGTTTGAACAAAGTGCGGGCGAGAGACTAGTAGTAATATATAAAAGACACTTGGTCACGTTTCTGTCTGTTTATCGTAGAAACCTCACATATATTACAGTACCTTGAATGGCGGCGGTCAGATATATGATGATATTTTATCCTGCGAGGGTCTATGTATAAATATTAATAGAATACGTGTATGATATGAAGGTACCTCGCACGTTTATTGATATGAAACATTGGAGAACCAAGAGATATGGAGTTACATCGGTCCTCGTTACGTCTAACTTAGGGTACGGACAATGTTTCGAGCATAAACAAATAATAGTTAAAAAAAAACTAAAAAACTTTTTTTTAACTATTATTTAAGTTTCATTTTTTAGTTCAAATTAGTGTAATGTCATCGGTCCTCGATAAATCTACAAAGTTTGAACGAAATCTAGCCGTTTAAAGTGGGTCAAAATCGCGCCCAAAGAAGTCGGTTACAAACATACAAACATACAGGTGAAGCTAATATAAAGCGTATAAAAACGTAAATAAGAACACTTTTCGTTATTTTCTTTCTAATAGATACAATTCAATAAATGGAGAAACATATATTTAAAAATGAATCTAGCTCAAACTCAACGCTAATGCTGAGAAGAAGAACAAAAATTACTGGCAAACACATTCCTGGGATAAATACAATAATTAAACGTAATATTATTGGGAAAGTGTAATTACACATGGCAGAATTTTGCTTATAAATTAAAATTGCTACATCTGTCATTGTACTTACAAAACTCAAGTTTTGATAGACAAATTTTTATTGTTATAACAGCATAACAAAAATCAAAATTATTAATTGCAAAATGGCCACCAAATAAAAAATCCTTTACAAAAAATATTTAAAAAGAATTACGATTAAATTAAATACTTGATAGATTAAAAGATGTGTAATTGTATCTGTATATTTGACATTCGATTTTTACGTAGAAGTCTCAAGGTGACGAGCGCAATTGTAGAGCAGCTCAGAATTTTTGGGTTTTTCAAGAATGCTGAGCGGCACTGCATTGTAATGGGCAAGGCGTATCAATTACCATCAGCTGAATGTCCTGCTCGTCTCGTCCCTTAAAGGACGACGCACGTGCCGCAGGGGCGCAAATATAACACCAACGAACACTTCATTAATATCAGGTGCGATACAATTTGTCAAAAACACCATCGACTCGATTTACCGTGTGACGGTGTCTCCCTACACGTATTGATGTGTCCTTTTTGACGCGCCGATCAATACCAGCGAGCCGAATGTTTCCTTGTTATGGATTTTGTTCACTAGCCAGCAAGTAAAAAAGTGCCAGCAAGTAAAAAGTGTGTGTATTAATTGACAGTTCACTAGCCAGTGTCAATTAATACACACACTTTTTACTTTTTACACAAATTATCTTGCCCCAAGTTAAGCATATATAGCCTGTGTTATGGGTTACAAGACTATGATATATTTAATACAATATACTTACTTAAACATACATATAACATACATAATTATACATTTAAACATCCATGACTCGGAAACAAACATCTATATTCATCATATAAATGCTTGTACCCACCGGGATTCGAACCCGGGACCTCTAGCTTAGTAGGTAGGATCGCTAACCACTCGGCTATACAGGTCGTCAAAAATTGTGAGCAATGCAATAAACAAAACACTTAAAAAGATAATGTACATTTTTACAAAACTATTACCTCTACAATTATTTTCGACGTCAGTTTTATGTGATATAATTCTTTTCAATAAAATTCATCCAAAAAAAAAGCTATTCCTTACGAATGAGTATTTACATGTACATTTGGAATTATTCAAATCCAACTGGTAAATCCAGACATGAGCGCGTTCAAACTTCAAACAGATATACAAAAAACTATTGAATTTAATAATATTAATTTAGGTGCATCTGGCCCCGGTTCGATTCTCGCCCGTCATGTGTTTTCAGTTTTTGGATTCATATGTACTTACTACCTACGTTTATAAGGCCGGCAACGCACTTGCGATTCCTCTGGTGTCATCACATACCATGAGATGACCCTTATGTATGATCTTAATGAAGACAAAATCCTCCTCTTAAACAAAAAAGATGTTAATAACTGTATCAACGAATTTAATGTTACTGAAAGGAGTCTCCAAGCATTACCGATGGAAATAATAAAAAGACTTACGTAGTACCTCCACACAAAGGAGTACGAAACCTTTGTAACTAAAATGATTTTCATTAAAAACCCCAGCATATAATTAAACATTAACGTCAAAGGTACACGTGAACGTTTTGCACGAGCCAATTATAGTATGTAAGTACAACCTACCCTCATTTAACTTTATTTTAAACCTTCCGTCTAATTCGTTCCAGCCAGTTAGTGACAATAATTAGTAGGACGAAAAATAATTTAGAACGTATTAAGTAGATAGAGCCTCAACGATACAATTAAATAAATATTTTACAATTTAACACTAACGTACAATTGTTTTATTTTACCAGAAAACCTAACCTTTTATTATATTCATTAAGAGAAAAATTTAAAGAAATAAACATTTTGACTGTTGCTTCTCAATACATTTTTGATAATGTTTTATATGTTCATAAGCACATTGAGGAATTTTCTAGAAACTGTGACATTCATAATGTTAACACGAGGAACAAACATAAACTTGTTATGCCTACTACTCGGTTGGGTCGAGTTAGTAAGTCTTTTGTTGGGCGATGTATATGCTTCTACAATATGATCCCAGAAAATGTACAAAACAAATGTGTTACGAAATTTAAAAGAATTGTGAAAAAACGTTTGTGTGGGAAAGGTTATTATAGCATACACGATTTTCTTAATGACACCAACCGCGGACTGGGAATAAAGCGATCACCCTCAGGCTCTTTAATTATAAATGTTTATTGTACGATATTACATTGCAATCCATATTTTATATTAAAAAAAAAAAGCCCGCTGAGTTTCTTGCGCCCATTCTTCACAGGTCTGAGGCAGTATCTTTTGAATGGGTGGTAGATTTTGACGTTCAATAAGTGATTCTAAATCCTATTTTGAATAAAAATATTTGAATTTGAATTATTCTTAGATAATTTATACGTCTAGATTAACTGGGACAGCTGTAAACACATCGAAAAAGAAACCGGCGACTCGTTAGCCTCTATTTTCAGCAAACCCACGCACTGTGACTGACGTATCGCTATTGTAAAACGTAGCTGTCATGCACACTAAAATAATAAACCTGGCCTGCTATCATGCGTTGCCTAACAAGCAAGAGGTTCAATCTAGACGTATAAACTTATATCTAAGATATTTTGCTTATTTCTATGAAAACCTACGATACTTCGTTAATTACGATGATACTTAGCAACTATAAAACACATTAAAATTTTCTACAAATAATAATTGGAAAACAACAATTATTGGAAAATTGAAAATAATTTTCTTCCATAAGAGTGTCCTAGGTTACTCGTGATAAGATGAACGATTATTTGCATCCTGCTAACCTAGCTAACCCAGGCGAAATTAGTCCAGTCGATTCGGAAATTTACCGGAAATAAACAAGTAGAAAACAAAATTGTATTATGTTATAAACAATGTGTATAACATGAAAAGCTCAAATTAGTATAAAAAATACACAATTCAACTTTATTTATACGTTCATATAACTAATGATTAATTTACAATACAACTACATTAATAAAAAAGAGAGTTTTCTAACATGCTGTTACCAATAACCCAGTTCACCATGAGCCCTCAATATTGACAATCTAAAGCTCAGTCGAGGTTCATAAAACCCTTCTTTATCTCTAGTTCGTGTACGACGCATTAGATAATTTAGATTCCTGAAATCTTTCGGAGAAACGATAAGCTTATGTCTATCCATCATTCTATTGTCAGCACACAGCTCTGTAAGAATTCCTGGTAAACAAGTGGCAGCTAGATTTAATTAACATGAGCTTAATTTAAGTTTTTTTATACTTTGGAATTTGATTTGACATTATTTTTATAGATAAGGAGAAAAAACGAGCGTACGGGTCACCTGGTGTTAAGTGATAACCGCCGCCACAGGAGCGTTGCCGGCTGTTAAGGAAGCTGAACGCGCTTTTTTTAAGGTACCCATATCATATCGTCCCGGAAACACCGCCCAAGGAAGCATTGCAGTTTTATAGTACGTGGAAGAAAGGTCCTTGAAATCCGCACTGTGGAGGACTGCCATACATATGGCGTGTCGTGCGAAGGTGGAATTCGGCGGCAGGAATCAGGTGAAAAAGCTCTTCGGAACACTCCCCGTGATAAATGCGGTAGAAGACACACAATGAAGCGACGTCTCTACGCAACGCCAAGTGATCCAGCCGTTCACAGAGCACTGGGTCCCTGCAAATTGGAGCAGCTCTGCGTTGCACACGGTCAAATGGATCGAGCCTGCTGTAATTTAGCGATCTAAAAGTATTTAGTTTTTATTAAAAATGCATTTAAAAAAATGTAATGTACGAGTTTTTGAAAGGCCTCAAATCCAGAAGTGTTGAAATATCCATAGCGTCCGAACTGCAGTTTGTTATTTATATATTTCCGAAAATTAAAAATAAGCTAAAAGGTGTACGATATACAAGTTCTGAAGAGGCGGTGAATGCATTCCAAGAGCCATTCAAGACGTCTGCGTCCCTCAGGAAGTCTGGTTGCTTTATACAAACAATGGTTTCAATGAATGCAATTGTGTAGATATCATGGATAAATAAATATTTGCATGTGATAAATGATGATTTGCACAAATATTTCTTTATATTGTTTCACAATGTATTTCATTTCTCTTGGAATGTTTGCATTTTAGATTAACATATTAAAAATACCTCTTTATTGCTAATTATCCAGAACGGCTGGAACGTTTTTAACTCAACCATATCGAGTTCAAAATGCGTATTGCCTATTTTCACAATTGAATAAAAAAGTAACATTAGGACACTAGTGATATCGACAGTACTGACAACAATGATATTATCATACGAGTATATATTCTGTATCTATTGCGCCAACAGATCAAACTTATCACGTCTATCAAGAACTTATAACTCCATCTGTGGTGAAGTAGATATTTTTAAAGATTCTTTACCTGCTTTAAAAAAAAAACGAGATTGTTAGGCGCCAAATGATTAATATTCTTCTTCTTTTTTTTCTTCTTTTCAAATTCGTATCTTGATTTTATAATTTTTGCTTTATTTTACATAATTGTTTTCTTGGTGTCACGGAAGCAAAGACTGTGCATGTTGTGACACCTTAATTTGTTGTTCATTCAACTCATTATTTGTTAATATTTGATATATTTTAATGGTATTAGAATGTAACAACTACTGGTTGTCCTAAAAATAAATAAACAAAAGCTTATATTAGTATTTTCTTTGATTGATGCAAATGTTACACATAAGTATAAAATACTTATTAAAGGATTAAAACGCAACTGTAACTTACATCACATTTTGCGTATAAGTGTCATTTTTATTATTATTTTAGTTAACCCGATGTTTTATAATTTTAGGGGGAGCCCCCTGAAAACGTGATCAGGAAAGGTTACGCAAAATCAAATGTAAAAACACAGTTAAAATCACACTCTTTTTAATCTTTCAAAAAGTATTTTATTTAAAGTTAAGTATTCCTGCCGAGACATATTGCATTTATATATCCAAAATAAATGAAAAAACACAGTCTTCAGCAATATTTTTACATCTACTCAATGTGCTTTATGAGTTCTGTTGAATTTTGTAAAATGTAACGTATCTATGTTATATAAATATATATCTACAGCGCGCGAGTTGAATGCAGAGACGAGAAATGCCATAGTGCTGTGACCTTATTATAATTGATGCCCATATAATCATGAGTGTATCGATAAATTTAAACAATGCTACTAGTTTTCCATTTTACACTAAATTAATAGAACAATTTTTTCACCATTTCAACCTAATAATTAAATTTCCATATTTTTGTTCTGCCTTTCTTCAATTCACATGTCTAAAACATTATTCACCATTTCTCGTGCTTGGGGATGAATAAAAATTCGTTTTATTTTTTTTCAACGGAACCTGATGGAGTCAGACCAGTCATAAATAAAATAAAAAGAATGACACGGAATCGCAACTTTAGTATTACTGATACGACACGGTAAGCGATGACTACGGCACAGCACTACACTGTAGGCGCGCGAGGCGAGATGCTCCCGCGCTGTTTACCCCAGGCCCCGACTGCATTCAATTCGCGCGCTTACTGTAGGCCCGATATGGACCGTATCTTATTTGAATAAAAATTATGCATTCAAATATACAGTATGGCTGTTGAGACACTAACCACATTAAGTACCTTAAAATAAGTGCTTATTTTTTTTAGGCAATTTCTCTTTCAATAAATGAAGAGTGGATACGGCGCGACTGTTTCGTTAACTAAGAGCGCACCGCCGTCAGGTTCGCTTGTCTTCCCCCTTCCTACTTTGCGCCCCGCGTGCTATAATTTATTTAAATTTTTTTCTTAACTAACTCAACTAAGTCGAAACGTTTGAGTATTTTTGTTGCAATACTTCGCTTAAATAGTATATTGGTTTCAAGGACTAACTTTATGTTACTTACAACTTTTCGTCATCAATTTTTCTGAAGTGGTAATAAATTAGACATTCAAAAGTGTAGTTTTTTTGACATAAATTATTTTTGAATAGACGTATTCAAATTTCCGTCAGCATCGAAACACCTACTCGTTATCTCGTTTGATCTGGTGGATCTCGCGACTGTCAGGGGATGTCCTTCGTCATTGTATCGCGCCCGAGGGGGCCACCTCCTCAATTATCTGTCGCATACAATAATAATTAATGTCCTACAAATAATGCCCCGCTGATCACCGAACTCCCCGCGGACTGTAACGTTGAGATCTATGAAGCGTATATAGACTTTGCTCAAACTCAATAATAATATTGACACACTCTTACACAAATGATCTTGTCCCAAACACGGCATATTTGGGTGCAAAACAACGATATATTTATTTATTTATTATTACAAGGAAACATAACAAACACATCACAAGAACTGAACAATATAGGAAAGAGATACAAAATATAAATGTAGATGCGTCCTAACACATGTTTCACAAATACAATAATAACAAAAAGAAAAATCAAAGGTATACAGTCACAAAACGCAAACATTCACAGAAGTGACTAATTTAAAAGATGTAGACAAATGAAATTAATTAAAACTAAACTTGGGGCAAGGATAAGAACGATTTTAATTTTAGTTCTAAACTGTGTCTGAATACAGCAGGGGAGCACGAAAATATGTCGATGTCGAGAAAACTATTGTTGTAAGATTTACACATTCTGTGTAATGGCGCGCGAAACCCAATGTTTGTTCTTGGGGACGATAGCTCAAAAGTAATGCATGTACGGAGAGACCTGGCTGGGACGTGAAAGCCTACGAGACTGAGGAGCTCAGAAGATGTCAGCTCACCAGTACATATTTTCTTTAAAGTTACACAGTCTGTTATAGTGCGGCGCTGACATAGCTGAAGAAAGTTGTATTCACGCAACAAATCATTATAGTGGACTCGATTTCCTTTTACTCGATAATTTAATGTGCGTAAGAACTTTTTTTGAACAGTCTCGACTCTTTTTTCGTGGATCGAGTAAAAACGATTCCATATTGGGCTTGCATATTCTAGTTGGGGTCGCATGAGGGACTTATAAAGATATGTGTAAGTACACTTGTCCTTAAATTGCTTGGACACACGTGTAATAAAGCCTAGAATGCGAAGAGAGCTATTTAGAATATGGTCTATATGGGTGCCGAGGGTTAGTGTGCGGTCTAAATGAATACCCAGATCTTTGATGGTAGAAACTGACGTCAGCTGTTGATTGCCGAGCTGAAAATGAGTCGTGATAATATTTTTATTTCTGGTGAACACGATATGTTTACACTTTTTGTATGCCAAGTATAGTTTATTACGTGTGCAGTATGCATCAAGTCTGTTAAGATCCTCCTGAATACGGACAGCGTCAGATGGACAAGTAACTGTTTTGTACAGCTTTAAATCATCAGCGTAAAGTAAATAATGACAATGTGAAAAGCACTGAGATATGTCATTGATAAAAATAGTGAAGAGCAAGGGTCCAAGAATAGAGCCCTGCAGTACACCGGATGTCACGCGAACTGGAGAGGAACGATATCCATTAAATACAATATGCTTACTCAACATACCTACATAAATACATATCAACATCCATGACTCGAAAACAACATTCACATTCATATTCATCATATAAATGAATGCACCTACCGGGATTCGAACCCAGGAGCTCTAACTGAGTAGGCAGGGTCGTCACGTCACTTTTCTCACGTAAAATCAGCTGAGAGCAAGCTTAGCATAATCATTGATTTCATTTTTATAAACATTTGACAGCAGAAATTATGCTTACCCTAAGCATTGGGCATGCAAAAGTCAAGTTTGCGTTTTATCACACACAGCTTAGTTTTACGTAAGTAAAGTCTGAGCAAAGTCTTAGTTCGCTTTATAGACCTCAGGCTAAGAAACAGATACTGATAACGGATGTTTTAAAAGGGCCGCCTGCGACTTTACCACGAAGATTTTATTAACGCGGCAATCTGTCGTAAGAGGCGGATTTTATCAAAGAATTTTCTTGCAAATTTTTCTCTCACACGCCATTTGTTTCCGAATAGATTGACGTTCAATAGTTTAAAAAATAATCGATTCTAAAATAATTCTATTCGAAGATAATACGCAACAAACAGCTTGAATAATTTTTTTTTTCTGTATAAACATACTATTACTATAATTATCATGCCAAGGAAAAAAAGGATCTATATTTATTTAAATTTCAGACACTTCCATTATAGGTGCTATGCAAAATAATTTTGCGTTAAAAATAATAATAATTATTCTTAAAACTCAATCGCAGCGCCACCTAACAACACACACAATTTAGTCAAAACTGGTAAGGCTGTTTAAGAGTCAGTTTGTATATGAAAATGGTAATAGAGGCAACGCAGAGCAGCTCGAATTGTCGGGGACCCAGTGCTCTGTGAACGGCTGGATCACTTGGCGTTGCGTAGAGACGTCGCTTCATTGTGTGTCTTCTACCGCATTTATCACGGGGAGTGTTCCGAAGAGCTGTTCAACCTGATTCCTGCCGCCGAATTCCACCTTCGCACGACACGCCACAAATTAGGATATCATCCCACCATCTGGATGTGTGGCGGTCCTCCACAGTGCGGTTTTCAAGGAACTTTCTTCCACGTACTACAAAGCTGTGGAATGAGCTTCATTGTGCGGTGTTTCCGGGACGATACGACATGGGTACCTTCAAAAAAAAGCGCGTACTCCTTCCTTAAAGGCCGGCAACGCTCTTGTGATTCCTCTGGTGTTGCAAGACAATGTGGGCGGCGGTGATCACTAAACACCAGGTGACACGTACACTCGTTTGTCCTCCTATTCCATAAAAAAAAAACAAAGAGGCACAAAGAAGCATGATAGTCAATCAGCAAGTGAGAGATTCCTTGTAATATCTGCAGATTAATTTTTTAAGGCAGACAACGTTCTTCATTCGATTCACAAAGATTACATAATATTGATAGAAAAGAACCATCGAAGCCAATACGATACAACGCAAATACAAAACCGGAATACAGATTAAAACTACAAAAAACGGACGGATGCTTCCAGTCGAATAAATTTAAAGATTCCTCCAATTAAGAGCTGGAGGGACAAAGGGTTGAAGAAACGCTGGTTGAAGACAATAGCTGTAATCAAGACACGGCCATTCCCCCCCCCTGCCACCCACCGTCGTATTTATAAGCTCATTGTAAACAAGATATTAATTTTGTAATGGTTATAATATCTTCGCTCACAACGGCATCATTGAGTACCGTAAATATATTGATCTTACTAATAGAGACTCATATTTTTTGATCATTGACACACTTTTTACACAAATTATCTTGCCCCAAGTTAAACATATAATAATATAGCCTGTGTTATGGGTTACAAGACAATGATATATTTAATACAATATACTTACTTAAATATACATAAATTCATTTAAACATACATAAATACATTTAAACATCCATGACTCGGAAACAAACATCCATATTCATCATATAAATGCTTGCACCTACCGGGATTCGAACCCGGGACTTCTAGCTTAAGGGTAGGATTGCTAACTACTCGGCTATACAGGTCGTCATAGATGCACTCAGGTGCGTGCATTGGTTTGCTAGCGAGGTAGGCACTGTAGAGCTAACTAGTCGTAGTTGCGCTTTAGGGACTACGCGCACTTATTCAGCTCTTTTCAGCTTTTGTCCATAGAAAACAACAATTTTGTATGGAGACGTGTACGCGTCGATTCAGCTTTCCGCGTCCATTCTGCTTTCGCGGCAAACAAACATAAAATGAGGATAAATGTGTTTTTATTATGCGAATGCTATAGAGAGCGTTCGGCGCTGTTCCGCCGCGTACAGCGCTGTTCGCCGGCGGCGGAACAGCTCTTTACAGGGATGGTTCGCTACTCCTTATCGACAAATTGCGACCTGTATTGTTCCTGCATTGATTTGACGTAATCATTATGCACGCAAAGATTAAAGAGTGCAGACGTGATTTAAAGTTCCGTACGCGGCTGATAGAAGCAGAGCTGTATAAGTGTGACCAAAATTGTTCAGCGAAACGCGAATGGAGCTGAATAAGTGCGCGTAGTCCCTTAGTCCTACAGTATGACTTAAGTTGTATTAAAAGCTGCTTGCCTCGTATATGCAATTTGTAGACTGCCTACCATAGATAGTAAATTTACTTTAACGCTAGTGCTATATTTATTTAGGTTCGTAATGAGGTAGGCACTCCCTATTTCCCTGTATGAAATGTATGCCCCTGGATGTACTAGATTTATATCTTTTAAACGGGAAGAAATACTACAAATAAACATGCGGAAGCGCTAAAGCCCATGTGTAATTTTGTGAATTGAGAAAATTCTCGCCAAAATGAACCAGAAGAACCTAAATTTTTACGAGATATCAACCGATAGCTATTATATATAGATACATAGCGACTAGTTAACGTATTAATTCTAAAGCCGTTACGTACTAGCCGAGACTAAACCTTAACGGACAGCAAGAAGGTTAACTTTTAAATAACTTTATACTAATATGAGATAGTTTTGTATTTCTGTATACAACGAAATAGACAAAGAAATCTCGGTTTCCTTAAGCCGAAGAACTATGTTCATGTGCAAAAATAGAATCGATTAAATATTTGATCGAAAGCTAATAAAATGGGTTACAAACGTGCTATAAGACTTTCAAGCAAAATTTGGCATGTGGCAAGATTTATGACAATAACGATCATTGTTACGACGACTCATATAGCCGAATGGTTAGTGATCCTGACTACTAAGCTAGAGGTCCCGGGTTCGAATCCCGGTAGGTGCAATCATTTATATGATGAATATGGATGTTTGTTTCCGAGTCATGGATGTTTTTATGTATTTATGTATGTTTATGTAAGTATATTGTATTAAATATATCGTTGTCTTGTGTCCATAGTACAGACTTTGCCTAGTTTGGGGCAAGATAATTTGTGTAAAAGTGTGTCAATATTACTACAAAAAAAATACTATTACTGTTACTTTGTGTAAAAAGATTTTTTTAATACTAGTTGACCCGGTATACATTGTTAGCCACATAAATAATTTAGGAGTATTTTACCCTTATCACTAAGGGGTATAAAATATAGTGTTCTTATATCTATCTTATTCTCAAGCCGTTTCGGAGGAGTTTGGTGACAAACACTGCGACACGAGTTTTTTTTAAATATGTAATTCGATGACCTTCATCCAAATCAAGCCTATGGCGCTCTTTAGCCATTGGGTTTATAAGTAATCGTTATACTATAGGAAATAGACAATATGTTATGTTTTTAAAGTCATAACGCTCACTTCTAGGATAAATAGACAAATAAAATTTGAAAAATAAACACGGAACGCCGGAGTTCATGGGTTCGAGTCCCGCATCATTCATAAAAGTTTGTTATTCAAATTTTATTTGTGTATAGGAAATAGCTTCTAAATCCAAACTTTCTTTCCTTGAATATGGTTACCATTATTTTTGTTTTTTTTTTTAAGTAAAATTTTCAAATTTATGTGAAACAACAAAAAGCTTTAAGTACATATAGAGAGGTCGGTTATTTTTCATACAAGTAAGACCTACCCCTAACAAAATGGCTCAACACGATCAAAGAAATATTCACTTCAATAAATTAAAAGGTCATTCAAAAACAGTCAATAGCTCTTTAACGTCTGTAATGTAAACCAAGAACAAATTTTATTTAGTATTTGTTTTAATTTAATTAATATACTTACAATGTCCTCAAGTCAGTGTGAATGATGTCCTCTAAAATGCATGCTAGACATGCATTTTAGAGGACATCATTCTACAGTTAAAGTTTATTGACTCTCGTTGGTAACGGGGCGGGCAAAACATTTGTGTATTCGCAATTCGGATCCGAATTAAGAATACAAATAATAAAAAAGGATTTTCAATTACAGTGGTACTTACCCTACAAAGTAGAATTAGCATTATTACGATCATAGGTGGTAAAATTATTACGCTGCCAAACATCTGACAGCTTTATACACGTGTATAATATTAAACGCAGCAATATTACAAATAATAAAAGTAGTATAAATTAACTAAAAAACACGCTTTGGTTGAAAGGATAATGGTTGAAATTTAAAATGAACATCAATTCCTGCCTTATC
>CATIXQ010000005.1:3309420-3346176 GCA_949711755.1 Leptidea juvernica
AGTAGCTAATTAGCAGCTCGCGCACGAGTGCACAAATACCTCCTCTCAACTTGCTTATTGAATGTGAACAGAGTAAGTTGCAAATACGATAAAGAAAGCTATAAACACGCTGCAACCATATTCTCTTATTAAATAATGTTTTATAATTTATACATCTGTACAGATTTAAGATTCATAATATGCAAAACAAAGCCGCAAGTAGCTAATTAGCAGCGCGCTCACGAGTGCACTGATACTTGTTCTTGTTGATTTAAAATCTAAAAATACGCTGCAACCGTATTACCCCTTTGTAAGTATGTATATTATAATATTAAAATCAACGATATAGATTTTGTATTTATATCCTGCAGTCAGCGCGGAGTGAGTGTAGTGATACCTCGTCTCTCAACTTGCTTATTGTATGTAGACAAACGAATTAAATTTTTAAAGAAAGCTATAAATAGGCTGTAGTACCTTTCTTTAATTATGTATAAAATAATACTAAATACAAGCCTTATATGTATAGTACAGTGCGGAACACTTATAGACATTGCCGCAAGTAGCGATTCAGTAGCGAGCTCACGAGTGCACTGATACCTCGTCTCTCGACTTGCTAATTGAATATAAACAGCGCAGCAATAACGATAAAACTGAGCTATAATTACGCTGCAACCGTCTGCCCCTTATATAAACATGCATACAAACGCGATAACGCTCGAACTGTGGACGAAGCTGATTCAGAATTTAAGATAATAGACATAATATTAAAGATCGCGTTGTGTCTGCTATGAACTTTACACGTTTATCCATAATTACTAGATTTAAGTAGAATTAAATTAATGTACCTACTATTTATTTATTGAAGTATTTAATAAAGTCGTATTTTTAACTTATAGCTAATGTATGTATGTTTTGCATATTACGAATTTACAATATTATATTATATATTTTTGTGTGATATTTTCCACAATAGTTCTAAGAAATCGAAAACTGTAAATACATTGATAGTCCAAATTAAATTATCTGCCTAAAGTTCGTTGAGATCACGATTTATGTTCTTTTTATAGTCATTTTCAATATCCGTCTACAACTATTTGAGTCTAAGGCTATCAACAGCCCGCGGCGTCGTAGCAAGGGCGAAATTCAATTTGCAAATCTACCCGAGGCGAAGACAGAATCAATTTGCACAATCATCTAAACGTGTTACGTCACCCCGGCACCGAAAAATCGCGATAAAAAACGTTGGCAAGGCCACGCCGCAAATGCAGTCCGTTCACTTGCGATTTCTATCAAGCCGCCATCTTTAGCGCCGAGTGGTTTGCGCGCCAAAAGTCAAGGTGAGCCGGTGCTCGGGACACCAATGTTCTTTGTGCACAAAAAGTGGCAATCTTGCACGGCTTATGAGATACTGAAACGAATGCTGCAACATGGTGCTAGAGAAGTAGCTATGCGGTGAAAATATAAATGCTTATAACACAGAATTCATTTTTGTCGCTGGCTTTCAATTTTCATTATTTTCTTATTTAGATTTCTGTGTATGTAAGGTAACGTAAAAAATCTGAAAAATAAATATTGAAATGATATCGTTTTTCGTTTCGGATTTTGCGACCGATAATAATTGTAGTTTAATATTAATAAATAACCAGAATTTAATAGTTTTATAAATCAGAAAAATGAATAGAATTTAATTGATACTTTTTTGTAATAAATTATAGATATTGCATTTTTAAATGATTATGAAAAAAGCTTATACCTCAAAGACTCAGTGTCCCGTTAATGCGTATGTTCCCCCTACTAACCCCTTGTGCCTCATGTGCAGCCTTCTTGTTGAAGGGTTTGGATTATGGTTTTAGAATGGGTTAAACTTGGAGTGTTCCTCCAGATTATCCAAATGTTTTAAGTTTTCTTTGGTGTTAATTCCGCCAATGCTTGTCTTTAAACAATTCGACACGTGTGACACGAGACTCCTCAGTCACGTGCCAGAGTTTGGCGAGTGAATATCTCCCGAGGATGCCTCGTGTAGAGGCGAAGCATTTAAAGTGTCGAATTGTTTAAAGACAAACATTGGCGGAATCAACACTAAAGAAAACTGAAAACATTTGGATAATTATGGATTTCCGCAAAATAACTTCTACTTCAATAAATGTTCTTCCAGAGTTTATAACACATTTTTAAAAATGATGTATCAAGAGTTGATTTAACAAGACTCTTTCGGAAGGGTTCAGAACAAATTCAGTGCTTTTAGCACAAATCCTCGCGAGTTCGTCAGCGTATTCATTGTCATTCACATGTTCATCGAATAACGACACATCGAAGTGTAACTCTCAGCCTGCCTAATGCAGATTTCATAATTAGTGTAAAAACTATTAATTATTTACAGAAAATAGTTTCGTTCATAACGATACTTCGTAAACATATTTAGAAACTGATTAATGGTAGTTTAATTTATTTGCAAATTGCAATTATTATCTAAATCGATTCAGTATTTTGCAATTAGAGCACAATTTCAATTCAATCGCTTGATTTGAATGTAGAACAGATAATTAATATCTACTTAAAATTATTAGACAAAATTAAAAAAATATATATGTGTAATAGTGTTTGTATATTTGTATACGTCCGGGTCGAATGGTTTCTTTAAAAATAGTAATGTTACCTATGCATTTCACAGATTAAAAAAAAACATAGAACCGCCGTTATTTCTTCGTCTGTGAAATAGGAATCGAATACAATTCAAATTTGGAACAGATACGGACAGCAGTGCGCGCAATCGATACTGCGTTACATGACGCTAGGCATGTCGCACGTCGCGCCACCACGATGCGTCAATTAGTCATATACACGTGGTGTTTCGCATTGGTGTAATGTTATATGGAACTAGGGCTGTCACCTACGCACGGAAAAACTTTCTTCTAGGGTAGATTCCCGTGCTATTTTCAAGGCTTGCTGCATTCATTGGTATATGAATCGTCGAATGGCTGTCTGGCAAGAGCCATCTAGTGAAAAACAAAAGTGTGACGCAATCAAATTTCACTTTGTTGTCCATTACGGCGACAAAAAATAATTACCAATTAAAAAAGCAATAGTATGAATTTATGTTTGAGTAACTTTGAATCTGAATATCATTGCTAGGTTGATAAAAAGTTGAAGACGAATAAAAAACATATCAGGGAAGCTTTATAAACAAGCCGATACGTACGCACCCACACTGGGTAAATGTCGAAGCAGTCGAAAAGTGAAATCTAGTGAGTAGTACATATTTTATATCGATGAAATTACCTATGTTATGTCTGTTGAGCCTTCAATTCTTATAATAGCTACAATATTAAAATACAGCTATACATAAAGTTGTTTCAAACGGGTATAAATTTTATAATTAATGCATACATTATACTTGTCGCTCACATTAAAAAAAAATAATACTCGTAGTGACAGTGTGACTGACAACCCTAGCAACGTGCTAACAATATCGTCTTGTACCGTAATCGAGGTCGGTGAAACTGCACCAAGCACTTTTCTTTGTAATCCAGCTATCCAATACAATAATAAATATAATTATATTTGTATAAGTAACAACGCCTTGTTTTTAATAACAATTTAGGGACGGGCTATATACATTTTTTAACAGATTTTTTATACTCGGTGATAACAAAACTTCAAAATCCGGCCTTTAATAACTAAAGCCACAATACCCGCTAATAACATACACACACTAAGTGTTGTTTTATAAATGAGAGTGTATAAGCGTAGAGAGTATATAAGAGTCATACCCATGGCGGGAGGGATTAACGTGGGGCTAGGAACGGGGCGAGGACGCGAGGTCGAGCTGCCTAGCGATCTTTGAACAAAATTGTGAATTGTACGGACGCGCATTTTATGGGCGTGCAGAGATTTGTGAATGATAATATATAAACATTTTTTGTCATAAGAACGGAGTATATAACGCTTACTTTAAACTCATTATACATAGTAGAAAGTAGCTCTTATATCGGCTTACCATCAAGGGTCATCAAGTATTACCGCCAAGCCATAAGAAGAAGGTATTCTTTTAGTTCA
Organism: Leptidea juvernica; assembly: GCA_949711755.1. NCBI lineage: Eukaryota > Metazoa > Arthropoda > Insecta > Lepidoptera > Pieridae > Leptidea > Leptidea juvernica. Next base: position 3,313,456 of record CATIXQ010000005.1, read on the forward strand.
ACTAATACAAATACAATTTTATTTAGATCTAGATTTAAAAAAAAATTACATTAATGTTGATTCGATACATTTTGCAAATTAACCAACAAACACTAAGGAAAATTAGAGATTTAAGAAGAACTGGAATGAAATTCGGAACTGGTCTTTGAAGCTTTTCTTAATGATGATTTAGTTATTTTTAAGTGATCCCCTTAATTCTGAGAAGTCAATGACCTAATGTGCAATGATTGGGGTTGAGCACTTGAGCAGTTTATCAACTCTATATTGTAGATGGCGCTCAACAAGAGCTTAATAAAAGTACAAAAATCAACTGTCAAGAAATAAAAGAAAAACATTGTACCAATGTGTAATATATTTTTTTAAGAATAAGATTAGAAATATATTTTAGGCCAGATGTGCTCGCTTCAATATTTGATCGATATTGCCACCGCTTACTACGAGTGTTTTCTGAACACGAAAGCTGTATCGAGCCTAATGCCGTTAGTGCCCGGTGCCCTTTCCAATTAATGGTTAAGGTTAACTGCTTGAAACACGCCATTGCCCCGCGAGAACCTTGCCATATGGATTTATTGTCCGTAATATCACCATGAAGCTCATAACTAAACGCCATTGTCGCGAGTCTGCGCCAATGCTAAGGTCCATGTTTGAATCTAAGCGTGTGATCCATATTCAAGCGTAGCTGTCTGCCAGCAGACTGTCTCTCAATAAACCGCAATAGATCAAACAGCTTAAATATTGACACAAAGTGTATTTCTATCGTAGCTGTAACGAACACTATTAAAAAACAAGATGTCTCAAAAAGGAGTGAGCTGGTTGATGCCCATCATATTTCTTCCCCGCGCTTACAATGCGTATTATAATCTGTACTGTAGAATGTCACTTGCGACGACAGCGACAACTGTTGACATGAATTCGTTTTAGCGTATGTTCTCTTTGTAAGTACTGACATTATGATTCATCCCAAAATGTTTTATGACTGTTTGCCAGGATGCATGGACGTGCCGACCAGCGTGATCTGAAAGGTTGTTGGTGATCATTAGTGTGTCGGAGGGAATACTGTGTCGGGTTAGGTATTGAGCGAATGTGAGTATGTGTAAAGCACGTATATCGGAAGCTGTCGCGTTGGAGTTAGTAGAAGCTTTGGCTGTGGTTGCCATCGAACGTGTGGTGCGGTAATTTATATATATTATAAAATACGATCGGTAGTATCCAGAGACTAGCGCTAAAATATTTATAACATTAGATTACAATTTAAATGTATATTACAAACAGAATTTGAAGTTTGATTATTATTAATAAAAGTTAGCAACAACTAAATTCCACCTCAAATAAAACACAATGAGAGCTCGAAGCGAAGAGAAATAAAATGACGAGAATATGACAGAGTCAAGTTGTGAAGTTATAACAAGTTGCAATGTCGGGCCGAGGGAAGAACATTAACTTTTAAAAGTCGGCTGAGGTAAAAATGTGGGAGATCGCGGGACGAACGTGGGGAAAGTTTGTGCCGACTGCGGGTTGCTCGTACACCAGAGGAGGATTGTCGTGTTTCAAAATAACACGAGAAACTTACGCGTATACTTTTATATGCAGTATAATCTATACATATTAATTTTATAAATATTTATCCTGAATGAGTGATACATCAACATCTTAATTTGATCTTTAAAAAGAGACTATAATACCCATCGCAATGGAAGCTGACCCGAGTTACGCCAATACCAAAAATGAAGAGTACGACATCAGTTCAGGATTTTCGGCCCATAGCTATTCTCTCTACGCCCGTCAAGGTATTCGAAAGAAACAAAAAGTCTGTCAATACTAAATTATTAATAGCTGCTGATTACATATCGACCTATCTAGATAGAGGCCATCAAGTAGACGCCCTTTATTTTGATTATTGCAACGCTTTCGATAGGGTAAATAACGATATCCTTCTCAGTAAACTCAGTGCTATTGCTCTTTCTCCTCAACTTCTTTACGTAATCGCTGACTATCTCCGTGACCGTCAGCAATTAGTTCGATATAGTATATATGAGTCTAAACCTTATTATACGCGATCAGGTGCACGTCAGGGCTCTATCTTAGGACCCCTTTCTTCCTAATCATGAAAACGATCTTCCGGAATGTATTGAACATGCAAAATGTCTATTATATGCCGATGACCTAAGGTTTATCTTCAAAACTACTAATCTAACAGCTGTGTGTAACTGTGTGGAGTGAAACGAAGAAAATGGATTTGAATCGTGACAAATGTTCAGTTGTTCATGACCTTTAGTAGAGTTCGGCGTCCTTTGATATACGAATCCAAAATTGATGGAATTTCTATCCCCAGAGTAGAGAAGATTAGAGATCTGGGCGTAAATTTTTGACACCCAATTAACCTTCAGAGACCATATCAACACAGTAGCAGCTAAAACATTTTGAAGATTATAATTCGAACTGCGAAACTTTCGAGAATTCCATAGTCCATTCGTAATACGATTACTATATTATGCCCTGAACCGAAGCAAACTGGTAACAATCACTGTGTCTGGGATCCGTATGAGAAAAATACGGACTATTATTAGAAAAAGTGCAGAAGTCCTTCATAAGATACCTGTACAAACGTTGCTACGTATCTTATCCTTTGATGTATCCAACCAAATTTCTCTTAAGTTGTCTAGGTGTTAGGTTTCAATTCCTTGGAGGTCAGGGAATTACGACCAGCTAAAAATGATGTGTTGAATTTTACGAGGAGACGTTGATGCTCCAGATTTTTATGAGCAATTGCGTCGAATACGTATCCCTAAATGTAATAATCTTCGCCCACAAAAAAAAAACTTTTCGTAGTCCCCCTTCATCGCACCGTTGCCCGAACCATGACACCTATTGGCATTGGTTCATTGGCATCTTTCAACACGCTCTTGGACATGAATGCTCAATGGGACCCATTCAAAGATGCGTGGACTTCCCTAGTTTCTGAACTAGTAGTTCGCAGGTACGCGGAGAGCATTGAAATTGTATAATTCATTCAATTATTCTTTAATATTCCTTTTTTTGGTTTGTAATTTTTCCTGTTTTGTGTTTCGTCTAATAAGTGTAAGTGGCACTGCAAGTGTTTACTGGATAATAAATCCAATAAATATATAAAAAACAGAGCCCAACCACAGGGGGCTACACGCTTGAAATTTGCACAGATATTCTTTAAATTACATAAGTGAGCAATAAGCATGGATTTTAGGGAATATTGGAAGAATGCTAGTATGAAACTTGTAATTTTTAAAGAAAGAAACACGTTATTTTCATACGCGTGTCTTTGCTTCGACATAGTTCATACACGTATACGTAAGCATTTTTCTAAAGTTCACCCATATGAGGGTGAAATAAAGACTGAAAGATTAGGCGCTTTGTGTGGTCGGCTTGAGTTAAATAAGTACTTAAAAAGAAGTCTTAATAGAAATATATATGTGACCATTACATCAGCATTGAATTTTAATGGAAAAACAAACTGCATGCCATTAATTCACAATCCCGAATTTATTTCACATCAATACCGCTAATATTTAAACTCCTAGGCCAAGTGACAGCCCTAATTTGAGTGACTGTATAAAAAAGTGTAATCGTAAAAAAACAACAGTACAACTTATCCTGAGGTTTTTTTATAACATTGAGGGACGAGACGAGCAGGACGTTCAGCTGATAGTAATTGATGCGCCCCGTCCATTACAATGCAGTGCCGCAAAGGATTTTTGAAAACTCAATAACTCTGAGCGGCATTACAATTGCACTTGAGACAAAAGATGTTACATCTCATTTGCCCGCTAATTTCACTAGCTACGGCGCCCTTTAGACCGAAACACAATAATGCTTACACATTACTGCTTCACGGCAGAAAAAGGCGCCGTTTTGTATCCATAATCTAGCCGGCTTCCTGTGCAAAGGAGCCTACCACTGCTTGCCCCTGATTTAAACAAAATGTAAACAATAGGGTTGTCAATTAATGAATATTTATACATTTATGTGCAATTTACCACAATAAGGATACGGTCGACAGCCCTGGCAGTACAGGTGAGTCGCGTGGGTGTATTCGTATGTGGGCGATGTTTTCAAACATCCTTTTGTTACTGCATTCCTATTCCGAGTTCATATAGCTTTCACATTGCACTAAGAGCTGCCAGGCAGTTTTTTTCTAAAAGTTTAATAGTTAGTAAGATCCTCACATAAGATAGATAATTCTTCTGTCACATGATGTTGATTAAAAAGAATCCAACACAGTTGAATAAAATAATTTAAATTCCCAGCCACGCTTCTCAAATTAAATATAATATTAACATCAGTATGCATTTCACTATGCCTATGAACTGAACTTTAATATGAATATCTATAACAAAAATAGGTTTTTATGAGTTGAATCATGCCTCTACATAATAAATAACTACTCACCACACTTATGCACTGTTATGAAGAGAGAAGAAAAACACTTGATAACTTTAAAGCCTTAAAGGCTGGCAACGCTCCTGTAATTCCTCTGGTATTGCAAGAGAATATGGATTCCGGTGATCACTTAACATCAAGTGACCCGTACGCTGGTTTGTCCTCCTCTTCCTAATATAAAAAAAAAATTGAGACACCTCCTAGAATATGGACCTTAAACTCCACAGCAGTTTTCGAAATGCGAGCTGTTCAAATCAGTTTGCAATTCTTGATCATGTTTATTTAAAAAACGTGTTTACTGAAAACCTCTATAAAAGTATCTACTACAGAATGATGTAGAGTTTGTTGCTTATCTCTTACGCTAGTTCCACGAAGTTCGTTAGAGGATCGTGGGCGTACCTAGTCTGAACCTCAAAGGGATTTAAATTCAACTTCTGTATAATTTGAACGCCAATATGAAATACCTAATTGGACGGCAGACATGCTGTTTGATGGATTTACTCTATTCACACGTGATTCACACTAATTGATTGATTCAAGTTATTAGCATTTGCCTGTTTTGAATTTATAACGTTTTGTATGGCTTTGATTGAAAGTATTTTTTTTATTCTGGTCCTCCAAAAAACTACTCGAGACTTTTACTCATATGCATCACTAAATGGAATAATAAAATAACCGAATTATTTGCAGAATATGTTTTTATTACAACCAGAATTTAATGAATGCTTAATAAGTTTTATACTGAGAATTCCATGAAAGTATAACCGTATGGTTATACTTTCATGGAATTCTCTAATTATTTATCTAATTTATTCAAACATATTAATATTGTTTGTTTTAACTTTGATTATATATTTATAAATAATGAAAAAAAACAGAGAATTTATGTAAAATACAATCTAATCTTTTAAGGTAATGTTAGTCAATTTAAATACACCGATTATTAATATTATATATTACTAGTTGACCCGACAGACGTTGTTCTGTATATAATAAATAAAATAATGTTTTTTTATGAATTTGTCAATATATAACATCAGGAATTATTTCGCATATTTTATGCTCCCTGTTGTTGTAATGAAATTGTTTTACAGCAGAACTGTCAAACCGTGCGTCAATAAATTCTCTCATAGAAAATATGTCCATACAAAACAAATATCGGACGACGGGGGACACATCAAATGAAAAACAAAATTGTTGCTTTTATTTAATTCTGAACACTTTCATATTTATTCACCTTTTAAACCTTCCCTGGACTTCCACAAATAATTCAAGACCAAAATTAGCCAAATCGGTCCAGCCGTTCTCGAGTTTTAGCCGGACTAACGAACAGCAATTCATTTTTATATATATAGATTTTCTAAAATGTACATAATCATATTTACCATTTGTCAAGACGAAACATGTTATTACCTACCTAAGAAAACTATGAAATCTTCACCAATGAATGTTTCTGGCCAATAAAGAACTAACTTTGAATATGAAAAATAGCCTGTAGGTCTCTTATAGCACCAAATAAATGCCAAGCTCGTTGGCAGCCTTAAGGCTGTGGACCGAGCCGATGGCCTTGAGGAGTCGATCGGAGCTCGGTTACCACTCCCGCACAAGATCGTCATAGTTTTAAATCAGAATTAGAAGAATTTTTAATTTATAACAAATACAAATTATTTAAGTTTTCTTTAGTGTTAATTCCGCCAATATTTGTCTTTAAAACAATTCGACACGTGTTTCGCCTCTACACGAGGCATCCTCAGGACGTGTTGTCTCGCCAAAATCTGGCACGAGTCTCGTGCCAGATTTTGGCGGAATTAACACTAAAGAAAACTTAAATAATTTGTATAATTATGGATTTCCGCAAAGTAACGCCTAATTCAATAAATTTATAACAAACATTATACAATCTTCTTTAAAAAAAACTTATTCGTGTTAAATAGTATTAGTGCACAATTAAGAAATATTCGTACAATATTTATCTAGATTGAATGATTAGAAAGGCTTCAACTGTAAAAGTTAGGGTTAATTTTTTTTGCATTGTCTATAAAAACTAGAAATGAAAAGAAAAAAATAATTTTCTTCTCGTATTCTGTACATATACAATTATATTTTGTAAAAATATAAGTTTTATATAAACCGTTAAGAAATTGGTTCAATTATACGCTAGTTTGGCGATGTATTTGTATAGCTAGTATACAAATCTAATTTTTATTTTTGAAAACATGCCAGAACATTCAATACAATGACGATGTTTACTGTCACATTAGCTACACGTGTTCTTTTATGATGTATGTGAGTAGTACCTAACTGATAATGTACATAATGATATATACGTCTCAAAGAATATATAACTACTGCTATTATTTTATCATAGTTAACTACTTTAAAAAAAAAATTGGGGTGTAAAAAGTAGATGCAACCGATTCTCAGACCTACCAAATTTATCGTACTACAATTATTGTAAGTATTGATCCATTGCCACCTTGCAACCCTATAGCGGATTTGTGGATGGAACACAATAATATAAAAATCGCGATACAAAAATATGGGTTGATCGTAGAGGGTTGAAAATTAGGTAGTACTTTTCAATGCTGAATCATAATAAAATAAAAAAAATTGTCCATAAATTTAAAAAAAATGTTAAAGGTGAACAACCCTTATCACTTAGGGGTATGAAAAATAGATAGTAGCCGATTCTCAGACCTACTAAATATGCATATAAAATTTGGTAAAAATTAGTAGAGCCGTTTCGGAGGAGTAAGGTAACTAACATTGCGACACGAGAATTTTGTATATAAGACTAGCTGACCCAGATTGCCGATATTTAAATCGCGATATAAAAGTAAGTTGAAGTTATATGTATTTTTAATGCCGACTCATAATCAAACAAATTTAAAAAAAAAACAAATAAATTAAAAAAAAATTTGGCGTGGACCACCCTTCACATTTAGGGGGATGAAAAATAGATGTTGTCCGATTCTCAGACCCACCCAGTATGCAGTCAAAATTTCATGAGAATCGGTCAAGCCGTTTCGAAGGAGTTTAACTACAAACACCGCGACATGAGAACTTTATATATTAGATTTGCATTTCTAAATACATTACATATTTTAATACCATTTCCACTTTTGTCAGTGACAACTAACATCTTGTTCTATTTTAAAATACACCAAATTCGCTTTTAATAGTCAGTCGAATTTGGTGTATTATGAAGTTTATTGACATTTTTATTAGTTACTTGCGGAACATATTTTTAAGTCAGTTATGAAAGGACCAGTGTTAAACGGCCCCTAACTTTGATGGTAGATGAACATTAAATAGATTTTTATTTAAACATCAATGACGTTGGAATCTTCGCAAACTAAGAGCAAAACTTGCAATTCGCTATTCACATTACACACACAGACGTTGTTCTGTATATAATAAATAAAATAATGTTTTTATATGAATTTGTCAATAATATATCATAACATAAAAAATTATTTCGTAAAATATGCACCCTGCTGTCGTAATGAAATTGCTTCACAACAGAACTGTCAAAACGTGCGTCAATAAATTCTCTCATAGAAATTAAGCATGGACACATCAAAGGAAAAACAAATTTGTTGATTTTATTTAATTTAGCAGCATTTTCCTATTTCTTCACCTTTTAAACCTTCCCTGGACTTCCACGAATAATTCAAGACCAAAATTAGCCAAATCGGTCCGGCCGTTTTCGAGTTTTAGCGAGACTAACGAACAGCAATTCATTTTTATATATATAGATTAATTGTTTCATTTGTCATTTGTCGAGGAATCACTGACCCCGAAGATACAGTTTTAACTAGTTTCGGGATCAGAGGTCCACCCCTCTTAGTATCACTGCAAAACCGTTTTTCTATGTTATTATTATTACAATCAACGATAAAAATATGTAAATAATTAGTATTATAAAAAATATTGTACATTTAGTAATTTTAGTTATTTGCAATGAGTGTAAAAAAAAGAAATAAAGGATTATTATTACATTGTAGATATTTTGTTGACGATATTATTATATATATACTATCACTTGGGTCCTATTTAAAATACAATACATATCCCTCGTTAAAAGGACTTACAAAAATAGAGTGTAATAACAAGTTTTAGTACACTGAATTATATTCCTAAACAGCCAAAAATTGTATTGTTAGTTACAAAGCGCATCGCTCATATTGTGGTTTATATTTTACTGAAGCTGTCCAGTTCTACCATTGAAAAATAAATTACCGCATCTCTAGGACTATAGTCTTAAAATTGAAACAAAACTACTCGTGTATTCATTGCAAGGGTGACCTAAAATTTTTGTTTGAAATCGTTACTAAGTGCACATACACTATGGAACAAATAAAAGAAGATACACTGTCTAATTTAAAATTTACTCAACTATTCCAAGATTATATTTAAGTGAGTTGTATCTTTACATAGTATAAAATGAATTCGCTTTCGCTGTCCGTTCGCTTAGATATTTTAAACTATTCAACAGATTTTAATTCAGTTTTATCTAATCGAAAGACTTATTCAAGAGGAAGATTTAAATGTATATGTAATAAGACACACATATGAAAGTACAGAAAAACCGAAAATTTCAGATTTTCATTTCAGTTTACTTACGAGATAGATCAAAGAAATTTAATGTAGAATTCTATATATATATAGTACAAGCTGACCCAGCAAACGTTGTATTGCCGATATTAAAATCGCGATACAAAAGTAACTATTGATCGTAGATGAGTGAAAATTTGAAGTGTATGTATTTTTTAATGCTGACTCATAATCAAACAAATTAATTTTTTTTTTCGTGTGGATCACCCTTAACATTTAGGGGGATGAAAAATAGATGTTGTCCGATTCTCAGACCTACCCAATATGCACTCAAAATTTCATGAGAATCGGTCAAGCCGTTTCGGAGGAGTTCAAAGTTTAACACCATGAGAATTTTATATATTAGATATTATAAAAAGTATATTTATCTCCAAAGGATAACTAACCCACAGTAACCATTGATATCTTTTACATATTAGATACAGCACCCCACGCTTTTTTACAATATTACTATTTAAATAGAACACTTTTTAAAGGAACTGTTTTAACATTAGTTTTTGCGTAAAAGTTATTTTTTTTTATTATTTTAGATAACCCTACGTTTCGTGGCCTTTTCAGAGCACGTTTTCAGGGGGGACTGCGGTCCACAGGAGTCGAGTTGGTATTTGTCATAGTTGTCATTATGACGTTGAGCGCAATTTGTGGCCTCGGAGGTTTGCCAAAAATCATCTGTCTACAGCAAATAAGAAGTGTTTTATTTCAATATGTAGCACTTGCGTTTATCAAAGAAAATACAATAATACTAATATTTGACGCAGACGACGTCGCGGACAACAGCTAGTTTTTAATAAAACAACACACACGAGTTGGATTACACCTGAGGTAGCAGGCTGACGTGAGCACTAATGTAATCGGGAACAAATCCTTCAACACGATTATATCCCAACAGCCCAGATAAAATTCTGCAAAATAACTTTAATTTAGATGACATATTATGAAGCATAGTCAGCTAAGTGACGTCATTCTAAATAAATACAATATGTCGGACTACTTTAAGGCGGACAAGTTTTATGCAGCCTCTTGATATGGAAATCAAATGAAAGGGGTTACTGGGAAGTGAGAATACGAAAAAGAATTGTTATTTATGAAGTGATTTACCTGACTTTGTCACTGTGATAAGTACAAAATTATATTAACACAAAAATTTATTGGTGGGTTTGAATTCGAACCCGCGCCTCTATAGATTACCGTTACGCGTCACCGCTAAGCCAATTGGTAGATTCCTACACCGCTTAAAAATCTTGGTATATTTGAACAACTCAAAAATATATTGGATAGCTTTTCTCAACATATTATTACGTTTAAAACCAAATCAAAAGGGAGAAGGTTGGATTTAAACCAAATAGATCTCTTGCAAGCCACAAATTTAAAAAGTGATATGTTGAGTAAAACCTTCTTTCAAAAGAGATCTCCTTTAAATTTTTAAAAGTATAACGACAAATTGACGACGAGCACGTCCTTACCTGAAGTTGAATCACGGAACCAGGCTCCTGTCTTATTTGACTTGCCTAGGTGATGTTTGAGTTTGACAACTGGGGCGTCCCTGACTAACTCAAATAAACCTAATTCAGGTCTATTTGAATAGGCACTATTTGGGCTTCATTAATTAATCTACTGTGCCCAAATTAATTAATGGGCTTTTGTTAACCTCCAATGTAAATGAATAATAGTTACTCATATTACAAACCAATTGATGGAGCGGTAAGAATCTACCATGTGAGTACCGTTCGTGGTTACATCTTGGGCGCCACCAGGGTTCAGCTGCTTAAGGCTGATTATAATATTTTGGATGTGGTAGTTCGACAGGAGACGGCGGGGTTACAGAAGGAGTGGAAAAGTGCATCTCTATGAATACATAGGGATGCACTTTTCCACTCCTAGAGGTCGCCCCTAAGACGAAATTCTACCATAATTCATTAAAAAAATAAAATAATATATTATCATTGTCTACCTATACGTGGTCTCTTTGATAGTTATAAAGTTAGCCCGCCAGTTTTTCTTTTAATTTTTTTTTTATTACATCGTTAGTTCGCCATTTGTTCTTGATTGTTCTCTATAAACATTTGTTTGTCGAACGGTTTTTTTTTTTTAAATTTGCACTTCATTAAAATTGGTTAAGTTAGGTTATGTTAGAACCAAATAGTAGGCGTTTCCCCCCATTTTGAATTAATTGTTTTTACATAAACAACAAAAGAACAAACAATTATTTATAGCGAACAATTAAGAACAAACTACGAACTAATGATATGCGATATTGAAAATTCAAAAATAGAAAATTTTTTTTTTTGGTGGCTAAGTTTGATGAGCCCAAGTTTTGACCCGTGAAACGTTGTTTTACCATTTAAATTAAGTACCCCGTATTGACAGTGTTATCAACGATATATAGTCAACATTTTTCATATGATTGGTTTATTGCCAGGTATACATTTATACCAAGTTTATTAAATTTGAAATATCAGTCGTTATCGGTGCGCCGCTAGGTTTGCACGTGCGCGTATTAAACCGTTTACGTGTTTATTAAAAGAAAAAACCAAAACTGCTATATATGTATACCTATAAATTTTGAGGAGCTTGAATTACCCAAAAGATTCTATGTTCAGACTTTTTAATGGGACCAATTCCACAGAACACCCTTTCATACGTAAAAAGTAGTTCAAAATGATCTATAAATAGAGGAGATCCACGCGCCCGCTTATTGTATAAATTGTCAATATCCGGACAACCGAGCCTTGCTCGGATTTTTAAGAATGTACAAAACTTGAACAAAAAAAAAACTAATAGGACATCTGGATTCGAACCGGGGTCTTCTGCTTTCCGGATCACCCAATGCCCCATCTGAGCTACTATAGTCTTGTATATAGTGTCGAAATTTACCTTTGTATTCTAAAGTTATTGTAGCTGTTTCTCATTAAAACTGATAAATCTACATTTTTTTAAATTGAAACCTAGCTAGATCGATTTATCACCCCCGAAATCCCCTGCATACTTAATTTTATGAAAATCGTTGGAACCGTTTCCGAGATTCAGATTATATATATACAAGAATTGCTTGTTTAAAGATATAAGATATGCCATGAAATGTCATTGACTGAATTATTTGTATTGCGAATGTATAGGTATTTCTCAGTCAAAAATAATCCCGGATACTCACTATATAATAATATTTACTAAAGCCTATTTACCGGATAAATTGATAGTTATCGAGTTAGGGTATATATTGTCCGTTTAGGGCTTTAGTATATGACTTTACTAAAGGGTTCTCCGAAACACGCTGATCGGTTCAGTAGTTTTCGCAGTATAACAGAAGGAAAACGGCGGCTCTCCATTATATTGCTTAACCATTACCAGTGGGAGGCTCCTTTGCATAGGATGCCGGCTATATTATAGGTACCACAACGGCGCCTATTTCTGCCGTGAAGCAGTAATGTGTAAACATTGTTGTGTTTCGGTTTGAAATTTTGGCACCGCAGCTAGTGAAATTACTGAGCGAAAGAGACTTAACATCTTATGTCTCAGGGTGACGAGCGCAATTGTAGTGTCGGTCAGTTTTTTGGTTTTTCAAGAATACTGAGCGGCACTGCATTGTAATGGGCAGCGTGTATCAATTACCATCAGTTGAACGTCCTACTCTCGTCCCATATTGGCATAGTAAAAACCTTCTTTCAAAAGAGATCTTATATGTATCTTATTAGCTAGATTTGTGTCATATAATGGAAGGTTGGTGTGGTATGGTGTTAGAATATTACATAAAATACAAGATATGTATCTGACATTCTAACAATTATTATTGAACAACTTAGTTTATTAGTTAATTTCATTAATTTTAGCTTTCTGCACTTCTCCGATAAACTTTCACTATGCCATATGCAACATTCCTCGGTGCGCTCAAAGTGCTCAGAAGGGATCTTAGCATTCTCATTACTTTTAATAGATTTTTACATAGTGTATATTTTTTAAAGTAGCTACTAGATCGCGATTAGCGATTAGATCGCATAATTGTGCTACCAAAGCTTTTATGTATAAATTGTCATTATTGTAATGTAGTGCAAATAAAATTAAAGTTTACTTTATCATTTCTGATACATGTCAAACGCAGAAATGTGAATATAGACCGACCGAGACCGAAAAGACAATAGACATTTGACACACGGGTCCTAATTTGGTAACCTCCAGGTAAGGAAGAGGGCATCTTAGTACATCTTCACAGCGTTCTCTAGATTTCACGTTCTAGTTTTTTTTTTATGGAATAGGATGACAAACGAGCGTACGGGTCACCTGGTGTTAAGTGATCACCGCCGCCCACATTCTCTTGCAACACCAGAGGAATCACAAGAGCGTTGCCGGCCTTTAAGGAAGGTGTACGCGCTTTTTTTGAAGGTACCCATGTCGTATCGTCCCAGAAACAGCGTACAAGTTCTATTTAGTTTCCAGAGCCTCGGAATATGTCTGAGCAGGGTATAAATGCAACCAACTTGATGATGTGAAATAAATAGATTCCTACTGGGCCGCGAACCTTCGTGTTAAAAGACACCTAAGTAAGTGATAGTCACCATCGAGCGATCTTCGTGTCCTTCGTTGATGCCCAAACGACCTCACTACAAGGCCGTTGCATTTATATTTAAATAACTAATTAAAAACAATAACATTAATATAATATACGTGTGACAGGAATTCTCAACATCAAGAACGTAATAATATTTCGGTGATGTCGACTGCGACATTCTTGGCACCGGCCGCCAGATGCATTCACCGAATACTTTTATTGCTCTCCATATTATTACTCTATGGAGTCGATCTTGTGTTCCTCTGTATATTTATACCTGGCATTCTTAAGCCGCACATAAACATGTTTTGCTCTGTCAGAATTCACGGAGCCTACTTTGATGATAATTAAAACTTAAGTGTAACCGTTAACAATAAGTGACGATATAGCCTTGTGGTTAGTGAGCCAGCCTACTCGAATACGGATCGAATCCCGGTACGTGCAAACATTTATATGATGTATACCTATGGATGTTTGATGTTAAATATATCGCTGTCCTGTACCCATAGTACAGGCTATGCCTAGTTTGATGCTAGATAATTTGTGTTAAAGTGTGTCAATATCATTATTATTAATTAAAATTTTTATAGTTTTACATTTAAGTTTATTATTTTTATAAGCACATATTCATATTTTTTTTTATATGAGTAGGACCAAACGGGTAAGGGTTTCATCTTATGGAAACTGTAAACCGGTGAAAAACTGCAGTACCAGAGGTCTTAGAAACCCGATGCTTTGGAGCGAGAGTATTGTTACCGGAGTCAAAAATTCGTTTGGGTATTTCAATTAGTACATTAAGTTATCAAAGATATTATTAATAGAATAATTAGTAATACGTAAATATGTTTCAATAATTATTATAATATATAATTTACTGAAAAATTTTAGTGATGTGATGTCATGTCAGTCGTGCTATTACATATGTCACTAAAACCAGTCCGTTAAATTGTAAGAAATGAAGTCGATTGACAATCTACCGTTTAATTATAATATCACTAGTGAAATTGTAATATCACGAATTTGATAATATACCTACGACATCTTATATTTCTTTAAGCAAGCAATTCTTGTGTATATATATAATCTGAATCTCGGAAACGGCTCCAACGATTTTCATAAAATTAAGTATGCAGGGAATTTCGGGGGTGATAAATCGACCTAGCTAGGTTTCAATTTAAAAAAATGGTTTTATCCATGTTTGAATGAGAAACAGCTACAATAACATTAGAATACAAAGGTAAATTTCGCCACTATATACAATACTATTATAGCTCAGATGGGACATTGGGTGATCCGGAAAGCAGAAGACCTCGGTTCGAATCCAGATATCCTATTATATTTTTTGGTTCAATTTTTGTACATTTTTTAAAATCCGAGCAAGGCTCGGTCGTCCGGATATTATTTTATTTAAGCAAGCAATTCTTGTGTATATATATATAATCTGAATCTCGAAAACGGTTTCAACGATTTTCATAAAATTTACCTAAAGGGGATTTCGGGGGCGATAAATCGATCTAGCTAGGTTTCAATTAAAAAAAATGTAGTTTTATCCGTGTTTAATGAGTAATAGCTAACATTAGAATACAAAGGTAAATTTCGCAACTACATATATACAAGACAGTAACAGCTCAGATGGGACGTTGGGTGATCCGGAAAGCAGAAGACCCCAGTTCGAATCCAGATGTCCTATTTTTTTTTGTTTAAGTTTTGTACATTATGCCCTGAAGCACTAATGTGTAATCATTACTGTGTTTCGGTCTGAAGGGCGCCGTAGCTAGTGAAATTACTGAGAAAATGAGACTTAACATCTTATGTCTCAAGGTGACGAGCGCAGTTGTAGTGCCGCTCAGAATTTTTTGGTCTTTCAAGAATCCTGAGCGGCACTGCATTGTAATGGAATAATAAAATCTAAACTGAATAGTTCGCGCAAGAGACACTTCCAAAGTGGTAAAATGAGTCCCCCCCCCCCCCCCTGTAACGTATAAAATGAAAGAAAGAAAGAAAAGAAAAATGAGAGTATGATAAAATTTAAAAATATATATGATGTACATTACCATAAAACATCCACCGAAAATTAATTTGAACGAGATCTAGTTAGTAGTTTTTTTTCAATACGTCGTTTATGTTACTTGCTCCTACGGAGCCCTTCATGGCCGACTGCGACTCGCACTTGGCCGCTATATTATTTTATGAATTAACCCCGAGGATAATCTCAATATATCGTATTTTTTTCACTGTCTGAATTTATTTGTCCGTACGTCCTAAATCGATTGCCATCGCAGGCCCGTTAATATAAATACCTCCTTTCGACTGTCTCGCCCTCAGTGTATCCATAATTTGCGCCTCAACCACGTATATTTGAAGCAGATAATGTTCAAGTGCAGTTACAATATTTATTTGGATGCGAGCTGTTAGTATCTCAGGTGAGAGTCGGGACCTGGCGAGGCTCCAAGAGACAGCGTTGGAGTGTTCGGCCTGATACAGAGTATTTGTGATCGTTTCGTGAGAATATTTCATATTTTATTCCGATATTAAGGCGATTTGCATACATTATTGAGCTTGCTAGGTTTTGATATGCGCTAGTAGTTTGTAATGAAAACTTCTTTGGTACGGGGAAGAAGCATTGAACTTGCATTACCGTCGCGCCAAATGATAAATATATACAGCTACTAGCTGCCCCGACAGACGTTGTTCTGTAGATAGTAAAAAAACAACTGTTTTATATTTCAAAACATCAAAAATTATTTCGTAAATATGCTCCCTGTTGTTAGAATGAAATTGTTTCACAGCGTAACTGTCAAACCGTGCGTCACTAAATTCTCTCATAGAAAATATGTCCATACAAAACAAATATTGAAAATAAAAATATTTATGGGTCCCAAATCGAAATAAAAACTACCCTATCTCTCAAGTTGGACAAAACTGCACTCCATGAAGTAATCACCATTAAAATCCGTTCATTAGTTTAGGGAGTCCATTGAGGACAAACATTGTGACACGAGATTTACATATATTAAGATTATATGAAAAGGAGCGGACAATGTGAAACTTAGTTCCATCCTAAGTTTGAGACGAATAATTAACAAAAAATATTTTCTCAAATTTGAAGTCCTATATTGAATGAAAATAATTCCTAAATGAAATTTAATTTAGCCTTTCTAACACTTTTTTTATGACAATAAGGGACAACACGAGCAGGACGTTCAGCTAATGGAATTTATAACGCTCAGGATTAATGAAAAACCCATAAATTCTGAAGGGCGCTACAACTGCGCTCGTCACCTTGAGACATAAGATGTTAAGTCTCATTTGCCCAGTAATTTCACTAGCTACAGCGTTCTTCAGACCGAAATACTCAGACATACAACACAATACATGCAGAAACAGGCGCCGTTGTGATACCCATAATCTAGCCGGCATCCTGTGTAAGCCTCCCACATAAGTATATTTTTTTTTAAATATCTATATAATATACAGACAAGGCACACGGGCTATCTTATAATATGTTTATAATAGATATACTAATGCATAAGAGACCCCATTTAGCCTACAAAGTAGCATGAATGACCCGGTTCAATTTGCTTAACAACTTTGTTGCATTATGTGGTCGTTAGGTTTACGTTTGAACTAGAATTAGCGTCTTTTCTATGCTCTATTCACGAGCATAGTTAGTGCGTGACTCAACTAAATGAATATTATGTTTAGGTGTTACTTATCACAATATATCGGTACAATTCTGCCATGCAGAGTCACTTCTTCAATATCAGTGTAAAAGGTTTAATTCAAAATTAGGTCACTTTACGTCTCGACGCTATCGGTAATTTTTCTTCCATGTGTAAACAAAATAATTATATCGTATAAAACTTTCTTATGCGCCACCTCCACGGGCGAGTGATGTTATTTTCGTGTCACGTATTTCTATACATTCTTTAGAAGTTTAGAACATCGCCTTCAATGACTTTTATGCAGAGCGATACATGGAGTTGTGAATGCGAGCGTTGAAATGACGTTTTGTCAACGCATCGTCGTGCGACACTTAACGCGGCGTCCACACACAGCACTCGCGGAAGCGGTGCGCGTGCTGTCAAATGAATTTCTCAACAAAACAGTTGCACATCGAATCGTCGCGGGTAAGCGGAGAATCCATTGCGAGTCGTCGATGTCACGCGGCGATGACGGAATAATCGTCGTCGCGTGAGATTGCAACAAGGGCGTGGTGCAATCGCTCGTGGAGGTAGTGTCTTTGGTCGATTTGACATAATAACATTCAAAAGTACTATATAGGATTTTTAAGAATGTACAAAACTTAAACAAAAAAAAAATAGGACATTTGGATTCGAACTGGGGTCTTCTGCTTTCCGGATCACCCAACGTCCCATCTGAGCTGTTATTGTCTTGTATATATGTAGTTGCGAAATTTACCTTTGTATTCTAATGTTAGCTATTACTCATTAAACACGGATAAAACTACATTTTTTTAATTGAAACCTAGCTAGATCGATTTATCGCCCCCGAAATCCCCTTTAGGTAAATTTTATGAAAATCGTTGAAACCGTTTTCGAGATTCAGATTATATATATACAAAAGAATTGCTTGCTTAAAAAAATATAAGATGTCGTAGGTATATTATCAAATTCGTGATATTACAATTTCACTAGTGATATTATAATTTAACGATACAGACGCCGTTGTGGTACCCATAGTCTAGCCGGCATCCTGTGCAAAGGAGCCTCCCACTGGTGTTATAATATAATTGTTACGTACTCTTACAACGCCCTGGATATTGTGTAGCAAGAATGTCATACTGAAGAATGTACGTAAAAGAACCACCGATTTCTAATTTCTATTTTTAATGGTTGCAGGTTGTTCAAGAGTTTCCGCAGTTGGATATAGGTACTGAAATACGCCGTATTTACAGGTAACTTGTCGTTCTGCGTTCCGATTAAACATCTTAACTGTTTCGTGTCAATATAATACATAAGTGAAATTGCTAGAACCTATCTTAACCATAACGTTAACACCAGGAACAGACATAAACTTATAATGCCTACTACTCGATTAAGTCGAGTTAATAAAGTATTTTGGGCCGCTGTACTTATATGCTTTTACAACAAGATCCCAGAAAATGTGTTACGAAATTCAAAAAGATTGTTAAAAAATGTTTGTATGTTAAAAGGTTACTATAACATAAATTATTTTCTTAATGATACGACACAATGTGAATGGAGCGACCGCCCTCAGCCTATTAAATAATAATTTAATTGTACGATATTACATTGCAACCAAATTTTTTACGAAAAAAAATAAGCGACTGCCTATTGCGGTTTACTAGATACAGCTGGCTGAGAGACAGTAGTAAGAATTCTCGTGCGTTACCGATCGGTTACGCCCTTACCCTAGAAAGCACTGTACAATTTTAAGGGCCGCCAACCTTACTTCAATTCCTCTTATGTGGTAAGATGCTATGTAGTCGATAAACAATAAGAAATGTTTGAGACGTGTTCCCGCTCACGTACATCGCAATTATAATAATTATTATATAAGCCAGTGTATATCATTTGTAAGGGTTGAACCACACACACACCAGTGGGGGGCTCCTTTACACTGGATGCCGGCTAGATTATGGGTACAACAAAGGCGTCTATATCTGCCGTGAAGCAGTAATGTGTAATCATTACTGTATTTCGGTCTGAAGGGCGCCGTAGCTAGTGAAATTACTGGGCAAATGAGACTTAACATCCTATGTCTCAAGGTGATGAGCGCAATTGTAGTGCCGCCCAGGGAGCGTACATGTCATGCCGATGACAGGCGTATCACGCCAAGCTTCATACAGGTTGAAAAAAAAACAAATTTTTGATTTTCATGACTATCTCTTCATTTAATTATGCGTGTTATTTAGAGATAAATTAATTAGTTATAATTATTTATAACTAACGCATTTTGTTTCCATCCCATTAAATACTTATTTTGTATATTTCAGAAACTATTATGTTAGAATGTACGCTCCCTGGTGATCACCATTGCCCATGCTCTCCATACTTGCAAGAGTTATTTTCCAACATTTGTTGGAATTTCTATCATTAAGTATATACTTTCTATTCAATAAATCCGGCGAGCTTTATAGTATAATAAATATATATATATATATTTTGTAAAGCTATCTATATAGTAGTAAGTATATGATTTTCTACTGCCTGCATGTAACCGCGAACAAGTACAGGGACAATAAGTTGGAAAAGTTATATTGGATCATTTGAACGCAATGGGTTAATACAAACAGTTAAGTTTTATATTATACTACTCGTAACCGGCATACGTTGCAGCACAGTTAAGTATAAAGATAAAAAATATTCAATACGGAACCCAGGACGCTTAATATAGTTTCATAAGAATCTGATCAATATTTTTGTTTATATAAATAGTATGTAAAGTATCGTCTGCAAACAACACTATCTCATGCTTATTTTGTACAAAGCATGGTAAATTATTTATGTATACAAGGAATAGGAATAGCCCAAGAATCGAACCCTGTGGAACGCCCAAGAACGGGTGACCCAGCTAACCCAGATGGTTAGATACATTAGATTTATGTTGTTATATCTTCATTCATTTAAAAACTACAAACTCATTTAGGAACTAGTCAACATATATTAACTAATAATTTATATGGCAAATGAGTAAAATTCCAAACAATTCAAGTTTTCCTAGCCTCTTTTGAGATCGCAGCTGATAATAATACGTTATTGTTACCAGTAACTCGAATCATCCCTGGATATCTGGATATCTACCCGACGAAACTGATGAGAAGCTTATTACTGATACTCTGCTATCGGTCCGTCTGTCAGTCAGCGGCCTGTATATGATAAGCCGTAGACAGGAAAAATTTACAGAGTTTGTATTAATGTCTTATTACAAAAAAAAGGACACATCTTGCACGCTGGTATGGAACCTTTCATGTTCGAGACAAACAAGTACTAGTACGTTTAAAAAAATAGCCAAAAGCGATCTGGAACATAGACGTAGAATATACAAGCGAATAGACGACCTTCCAGCCCGATAATGCGTGCCAATTTTGTTTTGTAAATGTGTGCGTATGATAGTGGTTTAATATTCAAAATACTAAGGTGCTAATGTCAAGAGTGACTGACAGTTCACGACTTGTCAATCAAAATCGGTTACAAATACAATAGATTCGCTGAAATGAATGAAATGTTACCTCCCTTCTCGATAGTATATTGTAAGTGTTTGATCTAGAAACACTGTCCTGCACATTCAGTGTGATATTACATAAATTTTAGCCTCAACGTTAGTTAATCAGAGTAAAGTACAGATTAACGACGCGCTAATCAAGTGCGAAATGTCAACATTGTCATTGTCCTACTCAATGACAATTGGACATACAGGTCATACGGGTGACATTTAAAGGGAAATTCCTCACAATCTGATGACGGCTGCAGCACGCAGCAATTCTGTTTGCCACTCTAAGCCGAGATTAATTTTACATCGACGTTTTTCGAGGCTGTACTTCTATAAGGAGTCCAATATCGAACTATAAGTTTTATGCCAATCGATTTATTGAAATGAAAACTTCTTTAGCGCTATCGAGCACTTTTCTTGGGATAAATAGTTAAACTCGCGACACGTGGCCTGATCAACAATTCGTAAAACAGTCGTTGAAATAATGGATGAATGATTTATATTTCTAATTATAGTTCGGCTATATCAACTTAATGATCAAACGGTCATTAGACCAGTGGTTAAATCACTTTTAGATTGCTAAGCCTAAACACCACGAGGTCGAGGGATCGAATCTCAGCCGTGAAATATTTTTACAGTTAATAATGGATGAAAGATGATTTTTCTGAGAGATAAACTTTTTAATGTAAAATAATTTTGTGTACGATAGCTCAATAAATTAATATTTTATTTAACCACATGAATGCTAGTAATTTCATTCTGATAAATGAAGGAATTCGTGCGAAATTATTCCATAACCATTCCAAATTATTCAAAAATATACAACGTTCAAGTTTTAACTTCTGCCGGCACTCCCGGAGTGCAACCCGCATTTTTTTTATTTAATCGATTTGTTCGTGTACTGTGTTGTGCAGTACTGTGTACCGGCGACAAGAGGAAACAATCCAGTTCAATATAAGTAATATGTAATAATGTGAACACGCAATGTAATATTCAGTTTGAAATGATACTTTTGAAGTCTCACAGAAAGGAAAAATATAAAATTGTATTTAAAAACTTTTTTGTTGAACACTGATATTTCTTAAAATCTTAAGCTACAAGTGGCCAAAAATCAAATTGAGTCCAATAACGAGGAAGTTTGGAAGTCGGTTAAAAATGGTGTTATATCGTGTTAAATGGGGGAATAGAAGGATATTAATGTAATTAAGAAACAATAATTACCTATGTAACGACACGAAAATTTGACCAATTATGTAACCACAGGTTATCAGAACTCGGATCAATATAATTACTGGTGCAATTTGGCTTCGTATTAATGTTCTACTTAATTGACTTTTAATTATAATTTAATTTACTTACTATTCATTTTACTGAATTTTTTCGTATATTTTTTATGACAATTGAGGGATTCACTTGGTCAAAATTACCACCTTGATAGCAATATATTAATATCCCATTATTAAAATCAATAAAAGTCATATTTAATTGGTTAAGATATTTTATTATTGAATTTTAGTCGTGAACGATTATATTTTTATGACTAGATTCTGACCACCAACCATATAATTATAATAAATAAATAAAGAAAAACTAAATAAGTTTTGCATCATTCAGCCGACAAATAAAACCGTTTCACAGATTATCTTTACGGCTGCACGCATTAGCCATTGACCACTTTCCCATAGAGTATAGAACATAAATTATTTTAATGCTAACCATATGGCCGCGGACACAAAGGGTCGCTTATACTATGAGTAATAACATTTCTATTTGACATTGTTGGATATTAAAATATGAATATTAATAGAACTGGTTATAACTGGTACAGTGACAGTTGGTTTATACAACACTGAAAACTTCCGATACTACCATTATTACTTAAATGGTCTTAAAAAGTAGAAGTACACGCTCAGTATTTAGGCGAAAATTCATCAGTAAATCTAAACAATATGGTACGTTTTTAAAGTGAGAGCCTGAGAATTGAACAAAGCGGACAGAATTTTATAGCGAGGCGGTACTCGAACGGTTAAATCAGTTGGTTAGAGCACCGGCACGGAACGCCGGAGGTCGTGGGTTCGAATCCCGCATCGTTCATAAAGTTTTGTTTTTCAAATTTTGTTTGTTCATCAGTAAACTCTAATTTCACGAAATTCCGAGAAAAATAAAAATATCTTGTTAAATATTTAATTAATTTCTAAGCGTATTTTCGCTAGTAAAAAAAACCTAATTGTTACGAGGTTTGTTATATGGAGGTTAGGTCGATCTAAGATTTATCTTAATGTAGAGGGATGGATTTACATTCAATTATTTCGTGTCGCAAGTTGTACGACAAAAATCATTATAATGGATATGATATTATGTAAAGGTTAATGCGCTACCGTACCGTTCATCCGTTTGCAATGAAACATTGCTTATTGATTATACTTGCGCGAAGGTTATAGGCACTGTCCAAACTCAAATATTTACACTTAGATACTAAAAAAATGAGCCAGTAGCCACAACGAAGCCTGGTAGGATTGCTGGGACCAATATTAAATTAAACTATAGCGCGCGATTAATTACTTATGATTCATTATTGTTTTTGCCTAAGCACGTAGGTATATTACCCATGGCGCGAGGCGGCAGCGCACGTGTAAACCTCACCGCGGGCACCTTGCAACAGTACAAGGACAGTGGCAGTGATTAGTATCAAATTACGAAACATATAGGTACGAGGCAATCTACTTTGTTTTTATAATGAGTACATTATGTAAGAAGACACCTCACTCATCAGAACACTAGATAATTGTATTTTGAGTTTCACGTGTCTCCGTTATTTTGAGTGACCTTTTAATTAAATTAATTTAGTGGCACGGGATGCAAGTCCTTAGGCCCTTTGAGTGACCTGTGATACTAGGGCTGCCAACTTTGATTTAGACCAAATATAGCACTTAGTTTTATCAGAACGATACAATACGATAATAGAGCCACTATTGCGATCATCTTTCCACTTTGTTCATCACAGAAAACTTGATAAAATACAGTAGTTTCGACTACTATATTATATTTTTAAAATAATAGAAGCATACTAGATTAAATAGTAGGGTTTGCATCATCACATAGGGTTTGCAACCCTATGTGATACATGCATCTTATACATTAACAAACCAACATAAATTTTTATATAATAAAAATTGCTAAGTCGAAACGTTCCGAGTATAATTGTTGCATCATCTTGCATATATTGTAATAATATAGCTAGGTACCTATTGTAAATAGTGTATAATAAAAACGTGTGTATTTTTTATTTACTTATAATGAGAGAGGAATAGAGACCAGCCTACGGGTCACGTGACCACCACAGCTCCCTTGCATAACCAGAGGAATAGGAGAGTAGCATATCATATTATACTTGCAAAGAACGTGTCATGTTGTATAAATTATCTAGTTGGTGGTGACTTTTGTCAAAATAATTACTTTGGCAATTGACGCAAAATGGGATAATTTTACTCTTGCACCAGTCCAAAGCTACAATAGTGAGACGGCGTTAAATATATTTGTATATAATAGATTATTTATACATGGATATATTACATTTACAAAGTTTAATCACTAGGAGTGAAATCGGTTGGAAGCCATATAATATGAACCTTACTTTAAACAATATATATGGTATCATTTAGCATACTGAACTTGACTTTGAGATTTTACGTTACAAAAATAAGCCAAATAAAGAGATAGTTGTCCTATGACAACTGCAACGTGAAAGATAACCAACTAATTGTTTTCCTTGTACAAGTTGTATGAGATTTTTGTACACATTTTCCCTAACTCTGGTCTCTGTTATTCATGTTAAGGGCACTGAGATAACATGACGTAACCTCTACTATAGTGGCACTGTTGCCAAATGGGTTACAACCAAACAATCTACTCACTTTAATGTTTCAACTATCTCACTATTGTGTATCCCTTCCCGAGCATGTTCCGAGCCAAGGTCGTGCCGGTAATTCTAAGCCCGTATAGTATTATAAAGTATAAACTTCACTGACCTGTTCTTTTCCAATTCGTTATGAGTTGTCCTGAAACAAAAAACATATTTGTAACGCCACCGCGACACTGCACATCACTATTCACGTATTCACTACACTTCGCGATCACTCACCTGCTTCCCTGCGATTTTTTCGTCTTCGGCCGCCTTCTTCCAGCTCTGGTCTCCTCGTAAGCCGGTAAACAGGACGCGTAACCGTGCTCCGACTCTGCAATAAAGAACACTGCAATTCCGTCAAAATCAGCTGATTATGGCAAAGCAAAAATAGACGGGGGCCATGTTGACGTGTGCGAGTAGTGCATTCGATTGACAATTCAAACAAAGAAATCTCAATTCACCTCTATCACGCCTTTCGATGAATTCAGCAGCTTGGATAAGGTCAGCAATACTCATATTTATTGTATCCCGGTTAAACACACGCGTTCACGAACGAAACACGACTTTATTCGATTAAAAACTATAAATAAAAGTATCGTTCCGCGCGCCGAAGCTCACGACTGCATCGGCCGATGTCAAAAACACACTAGGCGAGTCGGAGACGCGCGGCCGTTTGGAGCCGCTCGTGATTTGTCGGCCAACTTCGTGGTCCGCTCGGGCCACCAATCAGAAACGCGCAACGCTCACAATAAAATACCTGGGTCAATCACGTGAACTCCATGTTTCCAAAACAAAACAATTTAAGCCCTATAGCTATGTTAAGTATTTTTATATCTCTGATTTTACATAAATTTCGAAGATGCAGTATGCAATTAATGTTGTTTTTGTGTCGTCCCATCAAGATGCACTTTAATAGTCACTGACCTCGAGATACGAGCGAAAGTATAATAATTACAGTAAACAACGTTTCCATAGATTGTGCCTTATCAGAGCGACTGTTATCTAATGTTTTTAACAATAAAAATAAAAACAATTACATTCATTTTATCGGAATAGGTGTAAAATAAAACGCTGGAATACATTTGTGTAACACTGTCAATATTTAATATTTTTAAACATATTTTTAATGTATCATTCAAAGATTTTAACATATAAATTCTCGCAAACAAGACTGGCAGTAGATGCTTCCTCGGTTCCTGAAACAAAATATTGACAAATTATAACTAAAAAAATCTAATAAGAATATTTTACCCTAGTAACTATTGTGACGTGGGCAACAAATCGCCGGGTTAATTCTTATTCGGGTAAATAATTGTAATATTTAAAAAAACCTTCATTTTTGGTGGTTAGTGATTGAATAAACTTACTAGAAAATATGTTAAAATATTCTTTAGTCAAGACATCCATCATTCATATAAGTAATATAAGATGTTTACTAGTGTGCTCCTAAGTTTATATCTAATAACGAATATATATATACTAACTGTATTCTATTGTATATTTAGAATTCCTTTGGATTTAAAGTACAACATATTTTATACAATGCTTGTTGTTGGTGCATTACACATTAAAATGTGTTATTACCAAATACTTATTTTAGAATATATACTTGAAGTATATTTTTTATAAGTGATATATGTATATTATGTATCAAAACTGAAAATTAAAATTAAATAAGAAAGGCAATCACCGTTAATATCCTCACTCTTCTATAGTACTGGCTAAATTCCCCAACCATAGAGCTGAGGAAGCTGCATATCAAATGTGGTCTGAATTCACAGCGCCCTTGCTCCAGATCAACTGTAGACTTCAGAAACGATGGGAATCCCAAGATATAATTGAAGATGATACTCCATTCGTCCTGAAAATAAATTTCAGTTGGGTTATTCTAGTAATTACTCTCTTAAGTTGATTTTTGACCCTTCATAATATATCTCCTCTAAACCTAGGTTTATTTTTGTAATAAAACTTCTATTTCTGAGTTTTTTAAATAAAAGGCATTTATTTTCTCAAAATTGATTCCTTTAGAATTCTTTTTGATGTCATTTCTTATACTACTACTACCGCTTTGGAAACAAATGGCGCTCTGAGAGAGAAGAAGCGGCGCAAGAAACTCTCCCAGCATTCATTTTTTTGCGCTATTTTCAATAAAAATATTATTGTACAGTCATTTCTATCGCTATAAAATAATCACAATCTAGTCCCAGGCTGTCCGATCATTTAGATATTCAGCAGTGGAGTAATAGGATTTACGACAGAGCCATTTTTTTATAAAACATTTAAATTTATTTATAGATAATGCCTGAACAGTGGCTGGGACTTTATTGTAGAAGTGTATACATTTACCCTTAAAGCTATTATGTATCTTATGAAGCCTACTAGAATTAGTTACAAGCAATCCCTTACTTCTAGTGTTATAATAATGAAAATCACTATTAAGAGCAAAAGGGTGACGATTTTTGTGGACATATATTAAATTTTCATAAATGTACTGACAATGAACAGTCATAATATTTATTTCTTTAAATTTTTCTTTGAGAGACTGTCTATAATACATCATTAATTAAAAATTATTCCATGCTCTGACTGCGCAACATAAATGTATTTCATTCATGGTTACGGAACATGTGTTGCTCACATATAACAAATATAGAGCCCATTGATTTTTGAATTATCAGTATCAGTGGTCGTAGTAGTACTTTTAGTAGGGTATGAAAATTTAATATAGCCTTATAATTTAATATATATTTAATAGTAGTTGCGGAGCCTATTCAATGCAAACAAACAAACAATCAAATCTTTCCTCTTTATAATATTAATATAATATAGATAAAATATTTACACAGCTAAATAAAAGTATAAAAATCGCCAAACACTAGAAAAAGATTGCATTGTCAAGTCTAGAACTCCTGAAGAGGCCTTGTGTAGGTGTGAAATATATGTGGAAGAGATTTTGTGAATCTTTGTAAAATTAACACTGGAGATCAGCGTTAGTAACATCTTAAATAATAATGGATATTTGCAAAATAATGCCTAATAAAAACGCAGATAACAATACCCTTATGCAAAACAGAAAAGTTTTCATTGTATTGTCACCCTAAACAAAAATATCCAAAACATAAGTTGATACAGTGAGTGTTTTATTAACTTTAATTAGAATTGAAGTAACAATAGCGAACAAAATATGGATTGGGGGAAGTTGAAATGTTTTCTTTTAATGACATTATTATAAAGATACATGAATATTATTTGCCAGTCAACCAGCCTCCAGTGCACTTGTAACAGCACCAAAATTTCAAAGGCACAAAGTTATTCCTCAAGACCAGGGGTGCTCAAGCTTGAACTGCTGGCAATCTACCTCAAAATTGTTAGACAATGATCGATCGGCTCTAAGAGGTTTCAAGTATGTGTGATGAAGGATTATCGTCTAGGTAGAGTGTCACGATGACTGAGATAATAGTTTTGCGCAAAATATGCATTTTTTTAGTCAAGGTAAGTGTAGGTCTGCTCTTAAATGTCAATGAAAAATCTCATAATTATTATTCAAAATTGAGTTTATTGGTTCTTACAAAACAAATGCGTTCTAAAGTTCTAAGCTTAACTAAAGAGTGACTTTGGATGTTGAAGCGTGACACTGCATGTCCTGAGCATACTTTTCATAAGATGGTACGTAATTACCGATTCTAGTTTATTATACCAGATTTTTTTCTCGAGATCGACTCAAAAAGCACTTGCGATCGACCTGTTGATCCCCATCGACCATTTGAGCACCCCTGCTCAAGACGATATCTCATTGACTATAGATAACTTATGAATATTGTTCACTTATTATTTTATATGTTATGACAATGTATGTGTTATTTAAAAATATATCTGAGAGGGTATTTACATCCTGGTTCAGCAGGGAGAAATCAGCATCATCAATCTTAGGTAATTGAGGATAGCTTCCAGCTTCCACTCTCTCATTATATGTTCTTATGATTGTCTCCAACCTGGCGCAGTTGTACAAAATAAATGCGGCTCCTAAAACAAATAATTTTATAGGTTTTAGAATATAATATTGTTTAGATAGACTAGAATTTGGGCTTATCATTTAGGAGAATTGATAAGATACAATATTTTGAGAGATTTGAAAGAATAATTAATAAAAAATTGTGATACTAATTGAATTTGAGATAAATATACATTAACTTAAATATTATCAATAAATAACATGATCATACAGTAAAAATCTAATACAGTTTACCCTAACTTAAATAAGTATTTACAGTCACTTTTTCACTATAGTAATGAGAGCAGTGTGCTCTCAGTGTGCTAGGTCTAAAGTAGGATAGAATTTAAAAGAGAGAGAAAGCACCCATGGAATGTACATGTAACCCTGTGGTTAATACCATAATTGCTGTATAATATATACCTATTATTTTAGATACCCCTCATATCATTATGTCAATAATCGAGTATTGGGCTTTTAACCTTCCAAAATTGGCAGTGATGGGGCACTAGATTTTTAAGGTACACTAAAACCAAGAGTGCCAACAGCACACTATTCCCGCACCAACTTCTGACCCATATTTTATTAATAAGATGGTTTATTTTGCATGGTCTTATAGGTTGTTTCAATAGCTTTAAGAAACATTCACTTGAATAATACTAATCTTTTGACAGAATGCTGCTCCAAATCACGCAGATCTGAGGCATAATGCGCACGATCAGAGTTTCCCAGAGCAGAAAGGTTAATGGCAATTCAAAGACTGTGAAGAATCTCAAACTGATCCTAAAAAACATGCGTAAGAGCTTTTTATAGTTTTTTTAAGTACCATTTGAGCAGGACAGTGCCTGAGTTATAATTAAGCTTTCTGTTATGATTTCAAATAATAAAAACATACTCATTTACTTTTACTTGATCCACTTGAACTATCAAATTTAATTTTAACGGCGCTAGATGGTTTTGTCTGCAGCAGCTCAAAGTTCACAGCTGACTTTCCAAGTTTTGATATAAACTCCTTCCATTTTGATTCTGTTGATACTCTGACACCATATTTGTGTTGCGCAATTAATGTCAACTCTTCTTGCCTCAACCTGTAAACATTAATTTTTTATGCAAAGTTAATATGCAATGTGTAATATTTTTTAGAATAAGCAATAATTATTACGTATGAGTCAAGGAGTGATGGTAAGTTAACTTGACGAAGTCCAATCAAATTGTCTTATAAATACATAAACATTCACAATTAATAAATAAAAAAAGCATAAATTCCACACTTCTTAAAAAATTATTAGAAATATACCTTATAAAATCATCAGCATTACTTGCCGTCTCTTTCATTCCAGTATCTGAGTTCAAGACTGTTCCACAGAATATCACTTTATTTTCACCAAATTTACTGGATGATCTGGATGTTACAAATATTCTTTCACTAACATTATCCTTACATTTATGAATTCCATATAAATGTTGAATTACTCGAGTCAAACAGCACACTCTCAATGAAGTAATACATGTAGATTCATGATCAAGAGGATCAGCACAGATTGATGAATTTTCTTTAATTAATTCATCTAGCAGTATTTGGTTATTTCTATGGCTATTAAAAAAACAAAGAGACATTGCTTTTGGACGATCCACACATATAAATAGTCTTCCTTTAAGTTCAATAACCTTTTCTATTGATAAGTTCCATTTTTTAGACTCGTTGATTAAAATTTCTGCACCTTTTCCAATGTATTTCATTAAGTTGGCTTCATTTGGCAGTAATTTCTGATCTAAATATTGTATCCAACATTTGATATCATTTGGGAAGCTCAATTCACCCTGCTCGTATAAATTGATAGAATGTTTCTTTATCAGATTCCCATGCTTAGGAATTTTTTTGTCTGTAAGCAGGAACGAATATATATTTGCTATGAGAATATTTATCTCGTCTTCCAACATTTCAATAAACCTCAACCAATGTTTTTTTTACTAGTTTTAATGGCTTTCTTGAGTTCAATGCTAAACACTTCATAATATACAAAAAATAATGCAAAATATTAATTGAATTCTACAAACGATATCAATTTAATAACAAAACTTATTAAAATTAGAATTCAGAAAAATTTGATCTTCTCAAGTTCTGACAGATCTTCTATATTTTTTTTTGTTTTTTCATCACCATGGCGCATGGATGCTAGTAATTTAGTCATAAAATATATGATCTACTAAGTTCTAGAAAAGAACACTTATATTTTGCTTAAGGCCTAGCACCGTGTATTGCGGATTTTTACCTGTGCGGATTTTTTTGTGGATTGCGCACTGCGGTAAGTATTCCGCGCGATTTGTTTCAGCTTGTACTCAGGTCTCTAGCGATGGGTCATCGACTTATTTAGTGTGAACGAAACTAGACCGTTAATTTTCTATCGTCGACTAGTCGATAGACTTTGTCTAATTGTGGATTGTATTTCACCTTTGACGGTATTTTAGACGCTAGACAAGACTCTCTATTACAAGTGTACGTTGCGAGACTGAACGACCGAATCGACTTTATGGGCTCGTCGTGACGCCCGATTTTAAATCCAAATTAATCTCCGAGAGCAGCGGTGGGATCGCCTTCGCAAACATTCGACTAGTTTTCTGGGACGTCTGCTACACGATACCAGGGATATTTGACGCCCGGGAACGCATTTACAACCATGCTGAAGTTGCGTGATTTTGAAGACGGGAAGGTTTCCACGTGAGGCCTTGAGCAGTATTCTCATGACACAGCGATGCTTATGTCGTGATGGACAGTGGACAGTGTCTGTGCAGTGGGAATGTGTGTTGGAGACGTAGTGTAATGGATCCTGGATAACTGTGTGTCACTGGCTAGTGATGCCACTAACTGGCACCTGCATTTATAGCTGAGAAAAGGTGTGGAGCGTCGCCGTGAGCTGATATTTCCATGTTTCAGACCATTCGGAGGTCCTTCATCAGAGTGAGTGTGGTGGGCTCGCGATAACGTCCCGTCTCTTACTGCTGATTTGTGCTAGCTAACTACAATAAAGGAAGGTTGATAATTGATCATACGGTCAGGATAAGTTCGTGCTCAGATGAGAAACATTCCGTAGTTGACGTATGATCTTCCAAGTTACCCTACCTTACTACCTAAGAAATACGTAATTGCTACTTTCACAGAATTCTGCTATTTAACAGCTACTAAGGACTTAACTACGCGATCCGCTAGCTAAGCATTGCGAAATTTCGTTTACATATTCGGTACACACGAGCACATTATCTCTGACCAAGGAACTTCTTTCACGGGTCAAGAGTTCCAAGGTGTTTGTACGGAGTGGTCCATTGAATTCCATGAAATAGCTAGTGGAGCCTGTCGGGGTACCGGACCTGCCCGTCAGAACGGATAATGCCGGTTGTAACTTATAATCGGATCTAGTTGAGGTTCACTTTGACCTAATATTGCAAAATATCTAGAAGTACTGGTAAGAGATCGATCCAATTGCTAATTGGCTGTAATAGGAGTCCACTTAGATAAAACTGTCTCGATGTCGTCTCCGACCTTCGCGATAATCAGTACATCCAACATGAGCTTACAGTGATCCTACTCACTAGTAACTTCGTAAAGATTTGTATCGAAAATTATACGGTGCCTGTATCGGTCACCTGGAGAACTCATTTTGGTAGTATAAGTCATAACGTAAAAGACCTATCGAAATATTATTGCAAGCGAATGACGTTCTGCAGCAGTTTTTATAGAAAATTGGTACCATGAGTACCTATTAGACAGTGAGTTGTCGTGCGATGTCAACAAGTACTTAGTTAACGTTAAGATAAATATTTAACTAATGATATTCATGTGAAAGACTTACCTTTAATTTTAATCGATAGTACGGTCATCCTAGTGCATTAATTATTATTTTTAACTTATAGTTTTTAGTTAAACGCAACATAATCCAATTAATACTGTGGCGCTGTTTGTTATTAGAAAATCAAACATATAAAATTCAGTGATCGTGCTCAAGTTACACTTCAAAATATCATTATATTGTTTTCCACACTTATAATTATAATTCATAG
>CATIXQ010000005.1:3356176-3483580 GCA_949711755.1 Leptidea juvernica
AGTTAGTGAACAAATTAATTAAAAATAAACAAAAACATTTAATTAATTCAGAACTTTATCCCGTCCCACCACAATCAAATACCAAATATGTGGGTAGTTTGACATATATTGGTCCGATATCGGAGAAAATAGCTAAAATATTTAGGAAAAACAATATTAATGTGTCCTTCCGAACGAATCACAATGTCAGTCGAATATGTAATGGCAAAGATCGATTAAATAATTCCGAAAAATCCGGCGTTTATAAACTAAGTTGTGACACTTGTAACGGGGTATATATAGGTCAAACAGGTCGAAATTTCGAAATTAGATTAAAGGAACATATTGCCGCATTTACGAATAATCATCCCGAAAAATCACACCTCGCGAAACATTTAATTGATACAGGTCACTCACTCGGAAACAATAATAACTTTAATATTTTACATACATGTGAAAAAGGATTTCGCTTAAATGTGTTAGAGCAATTAGAAATAATAAAACACAAAAATAACAATATGTTTACATTGTTGAATGAACAAACAAATTTAGTCCCATCACCTTTGTTACGTGTCTCTTCCGGGGGTAATACGTCACAACAGCCGACCAATCACAGCGCGTCATTTCATGGGACGAGGGTATAAAAGAGCGGCTTCCGGCTCATTTGATTCAGTCTCGTGCCAGATTTTGGCGAGACAACACGTCCTGAGGATGCCTCGTGTAGAGGCGAAACACGTGTCGAATTGTTTAAAGACAAATATTGGCGGAATTAACACTAAAGAAAACTTAAATAATTTGTATAGAGAAGAAGAAAGTTAAACTTATTATCAACAAATACGTACACATTAGGAAATTGACTGGAGATGTCGCTATTTCAGTTTTAAACAATTTTTTATTTTATCAACTGTAAAGTAGATCCTGTAGATGAAGCCACAACCTGAGAGTTGAACAAAAATATATCAAGATTAATGAACTTTGTCACTCGAACGGTTGGTTCAGTGGAAGAGCGATTGCATGGAACGCGAGAAGTCAGGGTACGAGTCCCGCATTGTTCATAAATTTTGTTTTCAAATATAATTTGTGTAATTAGTCCCAGAAGTGAGGGTAATCACTTAAAAAAATGATTAAATACTTCCATCGAAATGGTCTTCACAGAAGTGCACTTTTTTTAGGGTCTACTGTATATTTCTTTTTATGTCTGGCATTAACTTTTCCCTAATTTTTGGGTCCTCAGGCATAAAATAACATAAACTTGTCTTTATTGGAGTTTATCAGGTGCTTTAACTGTAAAATTTAAGCACAATATAGTATTTATTTTCCAATTTTACAGAGAACTTTATAATTTTGATCTTTACTGCGTAGCCTCATGCAAACGAGAGCGCGACTATTGAATGACCGAGGGTATGACGTCATCGGCTAGTGAGCGCCCGCCGTCGAATAAGTATAACTCAGCCATTTTCAAGATATGAAAAAAATAATAACACAGTTGTTCTCGTAATTGTAGATTTATTTGGCATTTGAAATAAAAAATGTTTGTCAGACCCATTAAATGTGTTAGAAAGAGGAAACACTTCTAAATATCAGGATCTCAAAACATTTTCACTATATCGGATATCGTCTAAAAGTAAAAAGTCTATCGATACAGGCTCAGCGATATAGAGGTTAAGTATAACGATGGTCTAAACATGATTTGCGATTTAATAATCACTGAAATAAAGGAATAGTCTCAGCTTAAGAAATGACAAAATAGTAACGCCTACCTAACGGGAAGTTAAAATTCAAACGTCCGAGGAAAAATAGGAGTCAACAGAATTATATTATTTTTGTAAGTTAAACTTTAAATTTCTTTACGCACGCTTGACTTCGGGAGTAAACTAAATTAAGTAAAGTAAGCTGGTGAATGCGTGACGAGAGCGTTACGAACGAACGCTAACTTTAGGTGAAGGGTAATTTCTTGATTGTTGCGTAATTGCGTTTTTGAATAAATATTTTTTTTACTTCCGTAAGCCATCGTGTGGTCTAAAACACTCTCGTTTTTTTAAAAAAAAAACTTTATTTATAGACCTTGCCTCTCGGTTCACCCAAATACCCTGGCTAATGATCTCTTAATCCGTCCCAGAGCGATGAAAAGGCTGAAAAGGAAGGATGTGTTATAGGAAGGCAGATGAGATACTGGTCTCTACGTCTAAACGTCATACTCACCCAACTCATCCGCTTATAGTCTTGTGACTGATCGCAGATCCGACTTAGATAAGAAAAAAAAAATTATAGACCTGCTTATATCTAGTTTCCCTCGTTTACTTGCAAGGCTATATAGTATATTCTTAATTTATTAGTACACATTACGCTCAATATTCTTAGATTTTCATCAAGCCTTACTTTATACCACGTTTATTTGTAAGGCCGTGTTACACCAGCTCCATTGTTTCATTAATCATTGGTTAGTGCATAAGTCGTCACTCGTCAGCACCAATATTCTAAGGTCAGCACCGTCACAGGTGACAGCGGACACCTCACGCTCTACAATCACAAGTGCACATGCATGTGACAACTGACAACTTGAAAGTTGATCTAAAAGCACCTGGCACTTGGCAGGCTGGCACTGGCAACAATAGGGGGTATTAGCTATTACTGCATTTGTAAATATTAATTAAAATTCTTACATATTTTATTGGTAGTTTGTGATATTTTATTATGACAGAAAGTTCTCTTACCTCAGTCTTAAAATTGATTCCGTCATGATGTGTGGTGTGAAATTATTAAGTTTTTGCTTGATAGTCCTGTGTCACATTAGTTGCGTTTTCACTCACGATCATTTACTCGAAGGTATTTACTGCGGCAAAGCAAATTGTTACGAGGTTTTAGGAGTTACAAGAGAGACGCCAAAAAATGAGATTGCTAAAAGCTACCGACAGCTGGCGAGAAAATTCCATCCGGATCTTCACAGGGGCGAGGAAGCCAAGAAAGTAGCTGAAGAAAAATTTAAAGAAATTGCTACCGCTTACGAGATACTACGAGATGACGAGGCACGCTCAGATTATGACTATATGTTGGACAATCCACAGCATTACTATGCCCACTACTACAGATATTACCGAAGACGTATGGCACCTAAGGTTGATGTCCGAATAGTTCTCGCAGTTACCATTACTTTAATCTCTATAATGCAGTACTATAGTGCTTGGTCAAAATATGACACAGCTATCAAATACTTTATGACCGTCCCTAAATATAGGAATAAGGCTTTAGATATAGCCAAAGCTGAAACAAAAGATTCACAAGGTAAGGGAAAACAGAAGAAAAGTAAAGCAGAACTAAAACTAGAACAGGACAGAATAATACGTAGAGTGATAGAAGAGAATATGGATATCAAAGGTGCATATGCAAAGCCCGAAATCAAAGATATTCTATGGATACAGTTAATTATTTTACCGTACACAATTGTATGTTACATTCATTGGTACTTAAGATGGTTTTGGAAGTTTACAGTTTTAAAACATCCTTATGGTGAAGAAGAAAAGTTATATTTAATTAGAAAGTATTTAAAGATGGGCCATCATCAGTTTAATGCTCTTGACGATCATGAGAAACAAGAATACTTAGATGAGGAATTATGGATTTGGGATAACTTTGTTGTTTGGAAAGAAATCAAAGATGAGGAAACTAAAAAGGCATTAGCCGAGAATAATAAATACAAACAATACAGAAGATATATTAAAAATCATGGTGTAGGACGCATGACATTTGATGATTCATGATACTCTGTGTATTTGATTTTGTTTATTTATTTTTATATTAATGACCTATTAATTTAATAAAAAAAATTATTGAAGTACTTTGCGGAAATCCATAATTATATAAATGATTTGTGTTTTCTTTAGTGTTAATTCCCTCAATATTTGTCTTTAAACAATTTGACACGTGTTGCAACTGAGTTTCGTGCCAGATTTTGGCAAGACAACATGTCCTGAGGATGCCTCATGTAAAGGCTAAACACTTGTTGAATTGTTTAAAGACAAATATTGGCGGAATTAACATTAAAGAAAACTCAAATCATATATATATATATTAATTTAATGTTTTTGTTTTAATAATGTACCAAAAACAAGTGGTATAGGAACTTCAGAGTGGATAGAGATGGGTTCCTATTTTAAATAATTACAATTGAAAAATATGTTGCAGATACTTATATTATTGCCCAAAAATCAATTTTGTTTTGCAAATTAAAAAAACTATTAGCCTTATTTTTTATTAACACCAATTCAAAACAACAATCCTCTTCAATTTAGGCGTGGAGATGATTGCTACTTTTAATTAATTTTTATTTGATGAATGTTATGAATGAATGATGTATGAAAACAGATTTCATATGAATATTCAATCACTTATTATTTAACTTGCTACTCCTTGTATGACCAATGCCCATTGCTGCTTCATCAAAGGAATTTAGATATGTGAATCCAAGATTGGTCGGTTGTGAAGATGTAGGATATGTTAAGGGGAGTTTATTTTCTTACTAATCTACAATTAGACTAATTAACACAAAGGAATTGTAGCTTCAGTATACAAAATACAAATTCATGAAACCAAGTAGTAACTGTTGGTGTCACTGGTACAGACTCCCCAAAAGTGAAAGTTTCCCTCTTAAAAGTTCATTGTAGTAAACAAAAAGAGATTTAGAGATATTATTTATATTTAAAAAATAACTGTAATATATGTTCTGCACCACGAAGATTGATAAGAAATAACCTGTCCATTTAAAATAAATTCAATAAAAAAGAAAATTATTATTACTCCATAAATAGCCACAATGTATGGAACAAAGATTAAATTGTTTAAAAATCATATGATATTTCATATGTGTTTGTAAAACCCATTTTCGCCAATAGATTATATATTAATTTTATCCAATTTATTACAGGATTGAAAATCTGTAATATTTTTTATATCAGAATATGCAATCTTTAAATATTTTTTCCAAATAAAATTGAATCAATTATCTGAATTGTTAAATCATTAATTATATGAATTTATATTTAAATTATTGTAAAGAATCAAATTAAATGAAACATATTTTACACAATTCAATAGTTATTTTATTTATGTCTATCTCACACACACTACAATGACTTCAGTGATCAGGCACACACTTATTACACATGGCAACTTAAGGCATTCCACAAATACGACTCCATCATCAAAAACAATTTCTCTCGTTATTGGTAAAATATTTTTTTCTCATAAGATTATATTATCAGACCTCAGATTTTATTTTATTTCAGTGGGGCCAGCAAGTATCAATGAGAGAAATTTAAAATATATCTTGTTGAAACTATAGAATAAAAACTATGTTAATCTTGTTTTTTTTTTTCAATTACAAGCATTGGAATTAGATATATATCTCACAATTTTTTTATAGAAGAGAAGGACAAATGAAGTATACATACAGGTTCACCGAATGGGATGTGATCACCTCAGTACATACTCTCATGTAACACCATAGGTGTCAACTTGAGAGTTGCTGACCTTTTATGTGTCAAATAAATGTACAAACCGATTCAAAAAGACATTGGTATTAATCCTCATTATAATGGGGACACCTTAGATCATTTATACACCTAGATAGACTATGTCAGCTGTGAAAACGTCGAAAAAAATACGACTTTAGAACTAACCTTTATTTTGAGCAATTCACGCACACTAACAAAAAGTATCATACAAATCGCGAGTGTAAGTCGTTGCTTGTCACGCACACTAACATAATATGCCCGGCCTGTTTTTATCGGTTGTTTTTACAGCAAGAGACTATCTAGACATATAAATTATCTAACGGCCGTTTTCAATAACGTATCTCTAGTTACGGATACATTGCTGTCACCGTTTAATGACAAGATCTTATGTATCCACAGTTAAGTCCAATATAGTTATAGTCCAATGCTTTATGTCTATAGGTTACTGAAATGTAAGTAAGCCTAAAAGGATAGATTTGTCACGTAGATTTGTAAACTAAGGATAGATAGGTTATTGAAAACGGCCGTAAGTGGGGATAGTCTACTGTTATATCTTTTGCACTTGACACTTTAGCATGAACACAAAAATGAATATTATTATTGGAACTGGAATTAATATTATTGGAACGAAGTTCCTTACGGCAGGCTTGGAGGGAATAGGGATTTTGCTGCGCGACCGAACTGAAAAAAATGTGATAATAAAACCGTAAGAAAAAGTGCGTGGAATAAAACCGTTAAATGAGACGTGCGCAGGCGCGACAGTCGTATACACAAGCGAGTAGTGTATAATTGAGCACGATTTTTTTTGCAATTTGTGTCGATTCTACATTAGCCGAAGGAACTTCGTTCCTACCTGGTGTCCCACGACACCACATCATTTTTTATACCATAATAAGTATCCTAAACATTGCTGTGTCTGACCATTATTCAGAGCCATCTCTAAACCACTCAAAAATATTTTTTTGTCCATAAAAATTTAAAATATATCTTGACATTTGGGGGGAATGTACAGCCCAGAGAACTGTCAAACAATGAGTAGGTATTGATGATATGACATCTTATTTTGATGGTGGAGTGTCTGAGTTGAAAAAATCTTAATTTTGGCATTATGCAGCAATACTTATCTCACAATTTATTATTTAACACACATAACAGTTTCATACATTGGCAATGGCAGTGTGTTTATGATATTAAATTAGATAACTTTTAACAATATATTTTTGATTAATTGATTTTATAACATATTGATGTTATTACATTGAACATTCATACATTCATTAAAATTAGGCTGAAATATAGCTTTTACAATAAACAACACATAATATTTAAGACAGTTATAAATGTTATCTATTGTTTTCCACTAAAATGCTTAGGAACATTTCTTTTGCAGATTGAATATTAGATCAGATCTTAGATCATTATTTATATACATCTAGATAGACTGTGACAGCTGAAAACGTCGAAAAATATTGTGTTTTGAACTAACCTCTATTTTGAGCAATACACTAACACAAAGTGTCATACAAATCGAGTGTAGGACATTACTTGTCACGCACACTAAGCTAATTTTCCTCGCCTGTTTTTATCGGTTGTCTAACATTAAGAGACTCTATCTAGACGTATAACTTATCAAAGGAATATTAAAGGATTGGTTTTAAACAATGTAATTTTATAAATTCTGCTTCAATACTGTTAGGTTTATAAATCAATTAATTCATACAACATCTGGGAAACTACAATAATATGGAATGTTTAGTCTAAATGTATATGTTACGGGCAACGTGATTAACTGGGCATTATTAATAA
This sequence comes from Leptidea juvernica, assembly GCA_949711755.1. Taxonomy (NCBI): domain Eukaryota; kingdom Metazoa; phylum Arthropoda; class Insecta; order Lepidoptera; family Pieridae; genus Leptidea; species Leptidea juvernica. The sequence goes on from CATIXQ010000005.1 coordinate 3,363,472, forward strand.
GGACCGGCCATTATTAATAATGTCCAAGAGCGATGGGCAAAGTGATTAATTTATCACTTTTACCGGCCATTATTAATAATGCCCGACGGCCCGTGGTCCATGTAATAAGTCAGTGTTTGAGATAGCTTGAATTTATCACTTATTACTTTCTTAATAACTTTCTTGCACAGTCCTTCATAGATATTTTTGTTGATTTTTCTCAGCTTACTAATTTTTAAACTATTTTTTGTTAAGTAATATATTTGTCAAAATAAAAGTAGTTAACTAATGATGTTATTACATTTTTAACTGTTTATTTTTTAACTACTTTGTTCAATAGTTTATTTTTTGCTAACTTTTCATGATAATTTTGTAAGTTTAATTTCAATTAATAAACAAAAACACTACAGTTCACCTATTTTATTACTTTGCCCAAGATAGGGTGGGCATTATTCATAATGGCCGGGAAAAGTGATTAGTCATGCTGTTTTAGTCACATTGTCCAATTGAGTCGGGCATTATGAATACAGACCGGCCATTATTAATAGTGCCCGGACTTATCAAATTGCCCGTAACATATACATCATATTTGTCAACAATTGTCCATCAGTTTGTGCAGTGGAAATATATACAGTAAGAGCCTGGATAAATAATCCGTACTCTGGCTAATCTGAACTGCCGACTGCCCCTCTCTCTCCCTTACCGTTAGCGCTTATCTTATGTTTTCTCTTAAACTATAGTAAATATATTTTGTGAAAATATACTTGCATTTTTTTAACATACTATAAATAGGGGTTAGTTTTTGGTAGTTCATATTATTGAGGCTCTACTGTATATTGGTAGGTATGTTTTATTTTTGTAGTACATATAAAACTACAAAAATACATACCTATCACAACATAATTAAGGGTTATTTTACTCATATAATAAGTAAAGCAACCATAATCCACTGTGTACCAGACAGTATGAAAACACAATTAATACGCCAATGAACATCTGAAAGTAATGGATCTGAATTATAATAATATTGTTCATTAAATAATAAATACATTCCTGCAAATATATTGCTGATAAAGTATTTTTCATAGTAATTTATTGGTGTAGTAGAGATTAAAATCCTTCATCAACTATTGTTTCTAACAATACTTGTGCGTATTTAGATAAAAGTGGAATAAAAAAAGCGCAAACAATATTAGGAATCACAAAGAATGCTGTACAAATTATAAGAAATCATCACCAATTTAAATCAAATGAATCACTATTATTGTGCGACAAAAAATGATTGATGCATTTACGATGAATGTTCAACTTCTGCTTGTACATTATGTCGAGACATCTACTGGGTGTCCATGAATAGGTGGGACTAAGGTAAATGGGAATGACTTTGGTCTATGAGCTTTTAGATAATCAAAAAAAGTTACTTTAAAGTTCGACGGTTTTTGAGTTAATGAGCTTATTTGAAATATGGAAAAAGTGATACCCCGTGTCCGTTGTATTGTTACTAAAAAATGATCTAAATAACCTAAAATCTTCAATCAATCAAATCAATGATTTGTATGAGTCTACACTAGATATCTGTTAACTTATTCTTTAGTAATTTATTCCTTAATTTTCCATTTGCATATTTTTTTTTTGTTCTAGGTGCGATTGGCTATAGTGTAAAATATATAGACTTGATTTGTGTAACTATCTTAAAAACTTGCTCAATTAATGAGGTACTAAAATGGTATCATTTGCAAAAATGACTTGACAAAAGTGTGAAAACAATTTACCTACTTTTAAAATAAAGGTGTGCAATTTTTTGTAAATTCAATGCACACTTTCATGACAGTAAATGTTAATTTTACCGAATCAATTTTTTTTTAAATCTATTATTTCAAATTTCAATAACTCAAAAACCAAACCGTAACACCCAATTTTTTTTTGTTAACTGAAAGCTCATAGCCCAAAGTCATTCCCATTTACCCTTGTCCCACCTATTCTTGGTAAGCCTGTATATGTCATGTCCAAATATTTATAAATAGAAAATGTCAGGTTACAAATAAGTAAAATAAAGTATTGTCAAGTCATGTATATGTGATATTTGGCGCAAAAAGCAATATGATTTTGAGTAAAATTCTATTATACCTTCATATGCCTACCATCAGGATTGCATCCTCTGTTTTATGTTTATATTCTAGTATTGGTAAAGAATAATTACTAAATATGTCCCGGGCATAGAAGCTTTTTAACTCATCTAAAATATTATTGCTGTGATAATATGTCACCACTTCTTATCACCACTAAAACAACATTCACGCAAAACCAATACACTACTTTTGTACATTTAAATACAATGTATATTTACAATCAGTTCCATCAAAACATATCATCATCTTCAGTCTAATTAAATATCTATATTTAATATAATATGTAGTTAACAAAATAATGGATTCTGAATACCTAATTTGTTAATATAAGATTGTTCTATGATATAAACGATAATAGTTCTTCTCCTAACAATAATAACACAATATCACCCATCCAGTTACGGTGGCCTGTCAAATATGCTGAAAAAGCATTTCAAGTTAATTCAAGCAATTAAATATTATTAATTGGGTAGCTACCCGATTGTTATTGGATGATAACCATAGCCAATCTTATAAAAAGCAAATCAGAAGAAAAGAGATCAAATACAACATAAAATCACAATTCGAAATTCAAAAAACGCGCGAACGTCACGCTTGACAGCTACCATAGAGTCACACAAACAATATTGTATTATTGCAACTGAACAACGCGTACCACCCACCCGGCCGTCCAATGAACACAACTATGGAGCATATTTTCATGTACGCAGAGTCAATATTGCCCTAGCGGGGATCACGTTTATATGACCTGACCGCTAGGTGCAACGCGTGCCCTCAGACTGGTGTCTCGTGATCCACCTCTTCTATTCTACCAAGCCGCCACGCGTTAGGATCAGCAGCTGAAACATAACAACATTTCTTCATAATATGATACTCATTTTATCACTTACTAGTTGATCCGACAAACGTTGTTCTGTACATAATAAATAAAATACTGTTTTTATGAATTTGTCAATTTCATATTTCATAACATGTTTTTTTATATAAGGAGGGGCAAACGGGCAAGAGGCTCACGGGATGGGGAGAGGTGAGGCAACCGCAAATGGACATCCGCAACAAAAGGTGTCAATAAATGCGTTGCCGGCCTTTAAGGTGGGAGTATGTTTTTTTCTTGAAGGTCCCTAAGTCATATGTGTTCGGGAACACCGCAGCCGGTATTAATTCCACAAAGTGGCTATACGAGGCAAGAAATTTCTAGCAAAACGCGCGGTTGTGGAATGCCAGACTTCAACGTGACGTGAAGAAATATTTAGTAAAATATGCTCCCTATTGTTATAATGAAATTGTTTCACAGCAAAACTCTCAAACCGTGCGTCAATAAATTCTCTCATAGAAAATATATTCATACAAAACAAATATTGGAAATAATCAAATATTGATTATGGGTCCCAAATCGAAATAAAAACTATTCCATCTCTCAAGTTGGACTAAATTGCACTGCATGAAGTAATCCCCATTAAAATCCATTCATTAGTTTAGGAGTTCACTGGAAACAAACATCACGACACTGGATTTATATTTTATATACATTAAGATCTCTTCTTTAAGTCTCAGGTACGCTACGCCTTAGCTGGTTCTGTATTGACTCCAATTTCTATGTTATGGTTAAATCATGCCGCCGCTCTTTTCTGATAGGAATTTGAAATAATAATAATATAATAAATAACAGACAGTTATTTAAATTTAGCAAACCAGCACACTCACTGTGGACATCGAATAAAATGCAATAATAAATTATTATGATTCGCTTGCTTTTCGTTTGGACTGTGATTTAAAGCAAAACCATGGCGTGAGATAGGTACTCAACAAATAAAAATAATATTACCTGAATGTCTCGGGTCTGCCAAACATGCTTGGGATTTTTGAGAAGAAAGGCAAGTAGGGTATACGGTAATAATATAATAGAACTAGGGCAGGCGTTAGAAATATTACAGAGTTACGTTAGGTCAAGATACACTAACCTGACGAGTCAAATTATATTATTATAACTGAGAATCAAACGAAAAGCAAGTTACCTATATGAAAACATTATGCATGAAACTAATAAAGTGACAGTCAAGCCTGTTTATCTTGACCAAGATATTAGATATGAATCAATGATATTACATATTATAAATATTATTTAGTCATTAGTGCGCGCATAGCGTAACTCGAAAGTGTCCTAATTGCGACGCATTTTGAAGAAACGTTACACTTATGCACAATTGACAAACACTAGCTGTCTTCTTTTTTCCTTATTGTTTTAATCATGCCATCCTTTTTACATCTTGTCAGTGTGGTGCGCTACAGTTTTTACAGTTGTTTTGTGAATATATAACGTATCTAATATCATTGGTAATAAATAAGGTGGTTAACACACAAACTAGGCTATAATTAGGTAATAGAAAATTTGAAAAAAAAAGAAAATCGGTTGTTTCTTTTTAGGCTTACATTTTTTAATGAGCCTTAAATTTATATACAGCCTTTGTTTAGTCATGGTTTGAAGGATTATTAACAAAAACTACGTTTTTCATTTAAATTGTATACATTAAAAATTTCGCGACAATCAGATTAGTTAAGTAGTTTAATAAAATGTAACATGATAATTTCCAAATTTCCTAACAATGCGAAATTCACTTTAACAACTAAAATGAAGAACAATTTTAATAGAGGTTATTTTAGAATTATGCAATTTTATTCCTTACTCATGATCATATTAGGCAAAGTTGTCTTAAAAAATCTAATTTCTTCATATTCATGCAGATATAAAGCAAGCATTTATCATATTAATACGATAGGCATTGGTATGAGTTTGTGAGTGTTCAATAGATCACAGTTGTGCTAACCTAGATACATGAAAAAAGGTAACTGTGATTATGAATACATACAACTATTATTTACTATATCTATATCTATAATATCAAAATTAAATACTACATCTATAAGTAATATGGATTGAATTTGTACTCAAAAATACCTACACGCAGGGGCGTAGCTACTGCCGTATCTGCCGCATCAATTATACGGGGCCCTCTAACCGCGGGGGGCCCCGACGTGCGTAAGCAAAAATTAATAAAAAGTTCACAATTTTTTTTCATATCAGCAATGATAAAAATTAAAGAAATCTAACAAAAAAACTAAACTAATCATCAGGTATAAATGATTTAATCAATCAGTTTGCCGAAAAAAGGCAAGGAGTGCCTTGCCTTTCATTTCCTTTAATTTGAATTGTTTGAAAAAAGTGACAGATAATTATGATGAATAAATATTTCTTTTAATTTTATTCAAACATTTTTTTTCTTTTACGGGGCCCCGCTACGCCTCTACCTGGACGACTACTTAATTTATAGCAATGGTAAATATAACTTAACAAGGTACACTGTGTGCGTATAAACCAACATAGTTAAATATAATATTAGTAACGTAACCTGAGTTAGATACAAAATGAAATGACTAAGATTTTAATTTTTAATTTAATTTTCATTGAGGACGGCATGGTCGAAAATATAAGATCGAATGAGCTTCAATATAAATTAAAAAAATAAAGCTATTAATATTCTTAATCGTAATTAGATGTCCCTATCTTAAACCTAAAAATGTTAAATTATTTTTTAAATTAAATGCTTGTAACTATTAGATGCTTGTGTCCGTGGCATCTTGAAACTCAATGGCGTCTTTCAAATTTTGTAATATACGTGTTATTTTACATTAAAATTAATAAAACACAAAATAATTAATGACGATATGTTATCCCCAGTGTCTTTCTTATTTCTTTTAGTATTATTTATATATAAAACTCAAAGGTCAACGTCACACATTGTTCGAGACTGGCTCGAGTACGTCCACTTGGGAGTAGTAGTAGTTGGAGACCAATCCTTAATCTAAGTAGACATTATTTCTTACGACACCCCTTCTAGCCAAACCCATATAGGTAACCATAAGTTATTTCATCCCAGAAAGTGAAACCATATCTCACTTTTCATCTCCCTCATTATATATTTATCAACCTCTTTTGTATAAATAATAACAGTAGTTTTGGATATATCGGAGGTTTTCAATCAAGGGTACCTATTTCGCTACCTTTTTTATTATTTACTCAATAATACTAAGGAAAAAAATTGTCTTATCAGCCTCGTCTTTTTATGTTTACCATACAAGCAATCACTCCGGAATTTACATTTATTTTTTGATATCATACAAAATTTTAGACATACAACAACATACAATTATATGTTTTTAAACTTTTATCATCGCGGAACTTATAACGGGTGTAATTATTATAACGGGTACTCACGACATATATTTTATTAATCCGCAGATCCATCGCGACCACGATCCATGCAATTGGATCGAAATATCGGCATCAAATTATACGGGGGCCCCGACGTGCGTAAGCAAAATTTAATAAATACTTCCCAATTTTTTTTTATTTCAGAAATGACAAAAATAACAAAAAAACTAAAGTCATCATCAGGTATAAATGATTTAATAAATCAGTTTGCCGGAAAAAGGCAACGAGAGTGTGCCTTGCCTTTAATTTCCTTTAATTTGAATTGTTTGACAAAATTTTGTAAGTGACAGATAATTATGATGAATAAATATTTCTTTTAATTTTACGCAAACATCAAATTAATAAAATATATATCGTGGGTACCCGTCATAATAATTACAATCATATAATTAAAACGAGTATAGTGTACAATAAAAGTTAAGTAGATAGTAAAGTTAATACACAAAACAAATACATACAATTATACACCTACCCCCTTATTCATAATAGTCTTCTTACTTAAAGCATTGCTAATTCTCACTCTGTCTTCTTCTATTGACCTAAGTCAGAATGAGAAAAAAAAACTCCTAAGCGGCTGTTTAAAGTTAGCGGACCATTATGAATAAGGGGGCTAGACTACACTTAGAAACAACAAAAGCTTGCCATAGTCATGCATATAAAGCATATTAATAATGAATATTGATATTTAATGGGGGATGAGGGGTCTGAAAGGTGGGGATGAGGGGATGGCGTTAATTCAGCAGCTTTGCGTGGACGGCGCTCGTAGCAGTGGAGCGTGTTCGCCTGCGGTACATGAACACAATACGTCAAACATGGCATAAGTTAGATCACGAGTTACAGCATGTGTTGCATCACAAGGTTTTTTTGGTTAACTGTTTTGTTTTTATTATAGGACGAGACGAGCAGGACGTTTAGCTGATGGTAATTGAATTACAAATACAAAAATTCAGTGCGGCACTAAAACTGCGCACATCACCTTGAGACATAAGATGTCAAGTCTCATTTGCCCAATAATTTCACTAGCTACGGCGCCCTTCAAACCGAAACACAGTAATGCTTACACATAACTGCTTCACGGCAGAAATAGAAGCCTTCTGTCATATCGGTCATGTATTTCAGTGAAAATTATATTGCAAGATCATAACTTTCTATACTATTATGAACAAAATCAACGTTATTCAAATGTTTTTATTAAAATTGTTGGTTGAATATGAATAACGCGTCCAGTGGCTTGAACCGAATATTGCTCGAAAGAAGTGTAAGAACATGACTTGGTTTGCATTACTTTTCTTGGTTAGCTTACAAAGACATTTTAAAATTTAAAATCTCTCAGTATGTGGCCATAGAATATTTTCATATGGCAACTATATTTACAAAACGTATTATGCTATAGGTTGACAACAGTTATAAAGCAACGGGCACACTGTACATTACGGAAACAGTAGCTCTAGCTGTTGTGGATAAAAGTGAATAAGTTGACAACATGGTACAATGATCGAAACGAATCGTAGGCATATTCATTTAAAATTTTACTCGATTAATTTTATTTAACTTAACTAAACTACTAGATATGCTAACGATTCGCGTGGTTGATTAACTTGCTGCGTAAGTAAGCGGTTCAACAAAGGTGAGCAAAAAATAAATCGACCAAATGAATGTTTAATTAAAAGACATCAATGCCTTGCAAAATTTACTGAAGCAGTCATATGTGAAGCAATTTAAAACATATTTTTGATCTAATAATTCAAATACAACTTCAACTATTTCTATTCGCTATGCTAATTCTAATGAGAATTCAAAGTGCGAACACCTTCGTTGGACCGGTCTGTACGCAGTATTATAACAATCATGCTTACTCAATTAGTATTCAATACTAAGTACTTTACACTGAATTACGAAAAAAATGAATTCTGCTATCGAAATCTGAATCTAAATAGCTGTGAATTCGAGTGATATACGGTTTGTATTCCTCTAAATGCCACGTCTTACCTTGTAGCTGTCTGTTGAGCAGCGCGGTAATCCCGGGCCCGTCTCCGGACTTCTTCACGATCAGCATCGGCTTGTCCTCACCGTCCTCGTAGCTGTTCGGCAGGTGGCCGTTGCTCACCGCCATCGTTTCACTCACCTGAAATATCAAGCTCTATCGTCAGTAGGTACTTTAAGGGCTAATTCAGACGGACTTGTATTTATAAGGTTAGCATTAAGAGATTGGAATGCACGGATGAAGTCAGTTTGAAAATAGAAATTGGCTTCTTTTTTAAGCCTTTAAAGGGTCGCTTTATTAAACATGCGCGAGCACTATTGTTTTTACACGGCTACACTTCGTCAGGACGATTTTCAAACTACCTACTTAAATAAATAAAACGCCCGCTGCGTGTGAACGCAGATCTAATGCTACGCCGGGTAACATATAACGAAAGATGGCGAAATAAAGATATAAAACAATCAAGAAATATGTTCTAGTAGGTTCTACCTACTTCTGTAGGAGAACGCTGAGATAACACTTCTTTGAAAGACCGTTATAAAGGGGCGGTTGATGCATTCAACAATATGATAAAAAAAGAAAATATAAGTATAATAAATAAATGGAAGTATGGAAAATTAAAGAAAATTCAATATTACAAGCATAAGATTTATTTTCCACAGTGCCAATTGGAACTCAATCTGTAATATCATCACTTACCATAAGGTGGTCAAATAACAGGCAATATTTTGGTTAAATGTATAAATATTTGGTCAAGGACAATAAAAATAAAATGGAATGTGCCTGAGAGTTAGACCCATGTCGAATGTATACATATGATATTTTATGGCACGAAGCTTATTGGTTTCAAAACATATCCTTACTTTCTTCACTGGTTGAAAATATGATTGCAATAATAACATACATACATACATACACACTCACGCCTTGTTCCTGTCGGGGTAGGCAGAGACAATAGAATGCCATTTGCTTCTATCCTTACAAACCTCACGCGCTTCCTGTACATTCATTACTCTTTTCATACATGCCCGCCGGTTGCGGGTGCTTCGGACCTCTCCTTTTCTCAAAACGTCCCCAATTTGGTCGACGAATGTTCTACGAGGTCTCCCGCGACCGACTTGCCCACACACACTTGCCTTATATGTTTGATACGTCATTCTTTCTTCACTCATTCGCTCCTCTTGTCCAAACCATTTCAGCATTCCTTTTTCAGTCCTTGTCACAACATCCTCTTTCAAACCACAACGCACTCGTATTACCGCATTCGGAATTCTATCAATCAGTATTACCCCACACATACTACGCAGTGATCGCATCTCAACTGCGTTAATTCTGCTTTTATGCTATATTGATTTCACATTCTACAATAGGCACTTCAAACAATGTTACAAAAAGAATTAGTATACTTTCATTACTGTTTCTACTCTATAAACTGTTTATTCAAACTTCTTCACAACTTTATCACCTCTTCCATCCTTATCATCAGTCGGACTGTGACATGCATCTTGATTTTGGATTTAGGCGCAATATTAAATTCTGTTCATAGGTAAGGAAGTGGGTACAAGGCGTATATTTTTTACCGACCACTCTTAAAAACCAATACATAGATCCTTACTGTGACAACTGATATTCCAGCTGTTTCTACGAAAATCTAAGATAATCTTATTATTTCAGGAGGATAGGTAAATCGATTATAAAACGAACCTGCATCAGCTTGTGAACGACGTCCCGTCCCAGAATGTGATCGAACACGGTCTGAAGGAACGCGTCAGACATTATGGACAACTTTAACTTGTCCCGGTGCCACACCAGCACTCGGGACTCTTCCATTGCCATTATGGACACCTGAAACCATATTTGGAAGATATAAATAAAATTTGTAGCCAAAATTTATGAACGATGCGGGACTCAATCACGCAACCTCTCGGGTTCTATACAACCTGTCAGTTGAACAAGACTTACGTCTTTACGTACCAAGATTTACGAACTGTGCGCCACTCAAACGGTTGGCTCACTGTAAGATCCCTCGAACGGAACGAAATTTGGTTATAAATTTAATTTAAATAATCCCAGAAGTAAATACAGACGTTTAGATCTACACATTAGCGCTTGTCCCGCGTACGAGTAGGTAACTCGGATTTTTTTTACGAAACGATTAATGTTACTTCCAGCTGTAAGACGAACTAACTACCTGTGGTTGAATTTAACTGCACGCACATTTGGCAGATTGACGTCATGAAGCCATCATCCACGTGCCATCCACAATTTATAACACACCCAAGGGTGGCGCAAAATACCCAGCTATGATTGATTACTGTCTTATTATGAATTTGTCTTGTCTGTTCCAGCTGAACTGATTAAGAAATAACTTTCAATGGAAGGTAGGCTAAAGTTAGTAGGGATTTCCTAAATGTATACTTCGAACATTAATTACGGTTCCACACAACTTGAACTTGATATGACTACCCTATAAGGGTAGGGTGAGAGCATACCACATTGGTTGTCAACCGCGATAGAACTGTAGATTGTTTGCGATTACATTTTTAAATTTATAATTTGAAGCAAGTTATAAGGATACAAAATAGCTTAACACTTTTTTTTCACTTTTAGTTTTGCTGAACGAATTACTTCGGGAAAAAGTTGGTGCATATTATTATTTTATGACAAACGGTCTTTAATTTCTAAACATTTTAGTTACCTAATTCGTCAATAATAGAAATGCATTTAAATTCGTTGTGAAAGCGAAACAAACAGATGCTGTTGTCGAAATTAAAGAAATGCCAACTTCAAACTAACAAAATTGTTGACTATAGAATTATCTCCATTAATATTTTAAACAATCATGACAATATACAATCATTTGTTCTGCTACTAACAAGCGAAAGTTGTATTGAATAGGGTTGCTTAATAATTAAGATTACAAAACAATAGCTTTTGTTCGATGACAACAATAACATCCCAATTTACATATAAATATATTGTATGAGATGGTATGATAATTAGATAATCTAAACAATTTGTTATAATTTTAAAGTGATAACTCTCACTTCTGGGATTAATACACAAATAAAATTTGTAAACAAAATTTTATGAACGATGCGGGACTCGAACCCACAACCTGTCGCGTTCCGTGCGAGTGCAATACTTTACAGTTATTTGTCATCAACTGTAAAGTAGGTTCCTGTAGATGAAGCCACAACCTGAGAGTTGAACAAAGCATACAAGATTTTATGACGATACGTCACTCGAACGTTTAGCTCAGTTGGGAGGGCATTCGCGCGGAACGCGAGAGGTCCCGAATCGTTCATAAAATTTTGTTTTCAAAATTTATTTGTGAATTAGATAATCTTTAAAACATAACAAACAAACAATTTGCGCCAACAATTGATAATGCAACTATGTTTTACTTTAAGGCGACACTAAATGCCAGCGACCAGCGTGATGGTAGATCATACTGATCTAACATCATTAATCGAAGTTGAGAACGTTTGATTAGTAATGAGTGTGTGAGGGGAGTAGGTTGGATGAGGGCAGCGCAGAACCGATCGTCGTGGCCATCTTTGAGGGTGCCTTTGTCCAGTCAAGTGGACGTCTTGCGGCTGAAATGGAGTGTGTGAGAGAGCAATGAGTGTAACTCGCTCGGCTCAGGCTCGATATAACTGTCACAGGATAGGGATAATGTCTTACTAAGACCTGTACAGCATCATACAATATTGGACCATGTGATTTTAAGGTAATATTTAAAAAGAAGTATTACCTGAAAGAACTCGTCAGTTGACACACCGAACCATTCAGGCGAGTCCAGGAAGTGGTTCGGAAATACAATGTGTAACGCGCGCTGGTTCTGAGACACCACCAGCCTGAAACACGAAAAAGTATTCGGTTAAAATTAACGCCGCTTCGCTTTTGCCTCCAACTCGACTCTAGACGACAACGGAAAAACACCGCCGAGGAGACAGTTCGGATCCGGCTAACCACAGGCCTATCAGAGCTCTTACCTCCCTGATCTCCAAAATCATGGAGAGCATAATAATTAACCACTAGCTCTTTGATACCTACCTATATATGTGTATATATATCTAGAAGGTCACCAGTTGATGTACGACCAACAGTACGGCTTTCGCCATGATCAGTCGGTTGCCGATCTTCTGGTATACCTAACACATAGATCTCGAGCGATTGCCGATTTCCGATCATCTGGATAGCAAAGCCACATTGCCATTGTAAAAGCTGGGCGTTATAAATAGAGCACGGCAATACTTCAAGCCAGCCCAAATTCTAGCGCTCAACAAAACGCAGGTATTGCTGTCATCTCTGGTCTGGCGAACCCCAGTACCATCACGATCCATTTGACCGCGTGCAAGACAGAGCAGCTCAAATTGTCGGAGACCCAGTGCTCTGTGAACGTCTGGATCACTTGGCGTTGCGTAGAGACGTTGCTTCATTGAGTGTCTTCTAACGCATTTATCACGATGAGTGTTCCGAAGAGCTGTTTCACGTGATACCTGCACCGAATTACACCTACGCACATGCCACAATTTAGGATATCATCCCCACATGCTCCATAGTGCGGCTTTCAAGGAAACCAGGTAGTAACTACAAAGCTGTGAAATGAGCTTCCTTGTGAGGCGTTTCCGGAACGATACGATATAGGTACCTTCAAAAAAAGCGCGTACCGCTTCCTTTAAAGACCGGCAACGCTCCTGTGGTTCCTCTGCTGTTGCAAGAGATTGTGGGCGGCGGTGATCACTTAACACCCGGTGACCCGTACGCACGTTTGTCCTTCTTTTCCATAAAAAAAGGAGTACATATTATAATGTAGAAAAGGAAAAATTTTAACCTCAGAACAGAAGCACAATATACTAAACTAACCATTTTCATATGCCCACTTTTTTTTATAGAAACGATATACCTGATTTGATTTTTCTTGTTGTAAACATTTTTTGAACATTAACTGTGTTGAAGACTTAAATGGGAAAAATATGACGTATGGACACATAAACAAAAAGTAATTAAGTCACAATGCAACAACACATAAGCTGTTTTGATCGTCTTGTAAATTTTTCTCGACGACTATTTCACCCCAATCATCACCAATATCATCTTTTTACCTTTACGTGGTTTTCTAAGAGTTTAAGTTTCAGTATACCCACCATAATATACACACAAACACAAAATTAACAATCTTTCTCACCTCAAATAGTACTAAAGAGAGTGCGAGAAAAAACAGAATTACAAATCTTAATTAATGAACGAGTAGGTCGTTAGTGAGGAAGTGGGTACTTCATTTTCGGATTTAGAGGTGCTTTAGTGTTCTATTTTGTTGAAGTCAGACTGAAATCAACGTTATAAAGTCAAACTTATGATTTTTTTACTCAAACAGTCTTATTAAAAGCAATGTTTTATATAATGTTGATAACAATACAGCACAAAACTGAACTCATAGGTCTGATGGTAAGTGATCACCGCATCCTATGATACCTTAAGAAAGCAATGACCAGGTTATTAAAAAAAATATTGTCGTGTCATTTTGTTAAAAAAGCTGCCTAGTGCGAGTCGTACTCGCCCATGAAGGATTCCGTAGCTGCAAGTAACATAATATAAAAGTTTTGTTCGTTCGTTGTAACTTTGATCGATGTTTTAATAATAGTGTGTTTTTTTAATTAAGTTATTAATGACATTTGCATGGTAATGTACATCATATATCTATGAGTATAGTAGTAGTAGAGTATGAGTTACAGTAATAGAGTTCCTGTTAACCCTCTCGGGTACAGAATCCTAAAAACTGAGAATTCGTTCAATGTCATGAACCAGTAATATATCTATATCTTTCAAGAGCTTCAAGTATTACTTAACAATGTATGTTCAACACACGCACGAGTATAACATAGTTTTAGTAAAACAAAATAAAACTTAAAAGTTCTACTTGAGCACAACGCAGTAGACGGGGAAATGTAAAAGCAAGGATCAAGAGTATTTATAGCTCACTGAAAATCGTAAGCCGGAGCACTCTTCCGTTCAAACAAAACATGATATTTTGGCAACCTTTACACCCACGCGAGTCGCGACTCTACTTGTAAAGGTCACAACTAATGGATTCTTCCAGCTGAAGTCGATCGTTAATTGACTCTCAGATACCTTGCAACTCACAAGCGGTTGCCACAAATTGTTACATAGAATTTCGTGCAAACAATTTGCTCCTCGTTAAGTTCAGTGGAAATAGATTAGACTTTGAAACGACTTTATATTCAATAGCACACAACTCTGTGCGACATAAGTGTCGCTGCAATTAGCAATGGTACTTAATAAGATGATGAATCTTGCGATGAAGTCTGGGCGAATTTGGTTTTTTTATTTGCATAAGGCCGGATTTCTTGTCACGCGGAATTTCATCCGCGTGCGGACCTCCCACATCCTAATTATTGAAGTTATACTTCTTTAGGCGCGTTATGAAAAAATTATGAGAGTGAAATTTGAAATGCACGTGCTTCACTCTAACACAAAAGTAACAGATTGAAGTTGGTTCCTAAAATTTTCTGACGGCTGCGTCATTCGTTTTTTTTTTTGGTTTCTTCGTCCATTATTAGGACAGGCAAAGGGTTCAAGCCCATACAGCTGTATTCATTATTTATTAATTAACTGTCAAAGCCATCTTTGCAAGATTTATACAATATTGTCCTTTCTAAAAACGTAGAATAGCACGAGGAATAAAATAATTTTAATGATTTTTGCTTCGTTAGGCCAAAGAAGTATAACTTCTGCGTGCATACATACGTACACACACACTTCTTTTTATGTTTCCTATCACGCGTGCTGCACGCGCGCGGAACGCGGATTGGTAGCAGATGGTCTTGCGTGTAGGCAGGAGCGTTCAGAGTAAATGCACGCGGACTAGTTCCGCATGCGGATGAAGATCCGCGTGACAGGAAAACCGCCCTAAGAGAGGGCAAACGGGCTAGAGATTCATGTAATGGGAAGTACAGAAGCAACCACCCATGGACATCCGCAATACCAGAGGTCAGCTTTCTTATAATAAAATAAATACCACGGCGGAATACACCGTTTAAAAAACTATCGCGGACAGCATATTTCCACTCGAGTTTGTTTAATTTTATATTCTCTTTTTTTTATAATTATAATAATAATTTTTGTTAAGTAAACGTATACGAAAGTTCTTGATAAGATAAATAAATGAAAGGCAATGAAAGGGAATATTGACGATAAGATCGAGTCGCCGCGGCCTCAATCAGAGATCTCCCAGACCTTAATATAATCAACCCTTTTCGACGAATCAATTAGGCGTTTCATTCCTCCATTTCTTAATGGACATTAATTTTGATGATTTTTTACACAAAAGCATTTAGTTTAGTGATTATTAAATATTTTTTATTAAATCACACATTGAAACTGACTGCAGTGGTCCATGTTAACATTGTTGTATATTCGCGGATAGCATCAAAGAAAAACTACCTAATTGTTTCCATTACATAAAAACAAATATGTTTCTCTTCCGTAAAAAAAATATTGCTCCGAATAACTACAAACCCTTTTCGGTACAGGAACACGGTAGGGGTCAAAGTCCGTTGCACATAATTTACAAGAGTAAATTTAACTCAAGGTAAAACCATCTCGTGCAATAAGACCGTTATGTTGAACAGCTAAGTGCAGACATCACTCTTATACCCCCTCAAGTTTTATTGTAGGCGCAAGTTTATGGGAGGCTCGATTGTTGATTATTATAACAGGCTGCGTCTTTGCTCTGTGGCGACTGGCGGAATACAAATTCCTGAAAATTTTATGTTCTTACGGACGTCGAGAACGACAATGGATATAAAATGGTATACTAGTATAGATTTCCGTCGCGGATATATTTCATAAACTTTTTAACTTCCCGTATCAGGCTGGAAGGTTGGGTCGAATCTTGGGAGGCTCGCATTTTGTTTATTTTTACCTTCGGTGGCAATAATATGTTATATGACGTAGAGCTGATCTGATGATGGTCTCGCAAGGCGGCCATATGAACTCCTACACTAATCAAGATAACCCCATCGAGTTTGGCGCATTGATTTTTATATTGGCAAACGCCCTGGTGCTAGATAGTTTCCACAGTTCAAGCTCATTTATTTCGTTTTGCCAAATAGTCTGATTTCCTCTCCTCTGTAATAAAGCCAATTAGATAAAAAATACTTTACAATAATGATGCATTACCTACAAGAACTACACTGATTAAAAGAAATTAGTAAATAAAATAAAATCATAAATAAAAATAGACATTACCTTTTTTTAAAATTAGCATTTATTTAAAAATTCAGTTGCACTAAAACGAAAGAAATATTTTATGAAAGGATTGTGCTGAATAAATGTTTAACTTAAAAAGCTTGTACGGCGGAAGTAACTTAGTTTGAATTCTGTTCGGGCTGTTTTGATAAAAATATTATTTAGAAGGCAACGTTAATTCGTTTTAACAGATAGATTTTGAGACATTGGAAAATCGTAAATCGGCGTAATACTTTACCGTCAGCAAAACAGAAAACTATTAAGACTAAATTGCTTTACTTATTAATCCAAGAGGTGAGGATTATCACTTTAAAAATAAACAAATTGACTTACTTATCTTTAAGAATTACAGATACATAAATAACAAGAGTTTGTGTGATATAAAACAATTCTAGTAGATATATTATTACAAGCTGACCCAGCAAACGTTGTTTTGCCGATATTAAAATCGCGATACAAAAGTAACTGTTGATCGTAAATGGGTGAAAATTTGAAGTTGTATGTATTTTGCTATGCTGACATCATAATCAAACAAATTAAAAAAAAAATCGTGTTAATGACCACCCTTAACATTTAGGGGGATGAAAAAGCTGTTGTTCGATTCTCAGACCTACCCAATATGCACTCAAAATTTCATGAGAATCGGTCTAGCCGCTTCGGAGGAGTTCAAAGTTTAACACCATGACACGAGAATTTTATATATTAGATTATTTTCTAATTGTTAGTCAATTGTGTAGCAAACAATAAACAGGTGAAGTTCTGGATATAGAACCTGGTGGTATAACAGTTTATGAGCGCCTATCCAACAGCAGGTAAAAGCTTCAATACTCATTTCGGTCATCCGCTGATTGTTGACATAAATATCGCCATGGAATTTAATGAAATCTTATCACCAATAGGCAATACTATATTGCTGTACCCAAAATTCAGCCTAGAAATAGATTGCACAAAGTGCGTGGTTGCAGTCGTAAGGTCCAATTCACTGCAGAGGTCGTACGGTTCGAGATGACTCATTACGTAACTTGCACGCCTTCTGCAGTTGCCAAATGTGGCACAAGTACAGTGCCGTAGCAGCGAATACTTTCGTAAACAGTTCGACGGTTCATACATTATACATTCATTGATCGCTGGTTACTGGGTAGCCTACAGAGCGCGGTTGAGCTTGCTGCTATATATCTGCATTATTACCCAAGCATATGTGCTAATAATCAATTAACTTTCAAGTATTGGTATAATTTTGGTACTATACTTCCGAATTCTACCCTTCGTTTAACCTCTGTTGACATATAGCCCGTCACGTTCAGGGATTTTGCCTTTGCCCTTTAGAAACTTGAACTGTAACAATAAATTTTGCGATGGATAGCCCCTGACGTTAGTTATGCGGACATCGGGTCCTCATAACGAATAAAAAACAGCAAACATAACATCCAGGCTGTAAGTTAACTTGAAAAATTACTGTTATTTTGTTTTGTCACTGTTTTCCTGTGTCATAATGGAAGAGGTAGAGGTAGACCCGAGGACTGAGGAAGTGAGGACGGAACGTGGTATCCGTAGTATACGGACTAACATCTGTAATATATTTATTAAACGGTTATACGTTTTCACCCCGGACCTAATTCATTTATAATATACTTCTACCGCCTAGGATTTATTCAATCGAGCAGATATCCTACAGCCGTTGATCGGTAGACACTCGACCAACGAATCGTCAAAATCAAACAGTCTCTCAATTCAATATATAATTCTCCAATATGTTCAGTAAGAAAAATAATGTCTAAAGAGACTATAAAACTTCAAGGCGGTATTCTTGTCAAACTAAACTTGCTCATCACACTAGTGGGAGGCTCCTTTGCACCGGATGCCAGCTAGATTATGTGTACCACAACGGCATCTATTTCTGCCGTGAAGCAGTAATGTGTAAGCATTACTATGTTTCGGTCTGAAGGGCGACGCAGCTAGTGAAATTACAGGGCAATTGAGACTTAACAGTTGTGTGTCTCAAGGTGACGAGCGCGTTGTACCGCCGCTCAGAATTATTGGGTTTTTTAATAATCCTGAGCGGCACTGCATTGTAATGGGCAGCGTTGTAATCAATAACCACCAGCTGAACGTCATCTCGACCCTTATTTTCATTAAACAAAACTGGACCTATCCTTACAGACAAACATAAAAGTTGCAGTGTACATGATACTTATAGCATTAATGATTGGCAATTTAATGCGGCTTTGCGGTAACTTGATCCAGAGCCGCACCGCCTCAATGTTTCATAATACAAACAGTTCGCCAGAAAACGCAATATGCTGTATACCGAAATATGAAACTTTTCACTTATGCGATATTTATAAAGTTATGTTATATATATTATAAGTTATAACAGTCCTCAACAGACCATTGTATAGAATATTCTTCATGGGTTCGTGTGTTTATGACGCGATGAAACATTACTGAAATTAAAAATCCCTCCAAAAATGTTCACACGTTTATGAATAAATATTAAAAGGCATAAAAGGCATTTATTTTCTCAAAATTGATTCCTTTAGAATTCTTTTTGATGTCATTTCTTATACTACTAGAAACACTACTACCGCTTCGGAAACAAATGACACTCTGAGAGAGAAGAAGGGGCGCAAGAAACTCTCCCAGCATTCTTTTTTTTTGCGCTCTTTTCAATAAAAATATACAATATTGTACAGTCATTTCTATCGCTATAAAATAATCACAATCTAGTCCCAGGCTGTCCGATCATTTAGATATTCAGCAGTGGAGTAATAGGATTTACGACAGAGCCATTTTTTTATAAAACATTTAAATTTATTTATAGATAATGCCTGAACAGTGGCTGGGACTTTATTGTAGAAGTGTATACATTTATCCTTAAAGCTATTATGTATCTTAACGAATCTTATTGAAGGTATAACCATATTATTATGTCAAAGACGTACTATGATAACACTAATAATGCGACTGCTAGGTTCGTGAAGGTATGGGCACGTTAGTGTAGTGGTTTGTGGTCTAGTGCAACCAATACTTTTTTGGATGGCTCGATCGCTTCATTCTGCATCTTCTCCGACATCTATTACGGGACTCCGAATAGCGTAATGATCTATATCTTCATCTCGCGATGTTAATGCGATTATATTAAGTACCTTCTCTTGCCTCTCGTCATCTTACGTGCATCCGTAGTGAGAATTCTCAGAAAATTTCTTCCCAACCAAACTGTAAAATGATTTCCTCTACGATTTATTTTATCAAGACGTCCACCTGATGTTGAATGATACGCCCCGCCTATGCCACGCTAATGCAGCGCCGCTCAGGATTTATCGTTGAACTCGAAATTCTAACTGCCATCGCAATTGCGCTTGTCACTTTGGGACATATGATGCTACATCTCATTAGCCCACTGTAATTGTACAAGCTACAGCACCATTTAAGTGCAAAACAATATTGCTTGCACATTTATGACAGGAAAAAAAAGAAGAGACGAAGAGAAGATAAATAAAAGACTACGCGATGTTTCAAACCTTTCGACTCTTAAGTCCTCCTAATCTAGGTTTTTGTTCTTTTTTTTATTAACTCTGCAAGAAATCTCTGCAATGAAAGGCATTTCATAAAATAATATATCTGTGTAAATTTATTAAATTTATTAGCTTTCTTATTGAGCGTTTATCTTACGTTAGATTCATTACGATTGAGATTGGCGGAGCAAACTGATCAACAATACGAAAGATGATTTTGTAGGCATTGCGGAGCAAACATACCTAAGTATAACGTATTCAACAATGTTGGTTTCATATCAAACATGTGTTGAACAACATATGCCTCGATCAATTGAAACTGGATACTTATATCCAGCACTTATAGGGTTTATTGATAACCCTTTCATTGTACATAAGACTTAGCAACCTACAAAGTACCTAATAGGGATAGGTACATTAATCAGCTTTTGCGGTTCAGTTTCTCGAATTCATTTAATGCTCACATTAAAAGACCATCGACCATCTTAGTTCGTTTCGACGATGTTTTTAAAGTTTTAAATATAACTTTATGATTGTAATGAAAAAATTTTTGACAACGAGGACTACTTATTGGGTACTAAGCGCCGAAAACAAATCGTACGCTATTGATCTACAAATTCTTCTTATATTGGCAAAGTAAGTATTACCACTTTTCTTACGTTCTCGAATAATATGTATGTGTACAGTGTTTTTAACTGGGACAGTATGGGGAAATCTTAAACCAAAAAGACATAAAAAACTTTTTTTAGAAACCATTTGCTCTTTCTGAGTAATGACATTTCACGTAACTCGTAACGATCTGCAATGCCTTTTCTCATTTTACAATTGATGCCACAGAGATTTTCGCATATTTACAAAGATAGCTTTCCCATGTGAACGTAATACAAAGAAACCGATACACATTGAGCAAGTACAGTTTTAATGATCCGTTTTTCTGAAGCCCCGTTATAGGGTAAGAGATCATTGATAATAATAGTCGAGCTGAAGCAAGCATTTATCATACTCGAAACGCTCAGTAACTTTATTTTAGAGTAGATTTGGAAGGTATCCAATAATGTGTGTAAAGTACTCAAATAAGGTAAAAAGGGAGTATAATAAATGTCATGGAATGCATAAAGCACTTACTATTATAAATGAACGAAAGTGTGTTAAGAAACTGACAGAATGTAAACATTCATCATACTCACGAAAGGGACACGATTGTTAATATTCGAAATATATTATAAAGTGTGAATTAAAATGAGGAAGTCCACGGTGAGTGACTAGATGGGAGTCGGCATGCACTAAATGAAGAAAATGAAAAACAAAAAGACAGATAAAAACAGGAAACAAAATAGACAGGCAAAACTAAAGGAAAATATTATGCGGCTAGCATTATGATCAATACGTTTTAATGTTATTTAACGGCATTTCCAACAGTACAATGTTGACTGGAACCCCGCGTGTATAATACAGTTTCCTTATTCACCAGATCCAGTCATTAGCTCACCTTGTTTGGACCGTGTGAGAAACTGCTTCAAAAACCTATTGCATCAGAGCATTAGTAATACAGTGACACATAACGGAGTGCTGATAAGAAATCAAACAAGCAAAGAAATTCTTAGCAAGTTAATTGAGGTCTGCATGCAGATTAACATTTTCTATATCATAATAATCGACAAGAATATTTGAAGGATTTTAGGAAACTGTTCCAGCTGTGTTGTCACTTTATCGCTGGAAGCTTTTATGTACTTTTATCTACAACAAATTGTATTAGTACAGATTATATACCCTGAAAATACACTGGCCTGCAAAACGAATAAATTTGCAATAACTTTTTAAGTATACAAGATATACATTCGAAATAAAAAGGACTCGAAAAAGAGTTTAATTTTGTGTATAACCTTCTTTTAAATTATGGCTGAAAAAAAATGTTTTCAATAAATATAAAAACACTAAATAGCGCCGCGCCACAAGTTAAAGTAATCACAGATTTTTATACATCAGTATATTTTGCAATCCCGGTATAGGTTGCAAAATATACTTGATATCTACGAAGTCAATTTATTTGACCCTATTCCTGATCTTGTACTGAACTTTTACATGTTAGTTTTAATTATTTATGCCAATGCCTTGGTCTCCTTCCACCTCGAAGGCATGAAGATTCAGTGATTTCTTGCTTGCTGCAAGGGCTTGCTGATCGGCGAGTTCTCCCTTGCAGCAAACAGGCGAAGAGGGAACCAACAAGTGCCTCGCAAGATCATTATCATCTGTTATCCTCTTTATTTATGGAAAAAGAGGACGAAAACGAGGGTACGGGTCACCGGTGATATCCTAATTGGTGAGGTGTCGTGCGAAGGTGAAATTCACCAGCAGGAATCAGGTCAAACAGCTCTTCGGAACACTCCCCGTGATAAATGCGGTAGAAGATACAAAAGTGATCTACCCGTTCACAGAGCATATTGTGGCGCCCCGACAATTCGAGCAGCGCTACATAGCACGCGGTCAAATGGTTCGAGCTGATACTGTGGTGCGCCGGAAATGACAGCAATGCTCGATATGTGACCGGATCTGCGCTTTGTACAGCGCCTGTGGGCCGACTTGAAGTATTACCGTGCTCTATTTAGGAAGCCCAGCTTCTTCGAAGTCAATTTGGCTTTGCCGTCCAGATGACCGCGGAATTGGCAATTCGAGATTTCGAGATCCAGTATTCCTATTTAGACGAGGCATCAAGAATCAATGTTCATCATCAAGTGTTCTCAACGAGCGGTGATCCGAGAAATGGGTTTTTTTTAGTGGTAAACGCGTAAATTGGGCAAGAATAATTTGTCACTTAACGCGAGTAAAACAAAATATACTGAATTCTCCCTACCAAATGTAAAAAACAATGTCAAGAAGTATAATATTAAACGGGGAACCATTAAAACTTATAGACTCTAATTCGTTTCTTAAGAGTCGAATTAGATAAAACTTCAATGGGGTGCTCACAATTAGGCAATCTCAAATAAACTTAGTGCTGCTACTTTTGCTATCAGAAGGATTAAATATCATACTGATACTAACACAGCGAGCTCAATTTATTTCAGTTATTTCCATAGCATTAAGTCATATGGAATTATGCTACCTACGCGGGTAAGCAGCTGATAACGAAACAATATTTATTTGTCAAAAAAAGTTCGATTAGGGCCATCAATAATCTGTAAATTCTTACAATAGTATGCCAATTCATATTTTATAATTATATATGGATGGTTTATAACAGAATGAATTAAAACATTCAAAATAAAGATACACACGAAATCAACACAAGACATAAGAATAAAATCGCTATTACAAAAACGAGACTTGTGTCGTACACGATCAAAGGCCTTCGCTATGTCCAGGCCAACTACCAACGCTTGCTTTCGATGACTATTTATTAAAACGAGACAAAAAAATAAACAGCTTTTTCAAAGACAATTTAGATCGGATCGCAGAAATAAAGTCCACTTGAGATATCGGAAAATTAGTTCGGCCAACTTTGCATCCACTTCATATTTATGAGGGTTTTAGTTGCGGGGGTTGTAAATAGTTATGTACAACGGTTACACTACATCCAAACTTACCTGCGAGTTGATTAAATAATTTTTTTGATAAGTTAGCCTTTGTTATGTGACATCACATATTGAAAGTCAAAAAAACTACCACCCATTCCAAAATGAATGCCACAGGCCTGAGAAGAATGGACGCAACAAACTCAGCGGGCTTTTTTTTCATCAAAAATATGTTTACAAAGTAATATTGTACAATTAAACTTATTATTTAATAGCCTGAGGGCGATCGCTCCATTCCCAATCTGTGGTATCATTAAGAAAGTCATTTATGTCATAGTAACCTTTACCACACAAACGTTTTTTAACAATTCTTTTGAATAACGTAATATTTTTGTTTTGAACATTTTCTGGGATCTTGTTGTAAAAGCATATACATCGCCCCACAACAGACTTACTAACTCGACTTAGCCGAGTAGTAGGCATTATAAGTTTATGTCTGTTCCTGGTGTTAACATTACGGTTATGACAGTTTCTAGCAAATTCACTTATGTGCCCATGAACATGCATTACATTATCAAGAATATATTCCATTAGCATCCGGGTCAGACTTGTTATTTTTTTTCCTAAAAATTAAACGTTTCTGGCAGCCGTTATGTTACTTTACGCAGCTGATTTATGTTCCTGTAGCACCTAAATGGGACAGAAGGCGTTCACAGCACATCTCCATCCTCATTATCTATTCAATATCCTTCACGTTCTTACTACAGAGCCAATACTAGTAGGGTAACGCAAAGGTATTACCGGTATACTGTGGGTAGTTATATTGAACGTAACTACTACTATTTAATCTGCCTTAAACCTCCGTAACGATCGCGTTTTCCACTATTGTTCCTCCCAGTCAGTCAACTCCCAGCATTCATGCAATAAGTACACTCGTTTCCTCTCTTATCCATTGCATAATTACGGAAATGCTCGTAAAAATACTACATTATTCACCAAGAAGAGTTTTCTGTGAGGCTGCAGAAGAATTAGGAGAATGACTCTTCCTGACCACTAAACCATTTTAGAAATAGATTTTCATACAAATTTTCTGCTCTTAAAAGTTTCTCACTAACCATTTTTAATCAGAAACAGTGGCAAGACAAGCTAGACGTTAACCTGATGGTAAGTAATACGCCCTGCGTAATGCAATACCGTGCCACTCAGGATCCTTGAGTTAACCCAAAATTGTGAACAACATAATAATAACTGCGCTGGTAACTTTGAGACATTAATTAATAATATGCCTTATTTTTGCAGTAATTTCACTAACTACGGCGCCCTTGAAACCGAATCACTATAATGTTTGGCAGAAAATGCGCCTCTGAGGTGCCCACTTACCCGGCATCCTGTGCAAAAAAGGTAAACTGGTAAAAATTTGATTGAAAAGCGTTTAAAACTGGTAAACCTGTATCTTGAGTAGATTTGTACGAGTAAAACAATCGAGTATTATGAGGTGTTTCAATTCTTATTGTTGACACATAGATTTAATTTCCCAATTATGTATTTGACTCAATTATTTTATTATAAACTACGATTAAATCATGTTTTGGGCTGAAAATAAAATAAGAATCAAAAGAAATACAAAGTTACAGGCATTTGAATTTTTGGAGTAAGGGTCTTCTGTCAGAATCTCGCAAAACAAAAATTTGCATAGAAATACTATTGCGTGTGTAATAATATGACGTCTAATTTTATTATAGCTGTCTAGTCGTAAAAATAAAAGTCCTCATAACTTTTTTGTTACTAATCGATTAAATTAGTTTTTTATCATTTTATTTGTGGCTACATCTAGATGTAGCTACTAGAAACTAGTTTCTTAGTACATTTCACGATTTGGTCGCGAATATAAGGATCGAAGAATTAAGAGAGCATGTATGAAATGTTTGATGCTATTCCAATGACAATTCTAAATATAATAGCTGCAATGGGTCGATCTTGGGTTGGATCGATCGAAATTGTCTTCAAAGAAACCGGGCGTCATTAATAGAGCACAGCAATACTTCAAGCCGGCCCATATTCTAGCGCTGTACAAAGCGCAGGTCCGGCCACACATGGAGTCACACATTGCTGTCATCTCTGGTCTGGCGCACCCCAGTATCAGCTCGATCCATTTGACTGCGTGCAACGCCGAGCAGCTCTAATTGTCGGGGACCCAGTGCTCTGTGAACGGCTGGATCACTTGGCGTTGCGTAGAGACGTCGCTTCATTGTGTGTCTTCTACCGCATTAATTATCACGGGGAGTGTTCCGAAGAGCTGTTTAACCTGATTCCTGCCGCCGAATTCCATCTTCGCACGACCCGCCACAAGTTAGGATATCATCCCCACCATCTGGATGTGTGGCGGTCCTCCACAGTGCGGTTTACAAGGAGCTTTCTTCCACGTACTACAAAGCTGTGGAATGAACTTCCTTGTGCGGTGTTTCCGGGACGATACGACATGGGTACCTTCAAAAAAAGCGCGTACACCTTCCTTAAAAGCCGGCAACGCTCCTGTGATTCCTCTGGTGTTGCAAGAGATTGTGGGCGGCGGTGATCACTTAACAACAGGTGACCCGTACGCTCGTTTGTCCTCCTATTCCATAAAAAAAAAACGAACTTCAAATTCAAAACTTATTTTCTGCTTTTACTAATTCCATTAATTACTAATTCTTTTCATAAGTGCATCGATATTTCTATACATGTCCAAGGATAAAGATCCTTGATATCTGTGCAAATTTAGTTCATCCACTACTTGTTGTACCGATATTAAGAATTGAGTTAACATAACATAATATCAAGTAGTATTAGAGTTACCAAAGTCTCATTCCGCAAAATCAATTTAAGAAATAGGGACTCTTGCGGTCGTAAAATAAGGTGTAATTTAGATCCCACAGCGCTACTAACCTACATTTTTATTCACCTAGAAGTTGCCTCTCTTTCTATCACGTGACTCTTACCTCTTCTGACGACATTAGGGTTGACTTCATTACCTACCTAATATAAGGACATCTTATAAAAATAATAATCACTTTAAATTAGATTGTTTCAGCTTCTTTAGGAAACTTAAAAATATACTTTGATTTATTTATGTTTCTCCATTTTTAAAATATCGGTCGGATCTGTGAAGTAGGTGACAAAAAATTCTCGCGCGTGCATCACTGCTCGCTTGTGAGTCCCTACTGGCTGACATACTCCGTAGAGGCCGTCGCACGAACTTACGTACCTACTTATTTCGATAGCTCTACAGAGAATGAGACAGGCCTTAATCCGTAAGTAGGTATAAGAGGAAAGGAAATATGATACAAAAATATTGTATAGCAGAACGTAGTAAATATCTATTCGAACTAACTGATACATTCCGAGTATTCCAGTAAATAGTCATACCAATATTTGTATTATCCATATCGTCAGTGTCCATTTCATCACTAACAGGCATTTGCTGCTATAACATCTATTTGTGTGTCGAGATATTTCGCACCAAGCGTTTCTGAGAAGTGCTAGGTTCCACGCCTCTGAATCATGCGTAAACTTAACTTAAAATAACTGCGCATTCAACCGAAGTTCACGCCGATAACATGAAAGACCATTCATTCTTGTGTGCAATGTGATATTCCTAAACGAGTATTAGTAATTTTTATAACAGTGTCAGCTTTTTCATATTTAATTTGTTGCAAGTGAGCCTTGATTCTTCGTGGGGCAGCCTATTCTGATTCTATTATGATCCGCCTTTAATTGCTTCCAATTAAAATATTGGACACACGTTATACGCAAGCTAACGTTGAATAATTATGCAACTCTTATAGCCTAAGCATATGGTCGGATTTGGTACGGCCGGACCAGTGAGCGCCTCGCACTGTGGGTCCGGCGTCGGTCTCGGTACAGTCCGGACGATAGTATTAATATTTTGTGCGATGGGCAATGCGACATATCATCGAATATAGTCCGCTAGCAGACCGCGTCCGATGGTTCGAAGTGTTAGATCTATTAGGTCCGTATTAACTTAATAATTAATATTAGAAATATTTGTGAGTTAATACTATTATAATAATAATAATAATAATAATAAAGCCTTTATTACAGTTAACAGAACAAAAATTTACTTACTAGCTAATAGACATACTATAAATCATTTTAATTAATTAATTTATCTTACATAACTATATTATTAACCTAATTATTAGTAGAAACTTTTAAACAGACTGTGTCCTCTTTATGTTAACTGTTTGTCCTTCGACAAAGGCCTCCTCCAAGGTCTTCCATTCGTTCCGGTTCCTTGTTATTCTATTCCATAGTGGTCCTCCTATCTGTTTCAGTTCATTCTCCCATCGTATGAACTGTCTTCCTCTATTCCTCTTATCTCCTCTGGGGTACCATTCAGTTATTGATCTAGTCCATTTTGGTGTTTCAGTTAATACTATTAACTCACAAATATTTCTATTCGTGTGGGTGTTTATATTGACAAAGTCTTCATTGAATGGTGTATTGAATGAGGCGTCTCAACGGACGTAACCCGTGATCAGAGACAAACAATACACACTTGATCACGGATTACGTATTAAGGCACCTTCTGGTTTTACGGAAATTATTAAACCATCTATAAATTAGACTCCTTCAATGTTGACAATCACCCACACACAGATAAAGTTGAATTGTTTTGGTTTAACTACTATAAACTGATATATATCACTAAGAATCGGAGTGCCTACGGCATCTGCTATTAATTTATTATATTTACATTACATACTTATTCTGACATTCCACACAGATAACATAAAACCAGATTGAATATGCATAATTTCTATTAAACCGCGGGAATTAGGACAAATCTAATTACACGAACTCGGAGACATATACAGAGACAGAGATCTAGTGTGTGACCGTTATATCTACAGCTCTTAGTGATGGGTACGTATGAATTAATAATGATTTCACACATTTGCCCATAGGTGAGGTAATTAATTTTAACAAGCGCCTAGGGATTGAACATGATAAAGAATATAAATTTTCATTCAACGAATTTCAGCAAATCCGTGTGCGCAATGCAATATTCTTAAAAAATATTACTCCACATTTCCAATATTCGAGGGATGGACACCTGCAATACGCACACATACTTAAACATAAAAAGCGCACCTTAATAAAAGGTTAGCAACGCTCCTGTGGTTCCTCTGGTGTTGCAGGAGTTCATTTGATAATTTTAATAAACTGTCCAGTGAATTCTCTTCAATTTCTTATTATACGGTTCACCACATTTAAAAAGAACACCTTGCAGTTGCAAGAATGTAACCCATCACTTCTAAATCACAAAAAACATACAGTTTCTTCTTTCTCAGAGCGCCATCACATTCCTAAGATGTCGTTGTGATTCAACTGGTATCAAAAAGAATTCTAATAGAATCAATTTTGTGGAAATAAATGACTTTTTACGACTCCTTTTATCAACTATAAAATCAAGATTAATTGCAAAAGATAGATAACACTATTTTCACTCACAAAACATTCCAAATGTCCAACCAGACAACTATAGATAAAATTAAATGAAATTTACTAAAAATACTACGAGATGATTGTAAGTAATCATTTTCTGATAAGCATCCAAAAAAGAATGTTCTAGTAAATGTACGTTATAATGATAAAGCATTCTTATATTTGCTAACGCAAGCTGAATCGTATAAGAACATCATCCACTTGGCATTAAATAATGGTACTTAATATGAAATAACATCGGAATCAAACTGACCACAAAACCAAATACGTTGCAGATTAATTATAACTCCTATATTTTATTTAATACCGTATTTAACTACATTTAATTGGTTACAGGCAGTTAAAGGCAAATGAATGCGACGAAATTTAACGAATTTCAAAATCTAATCTATACTATGAAATGGAGAGACGGATTTTTCCTTCGGTTATACATTACCGAAAACCGAATCGATCAGAATAATACTTATACCATAAGATGCAGCGTGTTTCTGAGTAGGTTTTAGTATAGGATATGTTAGTGATTACTTATACGGAACCTATAGTTTTTTAAATAAGAAATAAATGACATTTCATTACATAAGACAATTCATACAATGAGCGGGCGCGTACTTAATTTATATAGCAAAACAACGTTTGCAGGGTCAGCGCACTTGTTAACAAATAACAGCCTAGCGAAACTCTCTAAGAAAAAAAAACATACCGACGAATTGAGAACCTCCTCCTTTTTTGAAGTCGGTGAAAAAGCGATTCACTCGATTTTACGAAACGTGCCGTTATTGATAGATTGACAGATGGCGGCTATATATAAAAGGATAAGGAAAGAAGAAGGAATATATATAAAAGGAGATCCGTAAACCACTTCGTTTAAGAAACTGTTGCCAGATAGTAATTCGTGACCAATCGCGACACTGTAAATACTAGGTACTATTTCAAACTTACGTCAAATATCTGCACGTGTCATACTAAACTAAATTTTTATTTTTATTTAGGCAGTCCCACCTCTTATTACGTAGTACTCTTTGACAAGTAAATTCAAAATCTTAGAAACTATGGTACTACTGGTCCGATTTGAATGATTCTTTCAGTGTTAGGTAGTCCATTTATCGAGGAAGGCTATAGGCTATGTTTTTTTTCAAAATTAGGGATCCGTAATAAAATTTCTATTTTGTAACACAAGGTGTAAAATCGAAAACCTATTTTTGCGTGCGCTGCAAAAACTATTGACAATAGAACAAAATGATGTACAGGCTATAACATAGGCAATATTTTATTACTTATAAAACTATCGCGTGAATTATACTTTATATGGCAAAACAACGTTTGCCGGGTCAGCTAGTATATTATAAACTCAAAGCAAAAAAAAAACGGGCGCTTTGGATTTATTCGAGTACCTACTTTATAATAAACAGTTCTAAAAGGGATTTGATGCAACAAAATAAAATTGATTTAAAAACACATTTGTTTGGTGATTAACGGCCGTTTTCAATAACGTATCTCTAGTTATGGATACATTGCTGTCACCGTTTAATGACAAGATCTTATCTATCCATAGTAATGTCAAGTTAAGATAAAATCCAATGTCTTATGTCGATAGGTTATTAAAATGTAAGTAAGCGTAAAATGATAGATTTGTCTTACCTCTAGTAAGTTAAACTAAGGATAGATAGGTTATTGAAAACGGCCGTAGGTCGATCTTTATTTGTTTTATTTAGATTTTTAGGAAATTATTCATTTTGACAAAACAATAAGGTAACTTCAAATGACTTTCTCATTTATTTACAAGTTACAAACAATAAAATAAAAAATTAATATTAAGTGTGGCCTCCACTGGCTGAAATAACTGATGCAATTCTTCGTGGCATGCTTTGGACGAGGTTTTTGGGAATGAGTTCTTGGGAAATACGCTCCCATTCGGCTGTAATAGCAATTATAAGCTCTCGGATGTTTTGTGAGGCTGGGTGTACAGCTTTAAAACATCGTTTTAGAAAGTCCCATAAAAGTTCAATGGGAGTACGGTCGGGTCTCCGTACTGGCCAATCTAAACGTAGGATCCCGACTTCACTTAGGAAGTCGTTCATAAACACAGCAGCACTTCGTATAACAGCTAACGATGACTGTACATGAGGAATTAGGAGTTTCATGATGTAGCGTTGTGCATTTTGAGAGCTATTTTCTAAGACAACTAACTATGTACAATCTTCAGAAGTAATGCCTGTCTAAAACATTCTGGCTGCATCAGAAAATGAAACCTTGCTCCATTCTACATCTGTCCACGTCGCACAATTTGGGAAAAATCTTTACCTTGCAATGCGGTACCCACGGAGTAACTTAGGACCCCTAGCTGGACTTCGACTATGTATATAGACTTCTAGAAGTCTCCTGCTGACACTCCGTACGCTAACAGTTACGTTTCTAACATCTTCAAGATTGTTTTTGATGTTATTGTAGGTAGACTTCCGATTTCTTAAAGCTTGGCTAACAATATATCGATCGTGCCTGGGCTCAGTATATCGTTTTCTTCTTGATCCCGGTCTTCTTTTCAAAAAACCGGTTTCTTGAAACGTAGTCCAGGTCCTCTGAACAGTGCAACGACTAACATTAAACCGTTGCGACATATAACATTGAGTACAGCCTTCTTGAAAAAGAGTCATTATTTATATTACCAGCGATAATTGTCTTGTCTGCCATATTATTACGATACATAAATTTGTCACGAAGAACAAATTTTGAAAATTTTACATCAACATAAAATTACAAAAAACCCTCTTTTACTTATTTAAAGAACAATAACTAAACATAAACTGCGAGTAAACGCTCGAATCGAATAGAATATTTTTAAATAACTTTGAAATTTTCAAATTCGGAACATTTTCTTTTACTTGCCAGTACTTTTTAATACTTAGACAGGTGTTTCTAATTAATTGAACGCATATAAAACCTGTTTTGTTTAAGATTTCCATAATAGTACAGAATTATAACGTCTGTTGTATGTATGTAGTTGTTAATTGTTGTTGTAATATTTAGTGTGCAGTGGCCATATTATTAGCTTTCTAGATTACCCTCTAATTAAATATTTCACAAAAATATTGTCTACGATCCGAATTTCATCACTTATTAGTGTTTGTTATTAGTAAATCAGTATATTTATTTAAAAGTACTGAATTAAGATAAAATACAATAACAGAAGCACAGGCGTATCATTGTTACTAACTAATAAAAATAGATAGTTGTCAACTACTTTATCTTATCATCATCATTTATAAATGACATCATTAATTTCGGTCAACATGACGCAATATCAGTTAGTGTATAATTTGCAATTCTTAGAAATTAGAGTAGTTAGCTCTTATTTTACAACCTCAATATTTAATTACTCTTGGTATTCATCATTGAAATATTAACGCATTTTGTTTCGAAGGTACGGAAGGTAAGGTACAGGCTGTGGGTCCGAACAATAACCATTATGAGCGACTGGACTCCAACGACCAATGAGGATTGAAGGATGAAAATCGCTTGTGTAAATTGTGCAATAGCCCAACACTTGAATTAGCCTAACGAAGATTGTATGTAGATAACCAACTATTATTTTCACATTACAAACAGTCATTTCAATTATATTTATATGTACAGTTTTATAGATTAACAATAAAATCGGTATGGATAGTACAACCAGTTCCACTTTTACGGGAACTTCAAACTGGGGAGTTGTTTATAATATGTAGGGTAGGTCTAAAATAAATAATAGTTAAAAAAAAACTAAAAAGCACACTTTATATAAAATTCAATTAAAAAATAGAAAATAAATTTAAATTGAAAATAGTGTAAAAAAAAATATTTTATTGTTAAAAAAAGTGTGGGGTGCTTTTTAAGATATTTCAATTTAAATTTATTTTTCATTTTTTAGTCAAATTAGTGTAATGTCATCGGTCCTTGATAAATCTACAAAGTTTGAACGATATCTAGCCGTTTAAAATGGGTCAAAATCGCGCCCAAAGAAGTCGGTTACAAACATACAGGTGAAGCTAATATAAAGCGTATAAAAACACGAAGAAGAAAATCGCGTACCGTTGTCGGGAAATATATAAAATGTAAAAGATAAGTCGGATTGAACTGCATGCTTTATAGTATAGAAAATATCTTCCCACCGTGGTAATTTGTTAATGCGAGATAAGTGAAGATTTGGTTTTGTTTGGTAGAAACTAAATTGACTACACAAATTCATAATGTGTTTGGGAGTCTTTTGAAAAGCTTAATAAAACTGAAATCTATCTAAGCTTTCGTCCTATGCGCATCTATCATGCTATCTTCAACAATCATAACAGGACTGTACTGAAAAGGACCATTAAGCCGATTTTTGACTTTCGACTGTGAAGTTTTTTTTGATAATAAAGGACGAGACGAGCAGGACGTTCAGCTAATGGTAATTGATACGCGCTGACTATTACAAAGCAGTGCCGCTCAGGAATCTTGTAAAATCCAAAAATTCTGAGGGGCCTTACAATTGCGCTCCTCACCTTGAGACATAAGATGTTAAGTCTCATTTGCCCATTAATTTCACTAGCTACGGCGCCCTTCAGACCGAAACACAATAATGCTTACACATTATACTGCTTCACGGCAGTAATGTGTGCAAAGGAGCCTCCCACTGATATAGTAGTCGGGAATAATTGTCACAAACGACAGATCCCACAATTATATTCTTATGAACCCAATTAAAAATACTAATAAATAATAATACTCTGATCTACTTTTCAGTACAAACAGATTCATTGTAGGTACTTACAAACATTCGATTGCTAAACGATTGAAGTTTCAAAAGTTGAATTTACTCATGCTAATCCGTTATAACAAAAAAAACTGTCTGTTGTAGACTAGTAACTGTATTTTGAGCAGCCGCCTGCAAGTCTCACCGCAGCTGTCCAACAAATAGCATCACCTTGTACATTCACATAACTTTGAAGGAGAGAACTTGAAATACTTTCACAGCTGGTGGAGCCAAAGGAACCAGCGTTTATCGGCGTTATTTTTTTATGGGCAAGTTCACGATTACATTGGGCACTTCACAATCCTTATTTTACGTAGATAATAATAACAGCGCAGCAGTTATTCGATATTTTTTGCTAGCCGTCAACAGAAGATAATGGGACTCACTAGAAAGCATAGATAACCAAACAAAAACTTACTCCTTTAATTAACCAATATTATTAATAGTTCGTCTCATGACTATTCGAATAACATCAAACAGGTTGATAGTCTTGCAGAGTTCCGATGCCTATTATTCGTCTTCTTCATGAGATGAGTTTGATGAAACGAAAAAGGAACTCAATTTTTATAAAAACCTTTGGTTAGGTCACTCATATATCTTAGCTGTATCTCATCGTCATCCTTAAAATACGTTTCATACAGAACTCCTGGTCGAAATTTGTGATATTTCAATGTATACAACTTTTAAGATATGCTTGACTTTTAAAAATACCAAATCTGTTCATAATAAAAATAAAAAATACACATGAACGAAGAGTCTCCTTTCCGAAGTCTATTGATAAACATTGGATTTGAGAGATACTCACTTCCCGGAGAGCACGAGCGAGAGGCTGTCCACCTTGGTGACCTTCTCGTGCGCGTACAGCTCGTGGCACTTGAGGTGCCGTACATTGCGCATGCACTGCAGCACGCGCCGGAACTGGCGCCGCGACACTCGCAGCGGCTTGAATAGCGCCACATATACCTGAGGGCAAATCATCTGGTTCAAACACTACCTGATAATATTAACGCGGTCAGAACGCGTCACGGGTTTTTTCACAAATATCAGTTCAATATAGGTGTCCCCTATGCAGAGCTAGTTCTGGAATATTTACAATATCTATAGGTGCTAACGATAGTTTTATAAACAGACTAACATAGAGGCAAAAGAGACTGTCGCACACACCCGTTTTGGAAACCAGACACCGCAGGGATGTGGCAAACACCTGGGTCACCGAGGACTTGGACGTGACATCAGAGTTGTAATATATTACCGTGAGGAGTTGGGATGGCAAGATAAGCAGTTCATTTCACCGCGCAAAGTAGACGCTAGTTGCGGAGAATATAGCCCGTGCAGATTATCTACACCTATAACGTGATGCGAACTGAGAAGAACACGATCCGGCCGTGTTGTTCCTTTTAGGCGTAGATATCAATAGTCAGTGCCGAGTTTTGCTCTTTTCTGTTAACTTAGATTCGTTTGAGAACTCTCACTTTCAAGCTTATCTACTTACCTTGACAAGTTTCATATAATTTCATTTCTCACAGATTATGCATAGGTACAATGTTACACGGTATTTGTTAGGAATCGTGCCAGCCTTTAGCTGGGATCGAGTTAACTATTGCAGAAAATTACCTAGTAAAAATATAGGAAACACATAACTAATACCAATAAACAGGCTTAGAAAGAAACAGATTAGAAAGCTCAATTTCAGAGGAGGCTAGCTTAACTTGCATTTCAGATCATGCTTAGCATGAATATGCGTCGGTACATGACGCGGAAAAGTAAAAACTTTAATAGCTTTTTTCTCATCACTTTCCTTATTTTCTTTCTATGGAAAGGGAGAGGAAGTATTCCAAGTTTTTTTCAATAATGCTATTGGATTTTCTTAAATATTTGCTATGAGTATAGAGTACATTGTGAAGTACGCACAAATTACAAACATTATTGTCTGAGGAAGACAATACGTATAATATGTAAAGGTCATGCTACTCGTAGGTAGATAGGTAACAATCACGTACCAACTCAATTTGGCAACTGTTTTCGTTAAAACTGGTTCAAGCCCTTTTAGTCGAGGCCTAGTTTGAGTTGATGTATTCCACACAAAACTTTTCGAACCTTTCAAAGCTAGTGGACGCTTCTAGAAAACGAATCTTTGCAAGGAATGGCAAGTAGGTATAAAACGACAAGAATGTCAACATCGGAACTGCCGTATCGCGATTTGCGTGGAATGAACAAATAATATACATATACGCGTAAATAACAAAGGTCACCCAGATCTTTATTTTGTTTGTTGCATAAGATAACATTGAAGTTAATTACGAAACGTGAGCTACGAAAAGTGCAAGCAAAGAAAAATGGATGAGGCACTATGTGAAGTCTTTAGAGTATTTATCAAGCCAATATGCGCCAAAACACGCTTCGTGCCTTTTGTCCCTTATTTTCGTTGAGAAGTGAAATCTTCACATCTATCGTCAAAATTCAACCAAAAAAATATTAATTTTGCATAGTTCAACTATTTTGACGAAAATATTATGTAATACCCAATACCCAACCATTCAAACAGCATAATTTTTTTTTATTTATTAATAAAAAACAAAATTTACATTGCGTTTTCAAACCAATAAAAACCACTGGAGGTTTGTACAATTGCTAACTTAGCTATACATTATAATTTTAGAAATTATTGTTACGTGTCCCAATTGACTGAACGGTAGATTCATCAACGCAGTAACTAAACCGCTGGGGCTACCTATTTGAAATATTGCAATAATACTCCAAAAGTGAGCAATGAGAAGTAAAAACTAACCCATTAATAATAATGGTCCGCTAACTTAAAACAGCCACTAAGGAGTGTTTTTTCTCATTCTGACTTAGGTCAATAGAAGAAGACAGAGTGGGAATTAGCAATGCTTTGAGTTAGCAGACTATTATGAATAAGGGGTTAAAAGTTTTTATTTATTTATTTATTTAGAAATACCAACATTTGTTTACATTGATGCGTTACATATTTATAATATAGACTAAATATAATGTGCTTAATGTAACAAACAATTACAGGTATCTACCACATGCTTTAATAATTTTCACAAAGTAAATATTAGTTTAAGGGGGAAAAAATATACGCTAACAAGTAATAATGGTTAAATGATTTGGTTTGAAATTATTATTATTTAAGATTATTATATATATATATTATAAAACTAAGAAACATAATTATTATGACTACATTTTATTCACTAAACTTACATACAAATAATTTACGAACTGTATAGACAGAAGTCGTGAAATAAATATCGATGTAATCGCTATATATGTTTACCATCTTGCACAGCCTAGAAATAGGAGAGTTCGCTCCAAACATACATCTTTCCATACGTTTTTCCACATAGGGGAAAATTAACGAGGTACTGTTGTATGGAAATTTCATTTTGACTTTGAGCTAACTAGCATAGAGTATATACCTACATCAACTGACGTAGGCAGCATAATATATCGAAGCTTTTGGACATACGAGATAAATTAAACTCATACAGCAATCTTTCGTAAAACCGTAAATAATTACAAATGCAAAGGAATGTTAAAAGGGCTTACCCTTAACTAATCCTACTCACGAATCTTCACAATCCGATTACCTGCTGAGTTTCGGACATAAACCGACTCCTACTGATATAACGGTTCTCTAAAGTTTAAGGAAATTATATTTAGGTTGAAAAATAATATTAATTATAGAATTACCCCATTATTCATAATAGTCTACTAACTTAAAGCATTGCTAATTCTCACTCTGTCTTCTTCTATTGACCTAAGTCAGAATGAGAAGAAACACTCCTAAGCGGCTGTTTAAAGTTAGCGGACCATTATGAATAAGGGGGTTAATCTTTACACTAATACTTGGTGAGAGTACGTACTTTGTAGGTATCCCTTTTTAAGCACATTGCGCGCACACATAGTTACATTTATAGTTAACGTATATAGAGAAGAAGTGCGATTTGAAAGTATACATAGAGAAGAAGCTACGACGAATAACATTGTATTTTACAATGTATTACAAATTTAATAATTCAATCAAGCTTACTTTAAATTAAAATTTGGTCACAAATTTAATTTAAATAATCCCAGAAGTGAGGGATATTATTTACACTTTAAAAATAACAAATTGTGAAGCTTACTTTACAATGTAAGAGTTTGAATTTCGGATACATAACAGATGACAACACTCTGTACTAACGGCTGTTTTCAAAAAAGTTTCTCTAGTTACGGATACATTGCTGTCACCGTTTAATGACAAGATCTTATCTATCCATAGTTATGTCCAATATAGTAATAGTCTAATATGGACATAACCATAGGTTATTGAAATGTAGGTAAGCGTAAAAGGATAGATTTGTCTACCTCCAGTAAGTTAAACTAAGGATAGAAATGTTATTGAAAACGGCCGTAAAAGATTAAAAATATCACTTTGCTTATTGATTTATAAAACAACCTTATTAGCTATCTATGGCGACCTCCAGTTCCTTATAGATAGACTTATTAAAGTCTATTCATCTGTACAGTTAAAAATCCACCCAGCTGTTTTAAATGAATTTAATATACTGAGATATCTCGGATACATTCTAGATGTAATTAGTGAACTAGCCATTCTATTGAATAGAAGTGTTGGGAAAGATCAACCTTGGGGTAAATTCTACGTTAAATTTAAACGCCTTTGAAATAAACTGGGTGTAAAGTTATACCTGAGAATAAACCAAGAATATGAACACTTTTTACAAATAGATATTTTGCTTATGATTGATTTATTCGGACGTGTAAAATTGCCTCCGTTTATTTGCAAGGCTGCCTGACATTCAGAAAACTTCAGAATTATCATTGTATTGACAGTGTTGTCAGAGCGATATATTCAACGTTTTGCATATTCTTGGTTTATTCTCAGGTATAACTTTATACCTAGTTTATTGGTAAGGCTGTAGGTGTCATTAGCTCAGTTGTTGCACTGGTTACGGCGCCGTTTAAACCTGAAGTATTAATAACATATGCGGAGACATATAACTAGTTTTATTTTATTTATATTATAGTTTTTTGTACTGTTTGTTTTCCAAGTAATGTTAAATAAATAAAACAAAATAAATACAGGATATAATTTTGATATACATATTATGTACTTTGACGGTAGCGTGACAAATGAAGGTTCGTAATATCTGCCTGGTTGACAGACTTGTGATGGTTTTATTGCTATAAGAACAAATTTTCAAACATTGTTATATAACTTGATCAAAGGGCTAAACCCGCAAAATAGATAGTTAAATTTAATTTATTATCACTCACAATCATCATTAGTAAGTTTTCACGAGCCATGTTAACTTCGACAAGAAAACAATTGATGTAGTTCTGGCGAGAAAACAACAAGGGTTTTCATTTGTGCGCGCAACACGGAAAGTCTACCGAATAGAATTCAATAAGTCTTCTACTTTTTCTTAGAACTACGCGCTCAATATATGATTGATCATATGTGGACATAGATGCAGTTGCGGATATCAGCTAGTATTTCATAAATCGGAAACACGGATATTGCCGAGATGTAAGAACCATTGTATGGAAACACTTCCAGTTATTTCTTATTCCGCACAGAAAATAGCATTCAAATAAGGAGAATCGAATCAGCATAATATCAAGAAGGTAACATAATACGCCACCGAGCAATAATGCGAGCTATGTCGGAACTAAGAACAGGTAAAAAGGACTACATTTCGAACAAAAAACATCCCACTTATTGCTTTTTTTCCCTTTCCCTTTTCCCAACATCGAGTTTCGGGTTATATGGTATAATGAAATTATTTAAGTTGGTGTTTCATTTTGCGACCGCTAATGTGCTGCATTCTGCAAAAAACCTATAGGTTTTGTAACTAGTGGATTAGAAAGTTTACATATAAGTTCTTTTTTCCCATAAAAATTTAACAAACATAATAAATTCTCAATTTATTCTATAATACAATAATTATACTTTATTTATAGCCAACTAAATTGAATACCGTAAAAACGTTTTAAGTTAGTGTTGTGCACATATTTCAGTTAAGTCGACCGTAGAGTGAAGTTATTCCCTAAAAAGTTTTACCATTAGTTTTAACAAATATCAAATAAGAGAAAGCCCCAAGAACCAAGAACAGCAGAAGGCCGATAATCTAGTTCCAGCCGAAATCAAAACAAAACCGCCTTCATGGCTACAGCAGGTAGACCTGTTATACTTGAAACGAACCACTCAATTCATTGTTAATAATACTGTGGGGTTACGGGGTATTGTAAGTTTCCGCATAGCGAAGCGCAGAAAAATAAAATTATATAATTCGATTGAATATAGTTTACGTTTAGGCAAAAATATCAAGCGAAAATCAGAATGTCAGATAAACGGTATAATATTATAGAGTTGTTACAAAATGGGCCATGTCTTTGTACGTTTACTAGTTATAGTATCAGATTACGGAAAATTTATGATTACTATTTGTTTGATATATGTCCTATTTGTCGTGTTCAAATTCCATCACTGAATTGTTGTTGGCAATATCTACAGCTGTTGTACCTACATCATTACTTTTACGCGAGTAGTCGCTATAACATGGCAACAAAAAATGCAAACATGCAACCATAGAGTACCTATTTTTTTTTTTACTATTTTACGGCCCTGGGTTCAACTCCTTTCTTGTTTATGATAAGTATTAAATGAAACGAATCAGTTCATAAGTAAATGCGTCTTTACATAAACCAGTTCTTTATTTGTAGGTGACATAAGACTTATTATTAGGTATGTCAATTGTCAGACTCAGAGCGGTTAACGTGACAGTGAAAACTGATATACACATAAACGCCATATTTAAATCATTGCAAATTTCGAATGATTTATTTATACATTTAAAAAAAATTTTGAACACAGAAGCTTGTTTTTTTAGCGGAATTTCGGGTGATTAATATTAAATTCCAAGCTGATCTTTCTAGGCCCTGCGTTCTATTTCGTAGTGCAGGGCCATTCTTTTGGCACAACTCCTTTAGTTCTAAACGATTAAAGAGGTCCTTTTTCTCTCCTCTGCTGATATTGATTAATAAAAAACCTGATTAAGGTTGTATCATTTTGGAACGAAGTTCCTTATTTTTAATGAATCACGGTCGAATTACGACTATGAAATCGTTAAATCCATTTTAAATACTTACCAATTTTGACAGTACTAAGACAATTATGTTTACAAAGTGTATTCAGAAAAAAAATGCATTTAACAGAATGTATGCCATGACTCAAGGATTTTCGAGCTTCCCTGATATTATGCGACGTAATTTCAACCGTTTCATTGTAAATAAAACAGTATTATTTAGTGTGTTCAAAAGCATGACAGTTTAATATACTTTATTGTGTATTTTGCTCTAGAGGCTGATGCTGCCACCGCGCGATAGTAATATTAATTATTATATATTTGAAGTTCCTTATTTATTATCATATTATTTGAATTTAAAACGCTTTCAACGTTGAATATGATTGATATATTTAATGCAGCACCTTACAAACTAAGTTGATTTATTCAAGAACTTTTTCGTATAAGACTGGCGAATGAAAATCTTGTACATGTTCTTCTTTCACATTACTTTTCTCAAACGTATAGCAGATGGGAAAAAGTACAAAAGAAAATAATGTAATGACTATTCGTGCATAAAATATAGATGCATGCAGCATTTGTTGTGTTTCAAAACGAAAAGATCGTTTTATTGAAACCACTAAGGCAAATTGTATAATTGGACAGTTATAAATAAAACGGATACAGTCATCTAACAACGATTGTTTCTCAATTTAAACATATAAAACAACATCTAAGAGGCGACGAACAAAAAACACAAGAGTATTAAATGATGCAGACATCAAACAGATTAAGTGAAGCGCTTCTTCAAGATTCAAGATTAACTGATCAAATCTGGCTTAGCGAACGACAAGAATGCAATCTCTACTGAATAGAAATTGCTTTCGTTTTCACAAATAATTATAAGCCACAGAGATTATGATTATAAATGCAATTTTTACAATTACGTAGTCACGAAACAGAAAAAGGCCGTGAAATACACCCAGATTTTTGTTATACATAAAGAGGGGGGAAATGTTGAGGCAACCCATGGACACCCACAAAACCAGGGGGGTCAAGAGATGCGTTGCTGGCCTTTGGCCTGTGTTTGAGATAGATTCTAATAACTATTAATAATATGTTAAACCGGTGGTATTTTCAGCACGACACAAAAATAAGAAGAAAAAAACAAACGCCAAGGAGGCCGCCAATGCTTACTTTCCTCAGGTGTATTTATTTATATATTATTATTTTTAAGAGAGTGTGGGATTTATTTCTCACCATCAAGTGAATCATACGCACGTTTTGAATTCTTATTTGATAAAAAAGAACTCTTCTATTATCTTTATTAGTATTTTCTGGATTAATGTAATATAGTTTCGTGTATCCTGCAAATTCTCCTATTCCATAAAAAAAACAGTCCCCCTGAAGACGAGATCTGGGAAGGTCTTGGAACGTCGTTTTAGCTAAAATAAAAATAAAATAAATATAAAAACAAAGTTACACGCGTTTTAATCGTTTAAAAAGTGTTTTATTTAAAAATATAAAAGCCATGTAATGTAGTACCTTGTACGATTCAATTTATAAAGTGTAGTAGATCTAAACTAAACAAACTCGCCATAACGATTTTAAAATTATTTTTATTTCAGATGCTGCGATGACTATAGCAGCCAACTGTACTAAATAGTGATAACTAAAGAACTAGGAAAGGTTTTGACGATGCCGTCAGTTTTATGTCCTGCATACAGTGTAAAAAAACACAGCTGATAATGTATTTTATATATTATTATTACTTAATTATTAAGATACTTGGCCATTTAAAATAACAAATAAAAAAAATCTAATTTTTAGTTTTATTAAATTCAAATTTGACCGTGAGCCTTGACCGTGACCTTCGGTTATTCCCTGCCATTTCTCATACTTTCTCGAACTCAATATTAATCACATTTGGAATTGCGTGTGTAAAGAAAACAAAGTTGTCTTGCACAAATAGGATATGGAGCCGTCGAAAATTTTCAAGACACTTCAATGGAAAGGTATCAGTCGTGTGTTTTTGTATTGTACTATTAAGTATCAATAGATATATATCAACATATCCATAGTCGAAGAGCATTCTCCGAAATCCTATAAGAAAACAAATAATATTATCCCGAGCAATGAAGACTCCCGCTAGGAGCCTTTCGTATCATCATGACCTCAAATTTGGTGCTTAGCGTCAATACACAGGAAAAGCCCGAAATAAATACCTACAGTTAAAGAGAGTGGGTCGATAAAAATGCTTGCTGTCCTTATACTATGGTGAATAGTGCAGTAATATCCATTTCACTGATGAAAAATTTTTCACAACTGAAGAGCACTACAACTAAAATCCAAAGAAGCTTCACTGTGTTCGGAAAAATGCAACTTCTTCGTCTTCATCCTGCGTCAGTCAAGGTTTGGTGGGAGTTTTTTTTATTGCAGATACACAGAGCTTCATTTTTGTGAAAAAAGAGTGAAGACACTGCCTTAGATCGTACTGTGAAACCTCCCAGCAATACGCTTTTTAGAAATGTATCTTGTACTTTCCATCAAGAACAAGACACGAAATATTCGAGCTACGCTGGAGCTCAGCTTTCCGGACTTTATGAGAGTCGAAAACTGGCCCACATCTAGTCCAGATCTGTAACTCTTGACGTACAAACTGACCATCAGTTTTAAAAGATGTGGCCTGCACTAAACGACACACTAAAGAAATCTCTAAAACAAGCAGTGACTTCATTTCCCACAGAAAAGTGCTTAAATGCAGAGATTCGTGGCCAGGTAGATACTAGGCCAGCATTATAGTCAAAGGGAAACATAATATCAAGTATAATTCTTTTTATTTATTGCTGAAACACCAATAGTCAAATACATATAAATTTCATACAGTCAAACTACTACACAACTAGAGCTGCTTTTTCTTTAGACAGTGTAACGCCCCGCAACCGGAGTCGACCTGTGTATCTATTTTGTATTTTAATCTGTGGTTAGTTTAAATTAGCTTCTCAAATACGATACTTGACAACTATTTTATAAGTAATTGCAATAGCGAAATTCTCAATTGTGTCTCGAGCGTGTTGTGCATCAAAATTTGTCATGTGTGATATTTTAATTACTTAAGAATACATTACAACCACGCACTGTTGACCATGCTAAAGTGATTGATCATACCTACATAAAAAGAAGCAAAGGATTACACAGTTTGCCAATAATTCCTACAACAGGTCACTAGGACAGGACGTGTCGATACAGCTGCAGTGTTTCAATTGTAAACATAATATTTATTATAGATAAATTAATACACTTTTGCCCCTGTCAATGTTTAAAATAAAAAAACGAAGGACAGCCCTTCGACAAATATACGATCAATTTATACATAATATATTTTACTCGATCCTATCCGCGAATGATATTTTCATCCATTCTTGCTTTTGGCATCTCAAGAAACGATCTATAGTACGTCTTCGTGATGTTTCAAACCAGTGTCAAACTATGGAAGTTGATCTCCAATAGTCAATCAATATCTAATTATCTATATATATAAAAGAGAATGTATGTTTGTATGTTCCCTAATAACTCCTAAACTATTCGACCGATCTCAATGAAATCTTTTGTAATAGATTCGTTGAAGCTCAAGGAAGGTGTGCATATTATATAATTTATATGGCAAAACAGGTCAGCTAGTATATAATATACATAACTAAGTTTTGTCACGAGTAATTCTGTATAACTCAAATTTAGCTTACTTCAAACATGATACAACCCCTTATCACTAAAGGGTTCCAAGGCAATCGTTTATTTTGGCATTATTGGAGAAATGGTTGTCTGGTAAGAATTTGTCGACTAAGGGCAATAGAGGAGTCATCAAACCACTTGTTAACTGTGCGTGAAGACACTCATTCAGAAATGAATGAAAGCGAAAGTTTTTAT
The DNA here is from genome assembly GCA_949711755.1 of Leptidea juvernica. Lineage (NCBI taxonomy): Eukaryota > Metazoa > Arthropoda > Insecta > Lepidoptera > Pieridae > Leptidea > Leptidea juvernica. The sequence continues at coordinate 3,408,432 of CATIXQ010000005.1, forward strand.
TATTATTACCTATTACGTCATACTTTTGTGTGGGTGTGTAAGACTAAAGTTTACGAGATGAGCACTAAGCGTGAAGGGTCGAGACTGCTAGTTTAGGCGCTAGCGGATTAGTATATGTTTTGCAAGTAAATAGTTTTTTTTTATGGAATAGGAGGACAAACGAGCGTACGGGTCACCTGTTGTTAAGTGATCACCGCCGCCCACAATCTCTTGCAACACCAGAGGAAACACAGGAGCGTTGCCGGCCTTTAAGGAAGGTGTACGCGCTTTTTTTGAAGGTACCCATGTCGTATCGTCCCGGAAACACCGCACAAGGAAGCTCATTCCACAGCTTTGTAGTACGTGAAAGAAAGATCCTTGAAAACCGCACTGTGGAGGACAGCCACACATCCAGATGGTGAGGATGATATCCTAACTTGTGGCGTGTCGTGCGAAGGTAGAATTATTTGCCCAGTTTACTCCGCGAGAGTAGAAACGAGATAAGCGTTTAACTAAAAACGGTAGACCCGCTCGTCTTGTGTGATTAAAGGTGAGTAAATATCGTATTTTATTTCGTTAATGTGACTCGGCGGTGTAGGTGGAAAATACCGTTCTTAATCGGTTTATTCCATGAAACCATTCTAATGAACTTAGATCACACTAATAATCGGATATAAAGTTCACTGTGTCCGCAAACATTGACCGGTTCGAAATTTTTTTTGGTTTCAAAGCCTTGGTTGTAGGTTCCATTTTCGATGGATGCTAAAAAAAGTAGAAAGTGTGTTTTTTTTGTACATAACAAAACAAACAAACTATAATCTTCATCAGGATAATCTAAGAGTTAATCTTCATATGTTACAGCAGGCGTGTGTCACTTGTGCTTCAGGTGTACAACGAGACAAAACGAAGTAAAGTAATTGGTTATCGTAATAATTGGCCCTTGGTATATATATACCATATATATATATATATTCTTGTGGTGCCAAACAATATACTAAAGCCCCCAGGAAGTGCTACAAAATACATCGGATATGCGATTTGTGATAAGATAAAAAATTTATCGGTATGTAGTAAGATAATTTGACTGGCTAATGAAAAAGCTGTGTAATAATGATGATTATATTTTGCCTGCGACTTTGTACACGTTAAACTAGTGATCGCGGACCTTAAATAGTATCTATTTTTACTTTTACTACCATATACCATACAAGGTATGTAGAGTTAATGGGTGAAAATCAAATCAAATCAAAATAACTTCATGTACCTAGGTCACGGAAATTACACTTATGAATGTCAAAAAAAATATTTTTTCTTATTGAATCTACCGCTGCTTCGTTAAGGGTTGAGCTAATAAGAAGAAGTAACAAACTCATTGCCACTATTTTAAATCAAGATTTACATTTTCATCGTTTACAAATCATTTCAATTGCAATATAATATGTAAAGTGATGCAAAAAACATAACAAACCAACAACCAAACTCATTTAATTAAACTATACACTGCCAACTATTCGACAACCCATCCCCCTGCTTCTATTGAGCAAATTAATAGTAGTTGATAAGCACTGCTTCTATTGGGCAGTGTGATGACTATTTATAACTAGCTGACCCGACAGACGTTGTTATGCATATAAAATTAAGTTTATTTTTTGCCTCCTGAGAAAGTTAGAAAGATATAGATTCTAATTAGTTATTCATTTTAAATTACTATTCTTTCAATTTGATTTCTGAACGACGGGGACACATCAAAGGAAAAATTTATACGTTTATATTTTTTTTTTCGAAAATTTTCATATTTATTCACCTTTTAAACGTTCCCTGGACTCCCACAAATAATTCAAGACCAAAATAAGCCAAATCGGTCCAGCCGTTCTCGAGTTTTAGCGAGACTAACGAACAGCAATTCATTTTTATATATATATATATATATACTAGTGGACCCGACAGACGTTGTCCTGTACACATGTCTTAAATTTGAAAAATCGGTCCAGCCGTTAGGAGGAGTTCACTAACATACACATGAGCAGGAGAATTATATAATATGGACGGAATTCAGAATCTAAACCAATCTCAAATTCACTGAAACAAACAAAAAATCATAAAAATCGATCTAGCCGTCTAGCAGGTAGTTTGATTGTCTAATCTAAACCATCCTCGAATCCACATGAAGACACACAGAAAGTTTCATCAAAATCGGTCCAGCCGTCTAGGAGGAGTTCAGTGACATACACACGCACACAAGAAATACATATATATTAAGATAGATAATAGTAATAAGTGTACTAATTTAATTAAAGATTTGGAATATTTTACAGTAAACTAAGCAATTACACAATTGGGCATCCCAGCCCCGACTACAAATTCACTGGTGAACACAAGTAAGCCATTGATTACATTAGCAACTTAACGTGATGTTGTCACCGGTACAAAAACCGGTATCGAAGCGGGGCCACCCAAATGACAGTGCCATATGAAATTACATAATACCTAGACTAGAAACAATCCTCCGAGCCTCAAGTTTTATGTAATACAAATGTCCAAAGTAATATTCTTTAGAATCCTGAGCGTAGCGAGGAATTGAAAGACACCGCCCGGGAACACAATATTATGCCCCGAGTGACATATATCATTCCTCATCTACAAGACTACAACACGAGAGCGATGAATGCGTTATATTGATGAATATATTATACCAAAAGTAACTAACTTAAAAGGGTGATAGAAGCCGATAGGAGAATTAGGAAACGCACAGTACACTAATAAGGGAATTCTTAAAACTAAAACGAAGTTTGGCTCCGGGTTCACAAATTTGAAAGTATACAAAAATGCGATTTAATTAATTAATTGGTAAAATTTATTGAATTAGGCGTTACTTTGCGGAAATCCATAATAATACAAATGATTTAAGTTTTCTTTAGTGTTAATTCCGCCAATATTTGTTTTTAAAAAACAATTCGACACTTGTTTCGCCTCTACAAGAGGCATCCTCAGGACGTGTTGTCTCGCCAAAATCTGGCACGAGAGTCTCGTGCCAAATTTCAAACAAATATTGGCGGAATTAACACTAAAGAAAACTTAAATCATTTGTATAATTAATTGGTATTGGAGTCGCTTTAAAAAAGGTTTAGGTTTCAAGTTAAAATAGTTTTTATTATTTATAAAAATCGTATTAAAATAGCTTATATCAAATAGCAATACATGTTATAGTTACAAATTGATTTTTATTCAATATTTTTATCATAGACAGTTTAAAATATAATCCAAGAATTTAGCATCTTATAATTTGCATTTATCTAAACTGCTAAACTTAAATACATTAATTAATAAAGGCAAAGCTGTGTATTCCACTAAGTTTAGATATATAAGTATTAAATACTTTTTGAATTTATATATATTGGAATTTCAAAATTACAAGTAGTTACAGTATTTATTGTATATCTAGATGGTAAGCCTTTTTAAAGTAAAAAAAAACGTGTGACACTCGGGGACTGCCGCGGTAAAGCTATTACATAGCATTTTTTATCAACTTATGCAATTATAATTATTTATTTATTTTATTTATGCAGTATTTTTTTTGATAAAATTAATTTAAAAAAAAGGAAACGGGAGTGAGTAAAATTTAACTTGCAAGATTTGATAACAGACAGACAACGGGACAGGTGAAACTAAATAGAAATGCTTGTCATAATAATAAAAATTAAAAAAACGTGATAAAAAAAAATAAAGAAATTAATAAAAATCAAGATGTACCCCAGGCTCGAACCTGGGACCTTCTGCACAAAAAGCATACGTGATAACCGCTGTTCCAAGGCAACTGTAATGACCATTGCGAAATATCTATATACATCTAGTAAGTAAGTGTTAGGTTATTTTCGTTACGGAATTTCTGGATTCGGTCTCCACGCTCAAGGCCCGCGAAAGAAGCTATGCAATAGCTTAAAATAAAAACAGTCCCACCGTTTGGGATAAACTTCCGTATACACATTCAATCTTAAATTTACCCAAACATAAATAAGCCTTTGAAACAAAATCCTGTAGACACACAACACGCCCTATCTATAACAACAACATTACCGCCAGTTCAGCCTTTAAAATAATAAATATAGACGCAACCTAATGGTATTAATGCAGTAATCAATTTTTAGCACATTTCATTAAGTAAGCGAAAGTCGAACCTCGTTAGAGCGGGGGAATATAGGTCGGACAATATTTCACACTGCTTATACGATAACGACCGGAGAACCGCTGCAGTCGTATTGGCAACGATACTACGTACCCTGGGGTCAGGCTCTGACAGAAATACGACTTAATAATAAATCAGACAAGATAATGCTACAAATTATATCTATTTATCTGTGACCTCGTAGAAATTATCTAGTTAACCAGTACACTATGTCTGAAGTATAAGATAGGTATCACTATTTTGTAAGACAATCAACGATCATTAAGTGGTCAGAATGTACGTTTGTGTAAGCTTCAGTTAGCACAGTGATTACCTTCTTCAGCAAACAGGTTGGTTCATAATTGGAACTCATGCCCTGAATTGTTGTGTTGGTGCCATCGATAAACTTTTAAGAATAGACTCGATAAGTAAGACGTTATCTTCTTTTCTTGAAATCGGATTTTCATAAATAAGAGAGATAAAAGAATTTATAAGTTGTATTTGCACTCGAAACTTTGAAACACCTTATTTCATTAGTCCAGTAACGCTAGGTACCTACAGTGACGATCTAGCCGACATCCTAACTCTCCGCGATAAACAAAAATTTATTTTATTTTTATTTAAAGCATCACAAAATCCACAGAACTTAAATTAGGTTATAATAATACTATTTTGTAGGACTTACATCTAATAACGGATTTACAATATTTATAATAAGACATGATATTTGTGCGTGTGGGGTTTGGTGAGAGTGCGTGTGTGTGCATGTGTGTGTGTGTGTGTGTGTTTGTGAATTACTCTAAATTTAACCTAATTTAACCTTTAATTTAAATGAGCTTAATATTAACAACATTATAACATAGTATCTTAAAACTCATATATATCTACAATACCGATCTATTATTGAGTCTAGCAATAACATCCGAGACATATTTGCTGTAAGTAATATCAATTGGGTCTTGCACAAATACTGACTTGATTGCATTGTTTGCGAGAGCAACCCTTCCGCGTGACGTCACTCGAAGGCTATTCACCCTGCAGCTACTCCACTAACCCACTTCTACGCTAAATGTATACAGCTGTAGACTGTTCACAGCGAACGGAATCGTAAAGGACACTTAACTGAGTATGAAACATACATAATATATACTTTATAACGCGATTGAGAGCTATGTTATTTCCTGTTTGGATTCGCAATGTTTAATCTTGGTAATCTTGGCTCTATGTGTCTAAAACCGCTGATTCGATTTAGATGAAATATGCGGATAGTTTTGAGATCTAGCTTTAACTTAGACAAAATAAAATTCTACTTTAACCTAAACTGCTACATAGATTAAACTAAGAATATGTGTGAGTGTATGTGTATTAAGGGGAAGTCTTCAATAGCACTTCAGCAACTCAGAAGGCTTTGTTCGTTTTAGTCTTTATACTCTATCAGTGTTGTCAAGGAGCTAGATTGCCTCGACATTCACGTAATGGTGAAGTCTATGATGATGAGCTTCAGCGTATATTTGGATAACTTTGTCAACGAACTCAATGGTCATTCCATTGGAATGCTGGAAATGACATAGGATAGTCTATATACCAAAAATCATCCTTCGAGGGGCTCATACAAACTTGTACATACGGGAAATCAAAAAATAGTCGAGTAAGAAATACAAAACTCAATATAACAATAAAAAAAATTGCCCATTAAATATGAACTAATATACAATGTATGGATTCTTATTTCACCATACTGTAATAGGTATAATACAATGACTCAAAAACTGTTGAATCAGTATATTGTCTTAAGTTACCAAGGGAGCATGATACGAAAGTAAATACGGAGGAAGTCGTGGGCAGAAGTTTTATTATAAATGAGTATCCTTCTGTCTGTCTGTTACTCTTTAGAGTGAAGGCTACCATTTATCCTGTAATATTGAAGTATTTACTATGGACGGCGTTAAGCCGAACTTAAGTTTACAAACTGTACCTATTCTATACTTAAATGTACGTAAATTTCAATTCCAAACTTGTGTATCTCTCTCTCCAAACAAATGTACTCCAAGTTCGGATTTCTTTCATCTTCTATCACTCTATATATTCTTCTCAATGACTTTCACTAGATACATCTTCTTAATCTCTTTATTTCTCTCAAAACTTAACTAACCAAAAAATCCTTGCAAGGAATGTAAACTTGAACAAGTCAATTATCAATTTACAATAATTCTTCATAAACCGGCATCTATATAACAAAATTATTTTTTTCCTTTGCTAAGTTTCTTCCAGGGATAATAATAGATTAAATAGCATGCTATGCTAATAAAAAGTATATTATATTATAACGATCATCGAGACCGACAGAAAAAGCGCATTATCCAGTAGAACTAGCCAAAGCTAGTTTACGCAACAACGATAAATAAAAATCTGCCTTTTTAGGGTTCCGTAGCCAAATCGTCATCAATCAAAAACGCGAACTCACCATCAAGATGAGGAAAGTCGCATATTTGGGGCACTTGCACGAGAGGTAGGAACTCCTACAACGCATCATAATAGGAAAAATTGCCGGAAACGAGGCGTAGGTTGCAGAAAAAAGTCGGCTGCCACATCTGAGAGCGGATAGTAATCGCGAGTGCTGCAGAACTATTTCGCCTCCCGAAGAACAAAAAGATTAAATTACAAAGCTGACTGCCAACCTTCTCTAGTCGGAGAGGCACGCGAAGAAGAAGAGCCAAATGGCAAAAAACGGAACCCTTATGGATTCGTCATGTCTGTCTATCCGTCCGTATGTCACAGTCACTTCTTTCCGAAACTATAGGAACTATACTATTGAAACATGGTAATTAGATGTATTCTGTGAACCGCATTAAGATTTACACACAAAAATAGAAAAAAACAATAAATATTGGGGGTTCGACATACCTACTTACGCAAATTTTTTTTTCATCAAACCCATACATACGTGTGGTGTATTTATGGATAGGTCGTAATTCATTCTTCCAAAATGATATTGAGGTTTCTAATATAATTTGTTTCAAAAGCATCGATCGAAGTTACAACGAGCTACAAGAACTTTTATATTATGTTACTTGCTGCTACGGAACACTTCATGGGCGAGGCCGAATCGTACTTAGCCGCTTTTTTGCATTGGCATCCCGAGATTGTAATTTGCAACAGCCTACCGTGTGCGTGGTTTTCATCAATAAAGTTGAATGGCGCCGAGCGGTTCGTTGTGATCGGAATGTTTAATTCGATACATTTTACTTAATATTACAAAAACATCATTATAATATTGTAGAGTCTTTTTCTTTAGAAGGATCAGCGTTTTTATGAAACGATATGAGAGGGAAGCGAGGTCTGGTGTAAATACACCTTTCTAAAAGGCCGACACCGCTCCTGTGATTCCTCTGGTGTTGTAAAAGTGTGGGCGGCCGGCTGTGCTAAATAACATCAGGTGTACCCTCGATTATACTATCTTGCATAAAAAAAAACTATTTTGTCGCGCGTAACTGCCTTCTTATTGATGTGACAACTGGTTTAATTACAAATATACGGAAAGTAAAGTTGCATGACAATCCAGTTCTGGCGGGCTTTAACTTGTTTTTTATTTATTTTTTGTCTGGCTACACATATTGATTAATTGGACAGAAAATTAAACGGGACATTTTAATAAGCGGCCGATTTCCGTATTCAATCGATATCTTTAAATCTCACCCGGCTAACTAATAGGCTTAGAGGAGCTTCGCTAAAATATGGTTTGGTATGCGATGGCAAGTCCATACGTCTTGTTTGTGAACGGGCGCTGCTTGGGGTGGCTGGTCGATCCTGTCATAGATTTCTTCAAAATTATGTATTTTATATAAGTTTTTCAAGTACTCTGAATTATTTCGAGGAACATGTACATTAAATGAAAATTTTGAACATTAACGTTGTGCATTTTGGAATGGTTAGGGAATAATTTCGCACGAATTGCATTATGTATCAGTATAAGAGTACTAGTTTCTGCGCTATATCCGGACATACATAAAGATTCTTCAAACTACTTTTTTAGCTTCGCCATTGTCTGTACAGCATCTTTAAATAAAATATAGTATGTATAGAAGATAATATGTTTAGGAGGCACTAACAGACACATCACACATAGACGTTATTGCGTAATCTACTCAAGTCTAGTGTCGCATGCTAATTTCTCCTTCATGTATTCCAAATTCGGTCACGCCTACAACTAGTGACTGGTTCCACTCTAATTTGACAAAAAATTCTGGAATTTTGTACATAAAAGGGCATATATTCAAACTAGATCGAATCTGTATGTATATTATGTAGCTGTATGTTACTAATGGAAGGCTCCTTTGTACAGGATGCCGGCTAGATTATGGGTACCACAACGGCGCCTATTTCTGCCGTGAAGCGGTAATATGTAAGCATTACTGAGTTTCGGTCTGAAGGGCGACGTAGCTAGTGAAATTACTGGGCAAATGAGACTTAACATTTAGAGTATATCTCGAGGTGACGTGCGCACTTGTAGTGCCGCTCAGAATTTTTGGGACTTTCATTCTTCCTGAGCGGCACTGCATTTTAATAGACAAGGCGTATCAATTCACATCAGCTGAACGTTCTGCTCGTCTCTTACCTTATTTTCATAAAAAAATCATATCAAAATGACAGATTCCAAAATAATACAAATATAATATGTATTTTGTTTATTTTTAATTGTATCAGTATTTATGGCCAGACTAACTATAGCCTTCAAGACAAGAGCATACTCCCAGCTTTACACACGTGTCGAATTGTTTAAAGACAAATATTGGCGGAATTAACACTAAAGAAAACTTAAATCATTTGTATAATTATGGATTTCCGCAAAGTAACGCCTACTTCAATAATTCTTTTTTTTTAATTATTATAAAATTAAACTTTACATTATATTTTTATTTTTCAACACATTCCCGCGTTTTCATTGTGAATTAACCACAATACAATAGAATAAATACCTAGCTGAAGACAATGAGAGAGATTGGTACGACCGACGTCTCGGATAATTACATCGAACATTTAAAAAAAGATGAAAAAATATTACAGGTTTTAGGCTTAATAGATGCTGCAGCATATGTACCTACCCTTAGTTTTATAATACATGTTTCAGAAGAATATCTACTATATTCGAGATATCGGTATCGGAGTAACAAAATTAGTATTTTCTTTGATTAACGCGACTGTTCACATTGAAATAAAACTTAAGATTTTGAGTAAAAGTTACATTTTTTTTAATAATTTAGGTAACCCGAAGTTTCGTGATCTTTCCAGAGCTCGTCTTCAGACCCTGAAAACGAGTTTTATTTAAATAGTGTGAGTATTATTGATAACCAATGCTGAAAGGCCGGCAACGCTCCTGTGATTACTCTGGTGTTGCAAGAGATTGTGGGCGGCGGTGATCACTTAACAACAGGTGACCCGTACGCACGATTGTCCTCCTATTCCATAAAAAAAAAACAATGCTTTTCGTTCACTGCTTAAAAGCCATTAAGCCCAGTCACCCATCTTGAATTATCTCTGGTACGCCATATTTGTTTACTATATAGAACACGTAAGAAAACATAGACTAATACTAATTCTATTTTTACATTTATTATTTAGTTTTCAGTTATTTGCGTTTCGAAATACCCGCAAAACTTTGATGATGAAATTTATGAGTAATCGCGGCAACTGACCAAATTTTATACAAATTTAAGTCCATGTCATTGTTAAACTTCGTACAGAGGACGGCACCATTAGCGGCGCGTGTAATCGACCTTCGACGTAATACTCTTATCTGTAGACTATCACTTTCGCATTACCGCGCACTCACTATCAATAATTGGACAACACGTTATGTCGAATTACTGGCTCTGTTGCGATGTTATTTACAACCGTTAAACTCGAATAGGTACTGTTATTTTTACCCTTGAGCTTGATAATCAACGGATGTCTAAATGTTTTGAGTTTTCTTTAGTTTTAATTCCGCCAATATTAATTGTCTTTTAAACAATTCGACACGTGTTGAGTCTCGTGCTAGATTTTTGCGAGTCTGTTTAAAAGACAAATATTGGCGGAATTAACACTAAAGAAAACTCAAAAAATTTGGATAATTATGGATTTCCGCAAAGTAACGCCTACTTCCATATATTTTTTTTTAAATTAACGGATGGTTTTCATATGTATTGCTAACAATTTAAGAGACTTTTTCCTCTTAGAAAAACACGATTAGCAGTTGAACATGTTAGTGTTATGTATCCAACGGGAACCCTATTACTAAGATTCCGATGTCCGTCCGTCAGTCCGTCGTCCACAAACTACACAGTTATAAAAGCTGACATTTTGACAAAGCTACAATATAAAACGGATAACAAAAACAAAGATGTAGAATTAAAAAAAGACCGCCATAGAAATTAGTATTATATGGTACGGAACACTTCATGTGCGGGTTGTTGTTGCTGCCGAAAATATCACAACTAGCACTAGAAATTCTGATGAATATCATGCAGTGTAATGTAAATAATATTCCAGATGGCAACCCTTTTGTTAAGCTAATACAGCGCTGGATTGTGAGCGCTTAACCTAGTTCTCTAAGTGTAACGACCCATTGTAACTGCCATTTATTGTTTGGCGTAAACACTCCATAAATAATTATAAAAACTCAATATTGTTTATTATATTAGTTTCCTGCTTTTTTTTTTTTGAAAAAGTACTGAGATGAGCAAAACGTTCACGTGATGGTAAATGATTCACCCCGCCGGCTGCCCATTACAGTGCAGTTCCTCGTGTCGGGCTCGTCATTTGACACTCAATAGGAAGAATGAATCTTTTAGCCCAGTAATTTTACTTGCACATTACTGTTACCCACCTAGCTGGCATCCTGTGCAAAGAAGAGCCTGCCACTGGTAAAAAAAACTGTTTAAGTAAGTGGGGCACTCAGAAAGTTTTGACAAACAAAAAAATCACCTTATATGGGATAAAAAAAGTTTATTAAATATTTTCAAATTTCTCTTATCCTATAGATAATATATAGCCTCATGCGTCTACAACAGTTTGCGAAACACTTTTTCCACTCTGCTGCAGACACCTCTTCTACGGGCTTAGAAGACTCAGGCTGTAAGCGCATCATCCGGCGACGAAAATTGGATCAGTTTCAGTTGATTTTTTATTTTAGGGTATAAAAGAAGTCACATGGTCACTACTAGATCAGTACTGTACGGAGGGTGATCCGTGACTTTGACCGGTATCCAGGAAGTCCTTTGTTTTGAGTGCTGAGTGCGCGGGAGCGTTGTCGTGGTGAAGCACTATTGCGCGGAGCCCGGTGTTCAGTCTCCTGTCGCTCGTGGCAGTGAAACTTCTGTAGTATACCATTCGGCGTTAATGCAACTTTGATTTCGTTATAGAACAGACACTGAATACACAGTGAGGAAAGTAGTCGATAAAAATTTTACATGCGCTTCTCAATCGCTTCACTTTGGTAGGCGTTGGTTGGGATCGTATTGATGTTATATTCGTCACCTCTCACAATGTCGTAAACGCGCCGAGACAAGCCTGCTTTAAATTTATTGATCATGTCACGGCTCAATTTTACACGGGCCAGTTTCTGAGCTGTGGTGGAGTTGTGCTATTCCTCTCACGCGAAGGTGCTTGAGTAGAATCTTGTGAACGCTTTCCAATCTTATCTGCAATATATTTGGAATTTCTTCGTATATAATTAGTTTGTTTTCTTGATTTTTTTTACAGCTAGCACATTTTCCTCGGTAATAGCCGTCAAAGAATGACCATTTCTGTCTTCAGCCCGCGATGATAGACGACCGCGATTAAATTCGTTAAGCCAACGAAAGTGGCTTTAGAAAGGCTGTCCAAAAAATCCATAATACGGAAAAAAATGAAAAGATAAATAGGTACTTACCTAAAATCTTAATAAATGAATATATCACTATTAATATATAAGTACACATTTAACACACACACAATTAATTTTTCACAAAAGTTATGAAAAAAGAAGAGACCTCTGGTATAAAGACTGTTTAACTCTTGGAAGGCCCGAAATTTGAATCTCTCTCTTCACTCAGGTCTCTACACATTTATGTCCTTCGCTATCCTCAGAATCTAACATAACACAGTCCTAATACGACAGTCCTTTATTTCGTATGTGTATAATATAAAATGTGTAACTTCAATACTATAATAAACAATACCACTCAAACAATGTAATACATTTCTTTTGAATTTTGTAACACACATGATGTGTGTTTCACGCATTTCCTGGGATATTGTTGTAGAAGCATATGCTTCTACAACTACTAAAGTATATACTATACCCAACTAAAGACATTATTAACTCAAGTTAGCTATGCAGCAGGCATAACGAGTTTATATTTATTTTGTAGTATACTTATGATGCCGAAGATAGTATTTTTGATGTGGTAGGTAACTTATTAAGTCTTTAAATTTATACTTGAAGTATTTGGAAATTACAGCAGAAACTAGTTACATAAAGCAATGAGAAATTAACCTTATACTATATTACCTGCAAGTCAACTATTGTTTAACAATAGGTACAAGGTGAACAGAAAATATTTTAATTGTGGTAGCTCATAAAACTTGTTTATAACTAAAACTTATTAATAATTAAGTATGTTTATGAAAATATCAAATATTAGATCTTAATAATTAATATCATAATTTATGTATTAATTATAGTCCTTCTAATACTTAAAATATTATATTTAAAAATTTAAGTTATCATATAATTATGTGGTTTATAAGTAGTTTCTAAATATTTTTTAAATTGTTTTCCAAAAGAAATCTTAGTCTGAGCAAGATAATGAAGACTTCATTAAATTGCATAAAATTAAAGAATTAACCACAAGTGTAGATTATTGCCCCTATAACAGAGATGATGAAGCCGACCAAGCATATATTAACAACAACGAAATTTAGGGATCCTCAAATATTTCTCCACATACAAGTAAGATAAACTTGCAGCACATCCAACCAATTAACTCAAAATTTTATATTTTCAATGGACACAGATTATTGATATTCTTAAAATATGTTGGGGTTGTAGATATTTATTCGAAATCTATGAGTCCTTATGCTCTCCTGGTAAGCCCCAATCTAGTTCTTTGATTTCCAATCCTTTGGTGTATGTTTAAACATAAACATAATGAAAATAATGCAAGTTACAGTAAGTGTATGAGCATAAATAATAAATTTACAAAAGAATTAAAAAAAAAGAATAAACTTCAATTCTATATCTTACCTCTTCAATTTCCTTGTGAAATCTTATAGGGCGCATCAAATAAAATTGAATAGCAAAGTACACAAAGTTTATAAATATAAATGCACTGTTCCACAACACAGCATCCAAATAACACTCAATACTCCAAGCCCACAGTCCAGAAAACGTGCAGCCAAGGATCAAAGCCACTCGGAGCCATATCAGACCACTTGGCGTATGAGGCGCGAGAAAAGACAGAAGAAAAAATATGTTCGATGCTTGGAAAAACACATGGTTAATAGGCCTCCACTTGGGACAGTGGTTGAAGTACATATCCCACATCGAAGGACGTTCTTGAATAGTAACGTTAACGAAATCGCTCGTCACAGTTGCTTTCGATGTCTCTATCAGACCCATTTCAGAAACGGTCGTCGAGACGATGTCACTGTCCGTGCTTGCCACTTCGGTGCTTACATTCTGCAAACCAGTAAACATCCCAAACGCTAAGGCACTCAGGAAAAGCATAGTCCCACTGATTGCGAATCTCCCGGTCCAATTCGAACATCGATGTTTTCTCAAAGACGTTTGGCATTTGCGCGTTATTTTCAAGTAATTTTGGTTTCAACGCAACAAGCTTTAGTATTTTTTGGGTGTTTTAAAAATGTACTGACAGGTTGTAGAGATTTTACGTATATTTTCGAAATATTTATGAACATATACTGAGGACTTTACGAGTGTTTTCATCCAAAAATTACTCTATATAAAATCGACGGTTCAAAAGTTAGGATAATAAATTTTACTTTTAATTAATTTCAATTATTCGCCTGCCTCCATGAGCTTTTTCGAAAATAAAAATTAATCAGAGAAACAAAGTAAAGCACTCCCAGTGAAAGATGCAACAAAACTGTGACAAAACTAAAGAGTAAACTGTGACATTAGCTTAGAACGTCTACAATCTATGACTGTGACTTAAGCTTAACGTCAACTTACAAGCAATAAAAAATACTATAATATTTGAACGTCAAAATTTTGATTTAGTCTATGATTTATGTATAACAACTACTAGATATGGCATAATTTAAAAAACTTAATATAGTTAATATGTCAGCTGCATTTTTTGACGCAGCATTCAAATGAGTGTATTAAATTTTCTAGTTCATTAAAAAAAAACTGTTGTTGGAATACTGTCAAATTAAAAATATTTGGGATTAAACAGACGATGCGATGGACGGACTCTATAAAAGTGTTCCGAACATCAGATGCGATAAACGATTACTGGCGTGATCGTTTTTTGGTAGTGCGACTACTTTGGCGCAGTTCACAAAGGAGGATTCTTTACGATGCATTTCTGTGTCTAGATCTTCTGCCAGAGGTACTGCTGGAAGGATTCGTGTCGGTGACGTGACGTTCCTATGACGTAGTGGCATTAATACTTGCAAGTATTTATAGTGAATTTCACGGATTGGCTAGTCTAGCCGCAGCCAAAGCCTAAAGGTCGGGGCGTCTTCGTGCTCTTGATCTGAATCAACAGACAGTGAGCTATGGATCCCTGAAATAACTAAGGGTGATGAAAAAGTCGAAATTCACATTTGGAAAACCTACGTAAATACCATCAGTGTGGCCATAAAAGTGGTGAAGATGGTTTCATGCTACCGTCTCTCTCGACTGATGTCAAACATCAGCAAACCAGGACGAGCTTGAGTATCTGCAATTCGAACGTGTTCTACGGAGTGGAAATCTGGAGGCAGTCACGCAGAGAAGGCAGAAATAGGAAGTGACTTGCATCGATACAAAGTAGGGATGCGCTTGGCCTATAGCCTGTACATCTTTGTTTTTAATCGTTTATTATAATTGAATATTCTATTTGTTTCGGTTATATAAGGGCACCGGAAGACGCAGTGTTGGTAGGCTCCCCGCAAGATCTACCGACGATCTGATCTAGATCGCCGGAATACGTTGGATGAGGTCAGCGCAGGACCGATAGTCGTGAGAATCTTTGGGGGAAGCTTTTGTCCAGCAGTGGATGTCTTCCGGCTGATGGTGATGATGATGATAAAGACACCATAGCTAGTGAAATCATTCAGCTAATGATAGAACATTTTATGTCTCAAAGTGACAAGCACAACTGCGTGGTCGCCCAGATTGATGGATTCAATCAATAATCTTGACCGGTACTTTAAAACTTTTCTATCATTTTGAAATAAAATTTGAAACATCTTGCTGCCAAAAAAGGCTGAACTCGATATCGAACAAAGACTGTAAACTAAAGTACTTATTTATCATTTTTAAATAACAATAGTTTATGACATTTTATACTAACATACAAAATATAGTCAATTTGAAGTAAAAATACGGCGGTATGAAAGATAAGTGGAAGGCAATTAAACGAGAATAGAGCAGGTAGTTAAAAGGATAAATCCAAAATGAAAATAATTAAAACGCCATAACTCACGTTCAATCGGTATAGGTACCGTTGGTATTAGAAACTATTGGGTCACCTGGAACAAAATACACTTGAAGTTATTCTTTACCACAGAGCAGGATAAAGGCGGAATTCTTGGATGTACTGGTGAAGCTGGAACGTGATATTTAGAAAACCGACAAATCGGTATCGATAATAGATTCCCACCACTTGTATTCCGTGCGCGCACTTCGTTCTCGTAAGAATAATTTCTTTAAGTTCGTTTGTTCGATTCCCAATTCCTTAAAATCAGGAACAATCTAATATTTGCGTGTTATTTCTATAATGTAGGCCGTATCGATTTTCCTTTTATTTTGATGTCAAACTTTCAATTATTTTGTTTTTTAAGCAAAAAGCCGCTGCCTCTGGCTCGTTAAAAAATTAAAAAAAAAATATTTTGTTGTAAATAATTGTTCATGTTGTTGTCGTTTTGCAATAAAGTTTCTGTGATTATTTTACTCGATTAGGATCCCAAAATCTCAGTATGAGAAGCACAGAACACTTTTACTCTAACGAGATGAGAGGTCAGAATCTCAATGAATGGTTGCAATAAATTTAGCCATTTACTTAATGTTTAAGATTAAGAATGGCATTGCCGTGTGACTTGTTATTACATCCTGAATTGATGCATAATCAGCAGTTAATTTACATTATAGAAGAGGTAATAATAACCATGCAACTTAAAAATACTACTGCTTTAGTATCGTTAATGTTTCTTTTTAATCCATATTATTTTTCAGAGACAATTAAGAGTTCCTAATATAGAAAAATTATCTAGAGATGAACTTTTGACTATTTTTCATCAGTTTTGCGTACCCTATGGACAGAGAAAGTACAGAGATTCAGGAAGAGGCAAAATTTTAAATAAAAGTAGAAATTTAACTCCTGAAAACTCCCCCCCTAAGATTAATATTGCAAATGGTAGACCTGAGCATGAAAGAATTTTACATAGAACACACAATGATATACTCAAACCTACCCCAGATCTTTTGTCAGGTCACATGAAAAGAATTAAATTAGATTCTTTATCTGTACTTAGTAATGGTGATAAATTTAAGAGAAAGTTGTCTATAGATAATGTAAGTATCTTTTATGTATGCCAATGTCTTATTAAAAATTTTATCAGATTGAATTAAAAGATTGAAGTTTTTGGAGCATATCCTACACTTTTATTATTCACATTGTTCACTATAATACAAAAAGCATCTTCAACAATTATTATTACTTCAACATACATAAATACATATAAACATCCATGACTCGGAAACAAACATTCATATTCATCATATAAATGATTGCACCTACCGGGAATTCGAACCCAGGACCACTAGCTCAGTAGGCAGTGTCACTAACCACTGGGCTATAGGGTTTGTCATTCAAATATTGTCGTACTTATAGAAAACTAGCTATTCCAGCCCGCTTTGCTGGACGTATTTCACTCCATTGAGAATAGATTAAACAAAAAAGGTGTGTTAAACGACTTGATAGGAACCATGGAGTTAAATTTTAATATGGGATTGTTCATTAATCACATAATGTTCTTAGCATTTTTTTATTGTTTTAACAGAGTATATAGTGAATTTTTGATTTTGTAATAGTGATTTTTATTTGTTACAGATGGTAGTAGCTGATAGTCCACCTCCCAAAAAAGAGAGAAAACAGATAACATGGCCGTAAGATGGCCAATTGTAGCACAAATTGTAAATTTTTAAAATGAAGTAGTATTATAAGTGATAAAGTAGAAATAAAATCTTTTTTATAATAATGAAATCATTACAATTAGTACATCTAATTTTCATTGATAATATTTGTAAATAAATATTTTTTTATAAAAAAAAATATTAAAAAAATGTGAAGTAAATTGTGTGGTTTTCAAATATGTAGATTGTGTATTTAGAATTCAATTGGACACATGACAATTAAACCCACTTATCCGGATGCCTGAGAATATTATATTCAACATAAAAATGCTATGAATCAAAACCGGGTAACTATGGTTTTAAGATGTTTTTGACGTTCAAGGAATGATTTGAAACCCTATTTTACGTTTTGTTGACGGGTAACCCTAGTATTAGTATTATTACATATGAAATAAATACACTTACAGACGGGCTCAACATATTATGTATATAAGTAATGTATCCCAATATATTAAATATTTAAAAAAAAATCTAGGTAGTAAAACAGTCTAAACTCTAATACAAAGTTATGTTTACCACTGGCCGTTCTACACCAAACAATTTTTCCTAAATTAAATAAAAAAAATACAACCTTTGAAAAGGCTTTCAATGGTCTTGACCACATAATCTTACTCATAAACTCTAAGCATTCATGGTGACCTCCGATAGACTGGCTCATTAAAATCTAATTAATATCATGTTATCTTTTCTGATACCTGCTTGGGTGGGTTACCACAGTCCACAACGCTCTATAGCAAAAAATTTACATGACGATAAAGACTTCAAATTGCTTTAGGAAGGCTTAATATAATTACGAATAATACATATTTCAGGGATTATAGAATTATGGTTAACACCATAGACTTCAAAGTAAACTTATGCGTTAGTACTTTTTTTCTGCTGTAATACCTATTTGTTTTTATATCAATTAGGTTATTCAGGAATTTTGTTTTGCCTAAATATAGGGATTGGTCTCCGCTGCGCTCCCAACTAGATACCTCAGGCGTAGTTGGCAACTAACTCGTACTCATGCCAGTCTCTAAGAATGTGTGAAGTCGACGTGCCACATGTTCTTTTAAACTTTGCTAATAATTGAAAATTAAAATGCCTGGTTGCGTAGTAAAACTTTATAAAAATAATACAAGAAATAAGAAAGATGGGATTACATATCATCAGTAAGTATTTTGTATTTTA
Organism: Leptidea juvernica; assembly: GCA_949711755.1. NCBI lineage: Eukaryota > Metazoa > Arthropoda > Insecta > Lepidoptera > Pieridae > Leptidea > Leptidea juvernica. The sequence continues at coordinate 3,427,130 of CATIXQ010000005.1, forward strand.
TTAATTTCAATATAAAATAAAACGAAGCGTATGTTACGAAATTTGAAAGATGCCTAGAAGAATCTAGTAGTAATAATTGCTGTAGTAAAAAAGCTATTGATAATAGGTAGTCCGGTATGTAGTTGGAGCGCAGAGGTGACCAATTCTTAATCTAAGGCTCTAATAATATAAAATCTTTGTTGGACATGGTTTTTTTTATCTTATATCTTTAAACGAGCAGTTCTTGTATATATATAAATATTTATAATCTGAATCTCGGAAATGGCTCCAACGATTTTCATAAAATTAAGTATGCAGGGGATTTCGGAGGTGATAAATCGATCTAGCTAGGTTTCAATTTAAAAAAAAATGGTTTTATCCACGTTTGAATGAGAAACAGCTACAATAACATTAGAATACAAAGGTAAATTTCGCCACTATATACAAGACTATTATAGCTCAGATGGGACATTGGGTGATCCGGAAAGCAGAAGACCCCGGTTCGAATCCAGATGTCCTATTACTTTTTTTTTTGTTCAAGTTTTGTACATTCTTAAAAATCCGAGCAAGGCTCGGTCGTCCGGATATTATGTATATTAACTAGCTGACTAACCTAGCTAATACCGAACCGATGTAATGTGTTGTAGATTTTACGTACTACAAAATAAATGTTTACGATAAATAATTACGTAATTCATAAAATGTCTTTCATTATCTTCATCACATAATCATTACACGGACTAGTAAAAAAAGAAAAAAAAGTATTTTTTTACTCGTCCGTGATTATAAACAAACCAGTGACATGAATATTATGTCATATATGTACTTTTTCTGTCAAGCAGATCGATTTGATATAAAAATAATAACAGCTATTTATAGATATTTGATTGTATTCTTACATAAACTAAAAAATAATGTCCGAAGTATCACGTGTGAAATCAGTTAAAAGTCGCCAAGATACGATAAAACAAGATGAATTAAAGCAAAGTTTGCCTAAAGTCCAGTCGCATTTCCTTGTGCCTTCGGATAGGCTCGACAAAATAACTCGTCGCGTGATAGCACCTTACGCTCAAATAGAGAGAAAAGGAGAAAGGACGTACAGAAAAGAAGAGAAATATTTAGATATAAACAGGTTCAATGTTTTCCTTGAGGACACGGTTGATTTGAATTCACTCTTGTATGAAACTGCGAATGTTTTGAGAACCGTGACAAATAGCTCTGGTATGTCCTGCTTTGAAACTAACTAAGGCTATGGTCTCCTATTTTATGCCGTACGCGGCATCTGGCGTTAGCGTCAACGTCAATTCCGTGGCTTCCAAGTCCAACGTCTGGACGCAACGCACAGCATCGGCGGTCAATACGTCTGGCGTGACGCCGGTAGATCAGTGGCTACTCACGCCACGAGCTGTCACCACGTGCGGTAGTGTTTTCGCGATGGATTTAGTGAAAATTTTGTTACTTACTTACCAGGAGATCCGACTGCATCACTAATTTTTTCCCAACATTGATGCTTATATAACATATTGTTTTTATGATTCTTGTCACTTTTATCATACACTGCATTATAATATTGTTGTTTTGTGTGACGCGAGCGACGACCTTCATGCTGCAATGGTTCGAAATGAATAGAGACGCTGCGCACGGTGTTTGGATGCCGCGTACGGCGTCAACACGCCAGCGTCGACGTGTGAAAGCGACCACAACAGTACATTTATATAGTACCTAAGCATTGTGACGCAACGTACGGCGTAAAATAGGAGACCACGGCCTAACGAAAGAACTGCTGAAGTTGTGACCGGCCATGCCCGTGTAATAGCCCCGTCGAGTGTTGTAGACAGTATAGCGGTGGTGATCACTTAACATCAGATGACCCGCATGCTCGTATGTTTACTCTCCTATTCCGTAAAAAAGTCGTTTGTTTTCCTCCCTACTCATGAGGTATCCATCAAGTGCAAAGCCGACGCACCTACAGGCGCACAAGTAAAAAAAGATAAAACCGCAGAAGCGAAAATTTTACAGCGCGAAAATATTATCGAGGTAATTTCATCGTAATTTCCTAAATGATGCCATGTCAAAATTAGGACAATCCATCCTCATCATCCATCCTACTCCGGTGATCTTGATCTAGTAGCACAATGGATATTTTATTGATATTAAAACTTGCAGGAGTTTTTGTTTACATCGTTAACAAAGTTAAGAATGAAATAGTTTTAATGACAGAAAACTCGAAGAATCCAGAGCGACACGAGATCAACATACCTATAGGTTAGCCATTCATTTTCTGTTTACCCTTAATTTCTAGATGACAAAGATTTTATGTTGCAAGTACCTATATTGGCATTTGGCCGAATAACCATAAGCAATGTCATATAGGGTAGTTAACCAGGTAGCAATGTCTCGTGAGTTTGACGCGTGTTTTGGTAAAGTTAAACCGCCAAATGATGATGCATTTATTACATCCGAATGACAAGGTACCTACCGACGGACATTATGAAGACTATTTTAGTACCTGTAGTGAAAAACAAAAATGGAAATTTATCAGATATAAAATCTATAGGCCTATATCTTTAGCTACTATTATAGCTAAAGTATTTGACAGAATTCTAAATGCATAATTAAATAGATTCTTGCAGTTGCATGATAACCAGTTTGGTTTTCGGCAGGGACTTTCCACGGAAACTGCGATATTGTGCTTGAAGAGTGCTGTCAAATACTATACAGGTAGAAATACATCTGTTTACGCTTGCTTCCTTGACCTTTCCAAGGCCTTCGATTTGGTCTTATATGACATCCTATGGCAAAAGATGAGAGCATCCAATATTCCTAATGAGCTTATTAACATCTTTAAGTATTGGTATGGGAACCAGTTGAATAATGTGAAATGGTCGGGCACCATGTCTGATTCGTACTGATTGGAATGCGGGGTGAGGCAGGAGGGGTTGAGCTCGCCCTCCATTTTTAATCTCTATGTAAATGGTATGATCGAGGCGCTCAGCAAACAGCAAGTCGGTTGTCACATAGACGACGTATGTTTCAATAACAGAAGGTAGCTTATGTTATGGACGACATGGTTCTGCTGAGCGCTTCAGTCTGTGGACTCAGAAAGTTGATAAGTACTTGTGAGGGCTATGCAGCTGAACACGGGCTGATTTATAATGTTAAAAAGAGCAAGTGCATGGTCTTTCAGGGAGGGCCTAGAAAAGTAACAGAAATGCCACCTATAAGGCTAAATGGAATTCTGTTAGAAACGGTTGATCTATTCAAATATCTTGGCCATTTAGTAACACCTTCCCTGACGGATGACGCAGATGTTGAGCGGGAACGGAGGGCGATGTCGGTAAGAGCTAATATGGTGATCCATAGGTTTGCAAGGTGCTCTTCAGATGTTACGATTACTCAGTGGCGGATTTACCAGCAGGCTGAGTAGGCTGGAGCCTAGGGCGGCAAATTTAGTTCATATTTTTTTACTGACTTCAAAAAGGAGGAGTTTCTCAATTCGTCGTATATATTTATATATTCGTCGTCATATTTATCTCATCTACTATAACAAAGTTATGGTCAAGTAATTAGAAGTCGTAGTCGAATATGATGGTCAATGGGACTCCTTAACGACTTAGTGAGGGTGCGATCTGTGGCATAATTTCTACCTGTCTGTAATCAAACAAGGCGCTTATGTTCATTGCTGCATTGAAAAATTTAGTATATCTACACATGTTTAGACAAATTGTAAGTTAGTGTACTTCAAATTCACAATTCCAAAACAATAGATATAATATGCACTAAGTACAGATAGAGATAAATTACTACCTTCTACTGTCTTGAATTGAATGAATTTGATGAATGATTTTTTAGGATAACGCCATAGCGATTCGATATTATGGTCGAAATTTTGTTTTTTTTTATATATTTTCTTCACTAACTATAACTGCTATAATTTTTGCGAGAACAAAATCTAGAAAACATTTATCCAAACTTGCATATAGTACTTCGTACGGCTCTTTCTTCTTATTTTCTTTACACCAGCGATAAATTGTTCAGATGAAAGAAGCTTCTCTTGCTTGAAGAGAGTAAAGAACTACCTACGATCGACTTTAAGTCAAGAAAAGCTAAACGGTTTAGCTCCCTTACAGCTTACCTTACTTTAAAAGTGGTACATGATTGAGATATTTTTTGCATAAAATAATATTTTTTAATAATTCTTTGGTGTAAAAATAATCAAGGATACTAACCAAACGGGAAAAGTTTATGCAACGAGGATGATGGAGCACAAATCAAAAGGTTGGAATTTTACTGATAGAAAATCAAAATTTAGAGGCGGCAAAAATTTAATAGCCTACAGGCGGCAAATCTGTAAATCCGCCACTGAGATTACTCTTTTTAGGGCCTACTGCACCTCATTCTATACCTGCAGCCTGTGGACCGACTATACGCAAGGATCGTACAACGCCCTTCGGGTCCAGTACAACAATGCTTTTAGGGTGCTGTTGAGGCTTCCTCGCTATTGCAGCGCCTCAGCGATGTTTGCCGAAGCCCGTGTTGACTGTTTCTATACAATAATGCGAAAGAGAGGCACGTCACTGGTGCGCCGAGTCCGGGGGACCAACAACAGCATGCTGACTGCACTGGCGGATCGGCTCGACTGTGGTTATATAAACCGCTGTTGTAAACTGCACGTTGCACACAGGGACTGTAGAATATGGGGCTTTGTTATTATTTTTTTTAAATTCAATAATTTATGTACTTATTTTATGTTATTTATGTATTAATTATAATTATATCTGACTGTATTATTATGACATTTAAGTGGGCCATAGTAGCCAAATCAGGAATAAAGAAATAAATAAAATAAATTATATATTTACCGAGCGACAGAAATTTTAAATTGGTAAACACATTTTTACCGAATTAATGCGCTTAGAATAAGAATAAATTTATTTATGATATTTTTACAGATATTATTTATAAGATATTTGTTAGATACAATTTTACACATTTTACAAAATAATTAACTAACATAAATGTAACTAGATATACTTAAGTACTTACTATGAATTACACTAGTAGAAGACTCAAGACTGTCAAATATTCAATTGAAAAACTTGGGCATCTGTAGCTTAGCTTTTCTCTGACAAAGGATAAAAAAATAGGTTAATATAAGTAAAGTTAAATTAAATTAGTTTGTAGATAATAACGAGTCTAATATACCCACAAAAAACTTATTTTAATTACCAGTGTCCCCTCTGCAACTTGAGATCGCAGTATATGCTTTGTATCCTGTACCCTGCCCCCCGTTTAAAATATTATAATGTTATTTGTATTACTGTGCCAACGAATGCTACTGCTAACCGTCCATAACTACCTACAAAATAAGCCGTAGTTACAGAAATAGGTACCTACATGTGTAATATAAACATCCATGACTCGAAAGCTAACATGCTTATAGTTCAAGATCACTTAAAACTAGGCAATAACGATAATATAAATAAACTTCCAGAGGAAAATAAGGTCCCAGCAGCGCACGTGGCGTCTACTAAGGAGTATCTTCTGATCGAAGACGTGCAGCGCGACCGAAGATTCGCTGAAGGACTCAAGTGGATTGAGGCAAAGGTGGCTCTATGCATGCCTATCGTAAAGCCAGATGGGGACTGCTATGCTGTGCTGGAGTTGTATCGGACGGACAGTGAGAACTATGATGCTGTGAGTGTTTCGATAATAGCTTAACTTACCCATCGTGCATTTGTTAGTTTAGTTACACATTCTACAACGATGTAAGATATTCAATCCAATGCGTGCCTTGCGTTTCAGTGGAGAAATGTAAAGTGAAAAATCATGATCACTAGATAGTTGCTTCTTAATTGTACCTACTGTGAAAGGTGAGGAGGTTTGAGAACGTAGGTAAATGGTGAATTAAACACAAGCTAAATTTAAATTTAAGTACCTACGTACTTCGCTTTCCGGGGCAAGCAAAAGAGAATAGGGCAGTCCCAGACCCAGGGTGTCGTTTGAGAGCATTCAGAAGTGGAATAGTTATGCTGCCAACGTTGAAAATATACTGCTTACCATTCGAAGCGTACACTCATTGCGTAATTAAAATAATTATTTGAAGCAATTATGCTCGTTTACAAACTGTAAAATTAAAAGTGTTGAAGTTAGTATGAAGCAAGGAGGGATTCGTATTTCGAGGCATCGGTTAGTATTTTAATTTCAATAAAAAGTTTTTATTTTTACTTTGTTTAACAGGGATATAAATAGACATTCTATGTTTACCATGCTCGTCAAAAATGAATTCCATTTCTATATAATATCGTTATGAAACCTATCCCTTACGATTTCTATACAATTATAGTACAAAATAGCTCACAGCACACACGCAATGAATGTTACACAAACCGAAAGGCTCAAAAGTGGTAGTGGGCGATCTGTTATGGAATATTGTGTTACATATATAATGGGTCCGTTAGTATTATAATTATCCCTCCCCCGTCCACATCTCCCATCTACTAATATCTACTATACTAATAATACTATAACTATACTAATCTCCTCTCCATACCTCCCTCCTCCCTAATCAATAATTCTAATCTCCTCTCACTGCGCACCTGATTTGCTTCCTTCTTTCCGCACCGGTATAAAATACCCATAATTAAGCCATATCTCCTTTTTCTCCGTCTAAGCTTTTAACTATGTGTAATATAAAGCTATGTTTGAACTGTTAATTATGGATATTCCGTCCAAATTGTCAACAGAACGTAATCTATACTGTGGTCAGCATAGCATGCTGGGCGGGTGCAGCCGTGCACCAGGCTCAGGCCAGGATACTGCTGCAGAAGACATCCCACCTGAACCAGGAGCTCAGAGCGCTGCTGAACAACTACTTCAGCGATCTGGCGTCATTGGACACCATGCTGACGGATATGCTGGTCGGGTAACACGATAGGCTAAGCATATTATTTTATAATCCGTTTTTTAAAGTTTAAGTATTTATGCTGCTAAAAAACAACCACTTCTATGTGCTAACACCGGCACACATCGGAACCAGAACATAACATAATAATATGCGCAGTTAAAGTGCACTGTTATTTTGCGCCAGAAATGGGTGTCTTGGGACTTGTGGCAGTAATGGTCCGGACCAATACTGCACAGATACAGTTTGGTTTTAATAAGAATCATTATTATGCTTACCCTTATGGGTGTGATATTTTTAGCATATCACACCTATAAGGATATTTTTAGTCCGGCAACATCTCTTGACACCTGCTGTTGCGGATGTCCATGGGCGGTTTCCTGACCATTCTCCATCCCATGAGCCTCTTGCCCGTCTGCCCCTCTTGTACAGGGTGTTAAAAACCTGTACTATATCTGAAGGTGTAAATTGGAAATCAAATAGTGAGAACATATAAAAAAAAGTAGAAAAAAGACGTCATAAAAATGAAAACAAATGATATTGCGTATTTTTATGATTTAGGTACCTACCTGACATATTGCATTTTTAAAATTTCAGGCAGTTATAAAATCCTTTATAGGAACAATGAGGAGCAGTTTTTTCATAATAGATAAGGAGCACATAGGAGATCACATCCAGGCCGACATGTGGGATGACGGCTGGAGCGCAGAACAGTCCGCGATGCCAAAAAAGAGGAATAAAATCAAGTAAGAAATAGAATATAGCAAACATTCGGCGACTGCGATTTATTTGTTTACTTATAAAATATTGCAATAAATCATATATGTCGGAGAAGCACCGAAGGTATCTTTTATATGTATATTTGGAAAAGACCCAAGAGAAGTACATTTAAAACACGCGCATTCGTAAGCAGCTTTTATTCAATACAGACAATTAACGCAAGATGGCAAAATTAATTTCCAGTTGCCGCCATTGGTCAGCTCATAGGTAGTGGCGCTGCACCTCTTATAAGAATAAATATTTATAATACTCTTTCGGAGGATAAACGCGCGTAAGTGATCACAGCCGCATTCTCTTGCAACATCAGAGGAAATACAGGAGCGTTGCTTGCCTTTTAGAATCTTTGAAATATTGACTTCTAGATTTAAGAGAACCTAACCTATATCCTGTATATCCATGGCTAACATAATGTAAACAAAAATTGCAGCCTATCCACCGATCAGACTCCTGCAGGCCTAGTGGCTCGCACAGGCAAGCCGCTGAACGTCCGCGACGCGTTCAAAGATCCCCGCTTCTTGAAGGAGATCGATCCGGTCTCGGGGACAGTCGTCAGGTCGTGTCTCCTCGCACCCGTTATGGATAAGGATACTGTTATCGGTAAAAGAAATTAAAAAAATTCGGAACAGTTAGTGGCTTCTATCAATTTTAGCTTCGTAGCCACACTCAATTCATTGCCACTCTTTTAAATAATCAAATGTTACCCAAATTTCAGTAGTTTACAATAGGTAAGTCAATGTATTACTATTTATTAATATTTAAACTCACGTGCTTTTAGCTACATTCTCGAATGTCGCGACGATGTCGTATCGACAGCAAAGTCTTAATAAACAAGGTTTCGGTATATACTTTGGTTGCGAAACCCTAAACATAATACTAAAAATGAAGTTCCGATGGTACGCCACATATATTTTTATTACAAACAGATTTTTTATATTTGACATTAGGTAAAGAAAACCTAGAAGTCATAAAGTCTAAAGAAATTGTCATAATATGTTCAAATTAAAGAAAACTACTGAAATGTACTGCCGTGTACCTACCTACATTGTGAAAATCTGTTATTACCAAACAGACACTTTTATTTTATCTGTATGTCGGTACAGACAGTTCATACCTACATATTATAATATACTTTCAAACCGGGAGTACCTGACAGCTACTCTTAATTTATTCTGTGGTAGCATTTAAAACGCCAATAACTACACAATATGTTTCTATCCAGAAGCATGAATATTTTATTTATTTATTTAACCATAAAAGCCCCTATCCTTACAGAGGGACCTATTGCGATCGAGGATTGACTTAAATTTAAGTATTTAAATTAATATAAACATAAATTTTAGAGCTACTACAAACAATCTATACCTACTATACTAGATTATTACTATACTAATTACTATTACTAGAACATACAACAACTACTCTAATTTTAAACTCGTCAATCCTATGCGAAAGGTCGTTTAAGTTTCGTAAAGCGACTGTAAAAGGCCTGTCTCGCATATGACATTTCGTACATCTCTTATGACGTCTTTTAAGAAACTGGCTCTGTTAGGCTCTGCGTTGATTGATCATTAGGTCAGTTAGGACAAGAAATTATATATACAAATTTAATTGGTATGAAAATTCATGAACGAGCGCTCTTACTAACTGAGCCAACCGTCCGAGTGACGGAACCCGAGAGGAGCCGATTCGAGTCCCGCATCGTCCATAAATTTTGGTACAAATTAAATTTGTATATTTAATTCCAGAAGTGAAGTATAAAAAAAATAGTAGAGCTAAAATTACAAGTCAACTTTGCCGCTCTAAAGTAATTTACCTTCACCCAGGCGTGGTCCAACTGACAAATAAGACGAACTTCACGCCGTTCAACTCGGAGGACGAGAAGATATTCGACGTGTTCGTCAACTACTGCTCGCTCATCGTGCACTTCTACAATATGCAGCAGCAGAAGATATTTCACGTAACACTTCTTATATTCAGCGGAAGAGCGAGGGGGTCACTTAGGCGAGTGATCTCCACTGCCGGTTATATCGATTATTATCTCCACTCGGCCACATATCGCTTTGGTCCATTGCTATAAGTAGAATTATGGCAGCCTTGCTTTTTTAAATATTTTTACAACCATTTATTAATGAACATCAAACATATCCAAACATCCATATAATATCTTTTAGCTACCGGCTTAGACCTTAGAATATCATTTGTCTTTTTAAAACTCCTGTATAAGTTTTTGGAGCTCAATTTGTAATCATCAATATCATCGTCACTCCGGGTGACGTCTTCCGAGACGTCCACTGCTGGACAATGGCCTCCCCCAAAGTCCTGCGCTAGCCTCATCCAACGTTCTCTGGCGATCTTGACCAGAACGTCGGTCCATCTTGTGGGGAGCCTACCAACACTGCGTTTACCGGTCTTTGTTCACATTGACATAAAAATGTAATTCTAATAGTTTTGGTAGGTGTTCATTAAATTACTTTTAATAGGAGATTTGTCGATAGAAGTGAACGTATTTTATATACATACACCCTTATTTATAATGGTCCGCTAACTTTAAACAGCCGCTTAGGAGTATTTTTCTCATTCTGACTTAGATCAATAGAAGAAGACAGAGTGAGAATTAGCAATGCTTTAAGTTAGCAGACTATTATGAGTAAGGGGCTTAGAGGCTCCAACATCGCACACGAGACTCCCTGTATATTTGTAGTGTACACGTATATCTGGGCTCAAACTAACGAAGTCGATATTGAAATTGCCCGGCGTGTTGCAATGTGTTTCAACTGCGTGATCCTTAGTAAGATTTTGTAGATTCGTACTTATGGAAAAGGTCGTGTCACTTATGACCAGGAGTGGTTGTGAAGAAAAAGAATGTAGATGTAGTGCTCTTGCGATCAGCACCAGTCTAAATCACAATAAATTGGTATAAAAAAGTACTAGTGCCTTCCGATCTTTTCACGTTTGAGGCATTTCTCTTCGGAATAGATAGTTAGTTAGTTTATTAGACTTTCAATAAATTATTTTTGAACGCAATTTTGAAAAAAAGACGTTGATAGACACGTTATTTTGACTGTCCAAATGTAATGTGTGGAAATTTTGTGTCTGTGTGTGTTTTGTGTATCTCAAATGTTTCTATCACTAGTCTGTCACGTGAAAGGAATCTGTGCTATAACCACAGATGAAATTCACTGGACGATATATATTTATGATACATAAAAATAATGTTGGTATGCTACTTAAGTAATTATTGCCTAGCCTATTACAATGCATTGCCACTTAGGACTCTTGAAAAACAAAAGAAATTATTTGTTAGTTGCTATTGTTAATAATTATATTTTTATAATTGTTAGTTCAGTAATTTCAGTAGCTAAGGCGACTTTTAAGCCGATAAAAGTAATGTGCAACACATCCGCTTGAGGGCGCCAGTGGACATTCTGACGGCGGAGCATACCCTGACAAGATTAACCTGTTTCTTTATTTACGCAGGAGAATCTGAACAAGGTTTTCGGAACACTGATGGGCCTGCATCTGAAGCCGTGCCGACATGAACTGGAGGAGCTGATGGAGTCCAACGGAGTCGTTTTACCATCAAATAATTTTAGGAGGTTAATAGATAATTAAACATAAAAAATAATGACAACATTATTATATTAACAATGTTGTAATTAATACAATATATGTTTTTTCTAAATGACGAAAATAGTTAAAAACAATATTATAATAATTAATACACGATATGTTTTCTAAATATTATGTACATAGGTGTTACCTATTTAAGCAAAAACAGACTGACAGACTATTAAAACTAGTTCGAAGATTTATACCGATTTCGCTCGCGGTTGATAAAAACATCGCTCATATTTCACTGCTGCCGTTTAGAATTACCCCCTTATTCATAATAGTCTGCTAACTTAAAGCATTGCTAATTCTCACTCTATCTTCTTCTATTGACCAAAGTCAGAATGAGAAAAAACACTGCTAAGCGGGTGTTTAAATTTAGCGGAACATTATGAATAAGGGGGTTAGTAAAAACTCGTCATTTATTTATTTTTAATTTTGTGTTGACAATTTAGAAAATAGCTGCGATAGCGATTGACTTATTATTTGTGAAAAAAAAGTTTGTGTGGAGAAAGGTATTCGCGTGGGGGTTAGTTTTTAAAGCGGCAACTGCGTACATAGGTATGGAATATTTAGAAGGAAAAAGACAAAGCTCTACAAAAAATGAGAAAGCAATACCGGCCGGACACAAATTAAGTCTCGCTGCTTTGACCAGTGTATTGTTGTATGTATTGTCATCACCGAAGCTTGAAATTTTTTTCCATTTGATATTTACCTTACGTCCTTAAGGTGACTCTAATTGCCAGCAACCTTGAGCAAGTGGGAGGAGCTTGGTTCATTCCCGAGTACCCACGACCGCACAACGAACATTGCCGTGTCCCGTGGCCCAACGTACCTACTCCCGCAAACTTGTACAAAATGGTATTTAAAAATACCTCTGGAGTGATAACTATAACCAACAGCCCGCATTGGCAACGTAAAAATAAGACTTGAGGGTATGTCTAACAACAACAAGATAAAGTAGTGTTCATAGCTCCAAATGCTATATTTTCACTATAAAAGTTGCCTTAAAACACCTAGTTTGTATGTTTTCTCTTAAAGCCAGAAATAGCTGGTAAAAAGAGTCTTTATTACAAATATGTTCTCAGCTACGATTTCCACATAAGCGAGTGCAGCAAGGAAGACATGCCAGGCCTGCTATGCTACATGTTCGTGGAGACCTTCGCCGACGGCAACTTCGAGCGACGCATCCTGGCAGACTTCGTGCTGACCATCCTGAGCTGCTACCGTCAGAACCCCTATCACAACGCGGAGCACGCCTTCTGCTTCACGCACACGATGTACATGATACTCAGCAGTAACCCAGGATACTTTGACTTTGTTGAGGTTACGTTTTTATTTTTGGCATTCATAGATTGTCATCTGTTGGTAATTAATAAGTAAGTTGTTACCATGACGCACGATAGGCCATGCTAGCAGAGTCGATGGACTGCAGCCTTTATCTGAAATGGCACTATAAAGCTGAAAACAATTCAAATTCAAATTCAAATATTTTTATTCAAAATAGGATGTGAAATCACTTATTGAAAGTCAAAAAAACTACCACCCATTCCAAAGTGAATGCCTCAGGCCTGAGAAGAATGGGCGCAACAAACTCAGCGGGCTTTTTTTTTTTTCATCAAAAATATGTTTTACAATTAAAGTAACAATTACAAAGTAACATTGTACAATTAAACTTATTATTTAATAGCCTGAGGGCGGTCGCTCCATTCCCAATCTGTGGTATCATTAAGAAAGTCATTTATGTTATAGTAACCTTTACCACACAAACGTTTTTTAACAATTCTTTTGAATAACGTAACACCTTTGTTTTGAACATTTTCTGGGATCTTGTTGTAAAAGCATATACATCGCCCCACAAAAGACTTACTAACTCGACTTAGCCGAGTAGTAGGCATCATCAGTTTATGTCTGTTCCTGGTGTTAACATTATGGTTATGACAGTTTCTGGCAAATTCACTTATGTGCCTATGAACATACATTACATTATCAAGACTATATTGAGAAGCAACAGTCAAGATGATAATTTCTTTGAATTTTGCTCTCAATGATTCCCTAGGACCTAGGTTATAAATAACGCGAATAGCCCTCTTCTGCAGCACAAATATTGTATTAATATCGGCAGCGTTGCCCCATAGCAATATACCATAGGACATAATACTATGGAAATAACTAAAGTATACTAGTCGCGCCGTATCTATGTCAGTTAATTGTCTAATTTTTTTAACCGCGTATGCTGCAGAACTAAGTCTGTTCGCCAATCCTTCAATATGGGGGCCCCATTGTAAATTGGAATCTAGAGTTATGCCAAGAAATATAGCAGATTCCACCGGTTCTATCACCTCTCCATTTAACAAAACATTTGCATTTACATTTTTGACATTTGGTACGGTAAATTTAATGAATTTAGTTTTCTTGCTATTTAACAATAGGTTATTAGCGCTAAACCAGTACACGATGTCAGATAAAATATCGTTCACTTCGTCATACATAGCTTGGTTTCTTTTCACTTTGAAAATCAGTGAAGTGTCGTCCGCAAACAATGCTACCTTATGTTTTTCTCTATAAGATTAGGAAGATCATTTATATAGATAAGGAAGAGGAACGGTCCAAGAATAGACCCTTGTGGTACCCCCATACTGAGAGGAGTCCCAGGAGATCTCCTGCCATTCACGTCGACCCTCTGAATTCTATTGTTGAGATATGAAGACAAAAGATCGAGCGCAGTTCCTTTTATGCCATAGTGGTATAGCTTCCTGACCAGCGTTGAATGTTGAACACAATCAAAAGCCATAGATAAATCACAGAAGATGCCAAGTGCATTCTGCGATTCCTCCCAGGCATCAAAAATATTCTTGATCAGCTCAACACCTGCATCCGTTGTTGAACGTCCCCTAGTAAAGCCAAATTGTTTCAAATGAAGTAACTTATGAGAGTTAAAGTAAGTACGCATTTGGTTTAAAGTTATTTTTTCAAAAATTTTACTAAGGGTCGGCAAAACCGACACAGGACGATAGTTGTTCGGGTTAGAAGAGCATCCCGACTTAAATATTGGTGTAATTTTACTATGTTTCAGAAGGTCAGGAAACACGCCACGATTAATACAATTATTAAATACTATTGCAAGATATGGTGCTATGACATCAATTATTGAACTTATTATTTTAACAGAAATGCCCCATATATCAGCAGTTTTTTTCATGTCTAGAGATTTAAAAGTTTTAATTATTTCTCCAGGGCTAACAAAACTAAAATTGAAACATTGTTGACATCCTATAACATTTTCCAGAAGAAGTGACTCAGCAACACTGGTGGAGGAGACAAGAGTGTTTGTGATAGAAACTGGAATCTCAGAAAAAAAATTCTCAAAAGCAGTAGCAACTTCCTGCTGAGATTGAATTATTGTATTGTTTATTGATAGATTATATTCAATGTTGCGGTCTTTCAATCTTCCAGATTCCCAGTTAATAACATTCCAAGTCATCTTTATTTTATTTGGTGCATTTTTAATTATTTGTCTGATATGCATAGACTTTGCAATAGAACAAACACTTTTAAATAATTTAGAGTATTTTTTAACATACTCGAGAAAAGATGCATCATGATTATGCAATGATCTCTCACTATACAGTTCATATAGCCTTTGTCTGCTGCTATCAACTCAGTTTGTTAATTATTGCCTGAGAAATGGGTTTATATATTAATCTTACCTACACCTAGTATAAAAATATTAAATTAAATTTTATGAAACTCTTGTCTGTTTGCCCCTTAAAATATAAAAAAAGCGATGCTCAATGTATTTTGTACACAGACGGCAGCACTGATGCTGGGCGGCATTTGCCACGACCTGGACCACCCAGGTTTCAACAACAACTTCCTCATCATGTCCCGACATCCTCTGGCACAGATGTACAAGACATCCACGCTGGAACACCACCATTTCTTTCTTGCCAAGCATATTATCGAGGTATGGTATATTTTACGTAATAGATATCATCATCTTAGCGTACAGCGTAGTTTTTTATGAGTTTCGTACCTCTAAAAGAAAAAAGGAACCCTAATTAATCACTTCTTATTTTTTTTCCTCTTAAACTAATACTTTGTGAAAATTATTAAAGCATGTGGTAGATACCTGTAATTGTTTGTTACATTAAGTACATTATATTTAGTCTGTATTATAAATATATAACGCATTAATGTAAACAAATGTTGGTATTTCTAAATAAATAAATAAATAATGACGGAATATGTTGTAGGAAAAAAAACTTCTGGCCTTGTTGTCGATTGACGATCGTGACAGAATCTTGCAGGAAATGAAGTACAACATACTCTGCACAGACCTAGCGCTCTATTTCCAGGTAATCGTACATATACATATGTATACATTTGACTTCTAACTACATACAGACTCGTTAACATCGTATAGTCAAACTTGATAAGCAAAATATTACTATAAAAATGTTTCTAGGACAAAATATATGAAAAGAAAAGAATGATATTACCTGATGATTCGTTACTAGTTGCAAGGATCTAGGTTATAAATAGCGTGTCAGGTCGAGGATGTAGCTACTAAAAAGGGGCCAGGGATAGGAGAACAAAAAACGTGAAGATGGCGTCCTTACTTTTAAGTACTTATATTTTTTATGTTGATTTCCATCATAGCCATATGAGTCAAATCACCCGAGTCAGTCAGTCCGAGTCACCATGCGGTCTTCACTCCGACACTCAAGACTAGCACCTAATGACATTCTTATTTGTCTTACTACCCTGCGGGTGTTACTGCTCAGCTAACCTTCCATAACTATATTATATTCTACAAACTCAAACGTCCGCGTCGTAACATAAATACATAATATATTACACAAGCATCCATGACTCCAAAACAAACATACCTACAGATAAAATTATTGATCACACAAATGTCCGATAGATATCGGGATTCGAACCCGGACCCTCTAGCTCAGTGTGCAGGGTCACTTACAACCACTTGGATACATATATCCACCCGAGATAAACGGGCGCGGGTCGTCACTATACGAAAGATTTCCGCATTTCAATTGATCACGGCCACTCATGGTCTCTTCGCTCTTTTTGTGTCTTCGGCCTGTTAACAACGCCATTGGAACTAAAGTTGTTCCACGATAGACTTATTCTCCGACTGTTCCAAAAGCTTATGTACTAGACCTTCTTTATCAAGGATACTGCTTTATTTCTATTTCAGTTGCGTGCTCAACTATCGCCGCTACTGGCCGATGGTACCTTCGAATGGACGGATAATTCACATAGGAAAATGCTCAAGGTAATAATACAAGATATTTATTTGTTTACATGGATCTTAAAAGCTAATATACTTAATACGTTGCGGCCCTTTGCAGGCATAACAATATTTGAGGGAGCTTATAATTATGTAATTTAATATAGTGCGTAGTGCGAGTTACGAATATTTTCTAACATCTACGTAACAACAAGTACCAATTCTTCAATTATTGTGTAAGTAATCTGCCATCATTAATAATTTAAATTATTTATACTTTAATAAAACGGCGTGAGCTAATTACAATATAAAATCAAATAATTAATAAAAACAAACAATATTAATTTGTACACAAACAATAGAAAAGAAGAACAGCTACCGATCCATCGCACAAAAACGCAAATAAGTAGGTACCTACTCTGTTAAAAGCCCAGAGCGGTTATATGGTCTAGGAAGGTTAACTTTCGAATAAATGTTACAGTTCTTTGAGTTTCTGAGCGAGAAATCGAAGTTTATAATCAAACACTCTTGGGCACCAATTTGCATTGAAAGGCATATGTGTCCGTCCAGCCCACGGTCACTTCAGTTCCTAAATCATTTGGGCTATGTCGGTGACTTAGGTTCTCCTTCGGATCTCCTATTTTCTTCTTCTATGATCTCGCAAGGAAACTTCGACTATAGCTTTCACCGTTCCCATTGAGACATATAACATGATGTTAGTCCGGTCGTATCACTAGCATTTCAAATCGAAACAGACGCTATTGTTGGCAGGTGCCCACTCTGGTGTGTGGTTTGTCGTACTAGTAATGTAAAAAGTTGCTTGCATAAATATCAACATGAATAATAAGATACAATCTGTCGAACTAAACATTGGTCAAAATATGATGATGATAAGTTTTTGCCAACAGTCAGTCGTTGCTGGCTTCTGATACCTCTAAGGAAATGTTTTATAGCAGAATTTCTCAAAATGTTATCTAAAATAACTATATAAGTATATATAGGAGTATAACTTTTACGTTTCATAACATTTACATATTTTCAAATTTATTTATTAAGGGAATATTGATGACGACGAGCGACCTGTCTGGTTGTTGCAAGCCGTTCGGTGTCTCCAAAGCGATAGCGGAGTGTGTTTACGAGGAATTTTATAATCAGGTAAACAAAAAAATATTATTCAACTGAACTTATTATGGAAGGTAGTTTTGGAAAAAAAAATCATAGGAAAAATAAATTCAAATTAACACCTTACACCCTCAACTAAACAAAAGTTCAGATGCGCCACTATTTTCTGAAAGGAATAAGGTCTGCTTTCAGATGCCACGACAGGAAAATAGATCTTATAGGTACCTATATAAACTCACAACTCGTCAACTAACCAATGAGCGTTCGGTTATCAGCGCCCTGCGCCCGCTTATCTCGGGTGGTTGACTGAAATACTTGCAATATCCATTGCGAATGCATGTATTATGAGTCTACAGTGTTATAAGGTTGTTGATAACTACTAACTTAGTTCATAAAACACAGGGTGACAAAGAACGCGAAATGGGCTACCACCCGCTCAGCATGATGGACCGGAACCGAAGACTCAACCAGCCAGCGGAGCAGATCCAGTTTCTGTCCGTCGTGATTATTCCGTGTCTCATGATGTTGCAGACCTTGTTCCCCAACACGAGCCCGCTAATGGAAAACTGCAAGTACGTATTTACGTCCACTATTAAGTGAGAACTTGCTAGAGTACCTACTTAGTAGGTACCAACGGTCTTTCTGCCGTATCTATCAACCTTAAATATGTCAACATCGCATCAAGCATACCTAAGTTGGGACTTACCTAAATGGGCACACTTCTAGAGTTTTAACATGTAATCTTTAAAATACCTTCTAAGAACCAAAACATTAAAATTTGAAGAATAACGCTAGAAGCTTAACCTAAATTATTTTTTGTCCCAAGCATTTGTCAAACGCATCTTAGTATCTTTACAAAATCATTTGTAATAATCTACAACTATTAACAATACTTTTTGGTTTAAGTGCACTCACTTAATTAATGCCACTGCATTTTGCCACTTTTTCTGAGGTTTCTTTAAACCAATGTGCAGGAAAACTCAAGAGGCGTGGCACGAGGAGATAGAGATTCGTGGTCAGAAGCTGTGGCGGCAAGAAGATTCTGTGCGGAAGCCCTCCCGCGGTCTGGTTCAAGTGAAGACTGAGAGCTCTGAATAGAATTTAATGCATTACATACTTATGTGTGTTAAATAATCATCATTATTTTCATTAATACTAAATACCTATTTATTATTCCAAAATGCCCAACCCAAACACTAAGTTGGTACCAAATTATTAACATTATTCTATAACAGTAGAAATAAATTATTTGCAAAAAAGTATTCATTGATAGGGTTTGACGGAAATTATTATAAAGACGAATGCCAACGTTAATCTTTACTCATTTGTTTCCGGAATTTCGAAAATTAAAGTAAACATTGACGTACAATAAACAACCTGACTCACAATCACGCTCAAAAATTGTCTGAAGCAAAACTCTGCCTACGCGTCTATTAGGAAAAGTTTTCGTTCAGTAGTGTTTCGACCGCGCTTTGAATACAACGCCACGCAATGCTAATGCGTTCAGCGAAAAACAGTCCAAAAAACACCGCATCCAAGCTTAAAATGGATGGAGTGTTGTATTTCAGGTAAGTGCCCAGTTAAATTAACAAAATGATTTAACTAACTTGACGTTCTTAATCATTTTGCTAAATAAGTACCTAGTTACATTTCAATAGCTAAAACAAAATAGTTACATCGCCAACCGCACCATACTCGATGAGCTTCTTATGAGCGTGCACAATACATAGACTTTGAACATTACTGCCACGAAATCAGGTGTTAATTTGAATGAATGTTATCTGTATAAGTTAATGTGTACGGCATACGGCAACACCGCGCCGCTCCGACATTTATGACGACCTTTTAATAAGCGATTAAACCTTTTAATAAAAGGGAGTCTAGTTGTTTTGTTGTACTTAAGTCTATTAAAGTACCTTAATCGATGTTCTGCCTGACTTTTAAATGATATAAGTGAGAATTGATTGGTTCCTTGTGTTGGATGGAATCAGTTTTTTTTTATTTGGTCAACTTTACTTTTTTGACAGCCACTCACCGTGTTTTTTAAACTATTAATTCGTGGTTTGAAATTTAAGCCGCAACGCAAATTTCCATAGTTAGATATATCTTCACAATTTTTGCCCACCGGAACAACATTAAGTTTGAAATTAGTTTATGAGAAAAAGTCTTAAATAAGAATTTGATTGTGACCAAACTTTATTGATGAAGTCGGATCCAAACCTGCATCTCTAGGTAGCTACAAAAACTTAAACTGCGTCCGAATATATACATATAAATATATCCGGTATAGGCACAGAGTAGAGATGGATACTTAGGTATTTGTTCAACTCTCGGGTTGTGGCGCCATCTACAGGATCTACTATACAATTATTGATGCCAACTCCGATATTTTCATATTAGATAATTGACTTGAGACACAATAAATATATAGTTTTATTTAGAATTTTGTTTTCACATGAACACATTGTTTGAAGATTTAGAAGTTGATTTTTCACGAAAAACTTTAAACTGGCTAGATGTGCACCTCATGGTACGCCCTGCCCACGACAATGCAATGCCGCTCAGAATTCTTCATCGAAACCAAAATTCTTAGTGGCATTGCACTTCTGCTCCTTTGTGAATAAGTGTTAATATGTTAAAACCCATTGGCCCAGCAATTTCACTAACTTGTCATCTATAACATCGTAGGTTTCAAGGATTGCACCATTTTGATTTTCAAGATCTCATTCGATACTGTGAAAACCAAGTTTGCTGTTATGAAAGTGTGCTTACGGTGCTGGAAAAACCTATAAATTTCAAAATTTTTCCTTTTTTGGCTTATAAAAATAAAATCAATCGTTTTCTTGTTATCAAGTAACAAATAAAATTAATAGAATTAATTACGCTGTAGAGATTCATTTGCATATTCATCTACAGCATGAAATAAAACACTTGTTTCACGTAGTAGGTTCACTTTCCAGATGCCCCTCACCGATCACTATTTCATTGTTCACAATCTTCAAGACTTTAATCGGTTCTTTATCGTCAAACCAAACAAATGTAAAATAAAAGCAAATATTATGATACCATTGCAAATTTATTTCATTACCCTAACACGATGTACATGATCTATTATATTACAATATAACAGAAATACACAAATATACCTATATATATGTATATATAGATATAAATGATTTAGTAACATTATTCAAATACATAACGTTTATGACAAAAATAAAATACTTATTAACAGAGGCTTTCTGTGAATAGTTTTAAAAAACATGTAAACATAAGTGGCCACGTTGATAATTTGAGGAGAGGAGTAAATTTAGTTTTGATAATTTTATACAATAAACGGAGACATTACCTATGAATGATTTTTCCAAGCGACTAATTTCTCTTGTGTATTCGTGTAACACCATTTATCCACCACTTGTGAACTGATTTTGAATAATATCATCCCTAAGGGTGGATAAATGGGGATTATATTTCATAATACATGTAGGTAAATCTCCAAATATCCAATTTTTGTGAACACATTTTAATGTTACCATGTTTTTCATATATTTTAAAAGAATTTAAATTTTTAATTATAATAAGTTATTAAGCAAATAGAATAATAACCTAAATGTGTTTAGTGGAGATAATTTCTTTAATGGCGACAAACGGGAGAGTGTTTCGCCTAATAAGCGAGTACACTGCCCTATAACGAGCGATCTAAGGACTGGCTTAGATGGAGTTATTACGCTGCTATCACTGTATAATATGCATGGGAATTATTGCTTCTTTCAATGCATTCTCATTGAATGAAATAAAAAAATCGAAATAATTTCTCACGTGAATTTTCCTAACAATTAAATTTCCAAAAAATCGCAAAGTTCACAAGTCGTCGCACGCCACGACCGAATGACTGTTCTGTCAACTGGCGACAGTAATTTAATATTTTTTCATTAAACGCTTAAAGGCTTTGCATGTATCCACAACATTGAAGTAAATACAGACGGTGCGGCAACGGCGCCACGCCCTTGTGAAGATGAGTTGGCAACGTCGCTTGTAGACAGTCTATGCAGCGGTGATACCGTCTATACGAACAATACGCAGATAAGCTTCGCCAGCCTTTCTAAACAATTATATTAAATTAATATACTTGTTCTTTGAACGTAAAATATGAATTAAGCCTTTCAAAAAAATAAATCAATTCATATTATAGATTCTTAAATTATTAAAAATAGCACTGGTAATCTACAATGAATACTAAACACTAAACTAAATGACAAATATTTGGCAGACTACCTAGTTTCTTGCTCTGTTTAGTACAATTGTCCAAAAATAATCGATCGAAAGCCTTTTACAACTTCTCTCACAAAATATTTTTGAGATGAAATTACTTATTCGATATAAGTAGATGTAATTTTTTTTACGATTTTATTTTATATTATTCGTGTTAGATCATAAATATATTATTTTAATAAATACGATATCTGGAGTGCTCGTGCAATTTCTCTAATATAATAGATATAAAGCAATTCATCTTAGATTATAATGACAATACAGTACAAATATTGATTGTAGAGATGTTTCCTATTTAATATTAATATATTTCTTTAAAATCACATTTTACATGATAATAGCACACTGGCAAATATACAATAAAAAAAAAGATACACAGATTTCATAGACCGAATCATCCAGCATCATACTATTTCAAAAAATAGCCCCTTTTGAATGCAATGTATTTGACGGTTAAAATAATATGGCGCCGTAAGTAATAGAATCGATAAATATACGACTATTGATTGTTTAAATAAAATAATTTATCTGTGAACATTACTTCGATTAAATTTCGCTAGAAATCAATGTCTTTAAATAAACTACAGGCTAACTAGTAGTATAAACGATCAAAATAAAAAAAATATTTTGATTTATTTTAAAACTAGATTACACAAAAAAATAAAAAGATCATAATAGCAAGTCGACGATAACTTCTACTTCATAATTTCAACAATAACGTATAGTATTAATACAATTTACTCTAAATAATCTGGAAGTTATAAATAATATTGACAAATCTTAAAACAATTACACATCGGTCGCGGAGCAAAATAATGTCGGTTGTTGACCTTGCCACCTTGCGGTAATATTTATATGGTAGATATATATTCGATGTTCTCACAGGAGCGAATATTTATTACTATGTTCGTATTATTTTGTAGGTGAATATCAATCTTTTTATGTAAGTAGTTACAGAGATTTTACTCTAAACAACTCACATTTCTTTCTCACTTATTAAGGAACTTTTCCATGTAGCTCGCAGTAGGTTCAATGACCGATATTATGTTTACTGCGCGTCGAATATCAAATCCCAACAGTCTTTTATTTGGCTAAATTCAGTTTTAACTAAATAAGCATAACAATATTGTTTTAACTAAATACTAATTAATAATAGTATATTAGTATTAACAGGACAATTTTTTTTATCAGTTAGTATTACTGCATGTACGAGTAGGCTAAATCTGCATCCGAAAAAAAAAATTGTTTCAGTAAATATAATAAATTAGATGGATAAACCTAATACCCATGTAATCTTTCCAATATTCGTTTTTAAATTACTAACGGCCGTTCCCAATATACTATCTACAGATAGAGATAAATTACTACATTCTACTGTCAGTAATTAGCTGTCAATAATCTGAAGCTGTCCCAATATGTCATTCTTAACGCCTTATATTGGGACGCGTGAAATGCAATTTCCATACAAACTTCTATCGCTGGTAAGCTATACGTCGTCCCGTACGCGTGTACGGATAAGGTGAGTTACCGTCGATAAGTTTATTGGGACAGAAAAGTCGATGATAGTTACGATTTTTATCTCACGTAAGAGATAGAATGAATATTGGGAACGGCCGTAAGAGTGCTTTTACGAGATATTACAGTGTAAGCAAGCCAAATTTAGCCAAACGCTGACATTCAGAAATGACAAAATAAAACTAAACATGATTAAACAATACTAACAAGTAGGTATATTACTCAAAAAAAGCTATCTTATTTTATATCTTTGTTCTAACTTACATTCCTGACATCCGACCAATCTACTCAGACACCCATTATTTGCTCCAAAACGTAATTCAAACGAATAATTTCGAAACTCAGAAACTCAAACGACTCAGTTGATTTAACCAATAGTTCGTAGCAAACAATATGGGCTTCTATAATATGATTACAAGCAAAAATTTAGGTCTGATCTTAAGTGAACAAAATGGATGATGTCAAAAATCTTTAATTTAGAATGTAAAATAAAAAACAGTCCTTAATTTCATTTTCAATACTTATGAGAAACAAAAAAGACAAAATTTATTACTATAAAATTTTCCACTATACTTTAAAGCATTCACCGTTTTTGTCTGTTGTAAAATTTTCAATGCCGATGTAACACAATCTCAGATATGGAAGTGATTACATATATATGTGGAATGAACTGAGTGTATCTCACTGTAATATTGATATAAAAACCCAAGTCCAATTACCACTGTATTTGTATTGGGACGGTCAATTGTAAAGTACTTCTCCACTAAATCAATCCACTATAGGCTACATCAACTTTTAATATAATCTACTGCAAAACCAGTTGCAACATTACATTACCTAGCTACATTTTTAGCAGTAATTAATTCATTTGCACGTAATTCCAGAAAAACGTTCCAAATCACAATCATGTCGAATTTGAGTTAGAACACAAAACTGGTCACGTGATTCATATCAACGGACTGACAAAAATGGCAGCCCTACTGTCTACTACTTTTTAAATGACTACTACTCTTTTAAATGACATCATGACTTAGTAGCCTTAATAGCACTAATATTTATTAAACTTTAAACACGAATTCCTTAAAATGTCATGTTTGTGGCTTTGAATGTTTTTCAGGAACTACATCCATTTAAATGTTAACTTTCGATACTTTCTAGTGCAACTTTTATAGAGTTTTACATTTGTAAAATATTTGATGATAGCACAAACAGTTGAGTGTTTCGGTGATATTGAAATAACACATATTGATCAATATAATGAGCAAATTGGCTAAGTATACAATAAATAACAAATTTAACGGAGAATCACTTTACAACATAATGTAATAAGGTTGAGTTATGTGCTTCTTATTTTTCCAGGCACATAGTTTTTGTCAATTGTAGAATCTTGGAGGAACATGTGTAGGCACCGCTCGTTTTGGGCTAGTGGATGGCCCGCTATTTTGTTAATGAATACTTCTAAACCTGAAAATAAAATATAATTAATTAATTTCACGAGTCCGCAAGGATGCCGAGATAGTTACTTAGCAACGACATTACTTTAGCAACAAACTTATTTATTATTGTTCAATATTCATTATGCTTCATTGTGTGTCTTCTACCGCATTTATCACGGGGAGTGTTCCGAAGAGCTGTTTAACCTGATTCCTGCCGCCGAATTCCACCTTCGCACGACACGCCACAAGTTAGGATTTCATCCCCACCATCTGGATGTGTGGCGGTCCTCCACAGTGCGGTTTTCAAGGAGCTTTCTCCCTCGTACTACAAAGCTATGGAATGAGCTTCCTTGTGCGGTGTTTCCGGGACAATACGACATGGGTACCTTCAAAAAAAGCGCGTACACCTTCCTTAAAGGCCGGCAATGCTCTTGTGATTCCTCTGGTGTTGCAAGAGAATGTGGGCGGCGGTGTTCACTTAACACCAGGTGACCCGTACGCTCGTTTGTCCTCCTATTCCATAAAAAAAATATATATATTACGTCTCATTAGAACGTTACGGTGATGTAACTGTTGTTGTTTTAACGTCTGTATCTAACAACACAACACCTCTAGAATATTACAACATGCCTGCCTGAAAAAATATGAGAAAGTCGGAGAAAATTGGAGCGAATGTTTTTAAACTTCGCGGATTCTTAGTATTCTCTTATTAAGCTCTGATGCTGGAAATTTTCCTGAATGTTGTAATACAAATGCACCTATAACTTATAAGTAATAGATTCCGGGACGCCGCCGATTATTGACAAATATAAAAGCTATAAACGGCAAATTGCACTGTTTGTGCAGGAATTTGACTACCGAAAAATAAATCCTTCATAACTGACACATAATTCGGGTCAAGCATCGTTTCGAGTCGATCTAAGCAACAAGCCCAACAAAAAAAAAAATATTGAATTAGGCGTTACTTTGCGGAAATCCATAATTATACAAATGATTTAAGTTTTCTTTAGTGTTAAATCGTGTCTCGTGCCAAAATCTGGCACGAGACTGGCTTTTGGCTGGATTTTGGCGAGACAACACGTCCTGAGGATGCCTCATGTAGAGGCGAAACACGTGTCGAATTGTTTTAAAAACAAATATTGGCGGAATTAACACTAAAGAAAACTTAAATCATTTGTATAACAAGCCCAACGTTTAAACAATTGTAAGAAACGTCACAGCGCTGCACCAGACTGTTAGATTTGTGAAATGCTTTGAAGTGTGAGATGTAACGTAATATTTACTTCATACAGCGCCGGCGGATAAGCACGGTGACGTCCGCGAACTATGTTTTCTATACTTTTCAGTACTATGAAGCTTTGAATGGCCTGTTTATTGCCAGTGATTGCCCAACCTCATCAGCAGAAGCGGAGTTTATTGACGTTTTCAAAGACGACTCGCGAAAAGAAAATATTTAACTCAATATATTCCTATGTCCCATATCAGTTATATAAACTAACAAGCACTCGAGAAAGAAATATACGAATCCGAAAGAACATGTCCAATTAAAAATGAAATATTGAAATGATTTTATGAATTTATCAAAAGCCACTCAAAATTATACATTTTAGAGCAAAGTACAGAAGATCAAAATTTTGTTGTTTTCTTGAAAAAATGTAGAAGAAGAACTGCTATAGCAGACTTCGTCCGTTGATTCTTAGTATATGGTCCCGGTGCCTTACACTCTAAATGAAGGTCAACTCGCGAATTAACATACAAAATTACCAATTTAAAATTCTTTCTTCGCGTTATGCGTCAATACATTGTATAGTCTCTACCTTGGCCAGTGGGAGGCTCCTTTACACAGGATGCCGGCTAGATTATGGGTACAATAACGGCGCCTATTTCTGCCGTGAAGCAGCAATGTGTAAGCATTACTGTGTTTCGGTCTGAAGGGCGCCGTAGCTAGTGAAATTACTGGGCAAATGAGACTTAACATCTTATGTCTCACGGTGACGAGCGCAGTTGCAGTGCCGCTCAGAATTTTTGGGGTTTTTCAAGAATCCTGAGCGGCACTGCATTGTAATGGGCATGGCGTATCAATAACCATCAGCTGAACGTCCTGCTCGTCTTGCCCCTTATTTTCATTAAAAAAAAAAGAGTCTGCGAGTCTATTAGTGTGCCTATATAAAAGCCTTTAAGTAGTTTTTGCGTTTATGACGTTTAGACAGACATTGTTTTTTATATATCTCTCATATAATTATTTATGTGCAAAGACATTTGAGTCTCAGTCTAACAACTAGCAATTAAATATCAAATGAACAAAAAAATTGTGTACATTAACATTAATAAATTTTAATTTATTTCAAGTACTCAATAACTTGGTTCATGCGAAACCCGGATCAATGAAGGTCATTGAAATATTGGCCTCTAATTGTCTTTGTGCGTTTCTGAGGTTTCTCCATCGCAAAATTGTTACATAAGATCATAACAAGATGATGCTATATTATGTATTTATAGACTTTTAATTTTATCTAAGCTCTAAGCGAGAAATACTTACGATTCACCCTGCGCGACCGATTACACAATGAACGGATCTGCAGTAGGGCTAAAGTAAACAAACGTCAGGGCCATCGTAACGAGTAAAGTGGAGGTGGGCGAGACCATTTTTTTTTGTTTATTTGGAGAAAAAAACAGAACAATTATCTAAAATCTAGGTACAAATAAGTGGCATAATATTATATAATAGTAAAACAATTGTTCCTTACAAATTTCTCACTAAGACTTAAAGTTTATAATGTGACAAGTACAGTTTAATCAAATAAATATTACAGAAAAAGAACATTAAAAAAAAAACTAATACATGATCTAAATGAAGTTACAGAATTTATGAGCTTCATTTTAGATCATGTATTGCAGTAATTCTCTTGTTTATTACATTTTTAAATTGTGCTAAATTAATTATATTAAAATCTATATCAATATCAACAGAGACAACGTTTTTATTGAATGAATTCATAATGGGATCATATTGATGGAATAGACAAGATTCGCTTAAGGCGACACTAAATGCCAGCGACCTTGAGCGATATGAGTTCACGGCGCCAGTCCGCCATCTATGTAACAAAGCCAATATTTTCTAAATTCTTGCGTGGAAAACAGTTTATATGCTTAAAATCCTCGTTATTCACTACTAATCTGAATAAATGAACTACACAAAAAAAGTACAAGCTATAAGAATAACTTTTCAAAGAGAAGTACCAACAAATGCGTCACGCCATGCCAAAAAACTTGTTTAACTTCAAAGAAAAGTGGTAGTTCAAAAAGGCTCGGCAGTGTTAACTATAACCAACTGCAAGCATTAGCAACCTACAAATAAGACTTAAGGATATGTGTAACAGGATTAAGTAGTGTTTCATAGCTCGAAATGCTATACTTTCACCACAAAACTTGTCTAAAAACACCATGTTTGCGTGTTTTCTGCTTACTCTTCGCCCCAAAAAGAGTACTTGAATTGATTAAACCATAGCGGACAGACTGCGCGGCAGATCACCGCGGCATGATGGACGACATGCGATGACACAGAGGTCAATAGATGATAAGACAGGCACAATATCACAGGCTATTGGTGAATAGGAAAGAGGCCGCCATCAAAATCATAAATATTATGTCATTGTACTCTTCATTGTCAGTACATTTATGAAAATTTAATATACATTCACAAAATCAATTCAGGCATTATCATAAATAAATTTAAATGTTTTATTAAAAAGTGGCTCTGTCGTAAATCCTATTACTCCACAGCTGAATATCTAAGTGATCGGACAGCCTGGGACTAGATTATGATTATCTTATAGCAATAGCAATGACAGTACAATATTGTATATCTTATTAAAAAGAGCGCAATAAAGGCTGGGAGTTTCTTCCACCGCTTCTTCTCTCTCAGAGCGCCATTTGTTTCCGAAGCGGTAGTAGTATCTAGTATATTAGAAATGACATCAAAAAGAATTCTAAAGGAATCAATTTTGAGAAAATAAATGCCTTTTATACCTTTTGATCCAATATTGGATCACAAAAAGGCCCTAATGATAATTATGATTTAAGCTACCAAAACAATTTGTGGTTTTTAATAGTACAAATACAGAAGACTCACTCCGCAAAATCAATTAAAGAAATAGGAACCTCAGATCACACAGCACTATTAACCTACATTTTTATTCACCCAGAAGTTGCCTCTTTCTTTTGCGTGACTCTTAACTCGTCTGACGACGCGGACGTTAGGGTTGTCTTCTTTACCGGTAGGTACCTACGTTATGTACGTACCTACTAGATAAGGTCACCTTAGAAAAATAGTTTAGTTTTTTCTATAAAATAAATATGTATGTAATCGTAATTTTAAATCAATATTCTTTCATTGTCAAACCTACTTTAGTTGAAGATAGTATGTATATCTTGGAAGACAACAACATGTTCAAAATAGTTGATTTTTCCTTCAAAAAGTAGGAACTATTTAAATAGGTTGGTAGTTTCATACGACGTTGAACACAACCCCGACACTAGCTAGACTTGCACATGTCCTCTTAGGTTTAAATTAAAAATAACAAATTACTTTTTTGCTGTCGGCTCTTGATCTAAGAACGAAACACAACCATAGAACCTACTAAGTACATGTAATAAGTAATTAGCTATTATAAATGGTAAATTTATAATAATCACTTTAAATTTTATTGTTTTGAGTGTCTTTAGGAAGCTTAATTAATTTGAATTTGGATCTCAATGACCTTTAGTATGCTTTGCTTTTTAATGTTTGATGATTTTTTAAATATTGGTCGGATCTATGAAGTAAGTGACACCAAAGCTTTACATGTGTCACTACTCACTCATGAGTCTTTAATTAACTAACTGACATAGTTACGGCGCGACTTGTATACTTTAGTTACTTCCATAGTATTATGTCCTATGGTATATTGCTGTGGGGCAGCGCTACCGATATTAATACAATATTTGTGCTGCAGAAGAGGGCTATTCGCGCTATATATAACCTAGGCCCTAAGGAATCATTGAGAGCAAAATTCAAAGAAATTAACATCTTGACTGTTGCTTCTCAAGATATACTTGATAATGTAATGTATCTTCATAGGCACATAAGTGAATTTGCCAGAAACTGTCATAACCATAATGTTAACACCAGGAACAGACATAAGCTTATAATGCCTACTACGCGACTAAGTCGAGTTAACAAGTCTTTTGGGGCGATGTATATGCTTTTACAACAGGATCCCAGAAAATGTTCAAAACAAAAGTATTATGTTATTCAAAAGAATTGTTAAAAAACGTTTGTGTGGTAAAGGTTACTATAACATAAATGACTTTCTTAATGATACCACAGATTAGGAATGGAGTGACCGCCCTCAGGCTATTAAATAATAAGTTTAATTGTACAATATTACTTTGTTAATGTTACTTGAATTGTAAAACATATTTTTGATGAAAAATAAGCCCGCTGAGTTTGTTGCGCCCATTCTTCTCAGGCCTGAGGCATTCATTTTGGAATGGGTGGTAGTTTTTGACTTTCAATAAGTGATTTCACATTCAATTTGAATTTACTGGATAGCCTCTCTGTAGAGGCTGCCACATGTACTTATAATTTTGATAACTACATGGGAAGTGAGACATGCCTGTAAATGGTAGATTATGAGCAAATCCTATGAAACTAACATTGTTTTTTTTTAAGTTATCCTTTTCATTCCACATTTGCAAAAAATCATAAGAGTGAATTTGTTTTTGATACATCTACAGACCAAATGAAATAAGAGTTGATCAAGTTTTCAAGATTTATACATAAAAGTTTTTTAGAGTTATTTTTATTTTGGTGTGCTAAAGAAGAATAGCTTCTTTAGCATACATATAATTTTTTTATTCATTCATTTAAAGTCAGATCACGAGACTGTTTCAGTTGTTTTCTGAACACACATTAACAAACATATATTTATTCACCCAGAGGTGTGAGATTACTGGCTGACAGCATCAACATACTCGAATCCCTGTCATTCATGGTAATAGTGACCTGCCCCTTTTTAATACACTCCTAATCTGCTTGTGGAATGTATTCCATTTCATTCCAAGTTGACATTTTTTTAAAAATCCATTCACACTTCATGAATTCATTCATTCAATACTCAATATATACATACAATACATGATAATATGCATATTTGAGAACAACCTTTTCAATAACTAGCACTACATATTGTTTAGCTCCAAACGGTTTTTGAATTGCCCATGACCATTTTTTATATCTATTTTTCGAGTCACTGTAAAGAGCTTTTTAACTCTGCTTGTAAATAGTATACAAAGAAAATGTTAACACATTCACTTTATTCACACTTCATTCGTGTCAGTTATGTTTATCTTCTTATAGTTGTTGTATTACGAATTGCAACCCTAAAATAATATAAGCTTACCTTTTCTTCGATCTTCTATAAATTCTTCTTCAAAGATTCCATCATCTCCCCGAAAAGGTAATTGTCTTTTAAGGGCTTTTCCAGGCAATGGTGGTACAACAATCTGCAACAATGATTAAACATATTCAAGTATGATGTAAAAAAATATTTAAGTGAATAAGAACAGTATTTTCAATGATTACAAAAGTATCACACGGTAAAGTGATACATTCTGCCCCTTGCAAAGCATAGGCACTAAGGATTCTGGAATCTTGATTTAACAAAAATTTCTGAGTGGGCATCACATTTGTGAAAGTATCATTAGCCCATTAATTTCATTACTATGGATCCCATCAAATGAAATATTATATGGTTCATACACTTCTGCTTGATGGCAGAAAAGGTGTCTCTGTGGTACCATGCCAGTCTCCTATGGAAAGAAGCCTCCCACTGCTACTCATAAAAAAAATACTTTCTGTAAAATATTTGTAATAATAACTGAATTATTACATTGTAAGGTAAAAAATTATATTTTAATATTAAGTCCCATGCTGACTAGTATAATAATATATATTATTAAATAATAGCATAATAATTAAGAAAAAGAACAAAGCTTAACTTGTGAGTCATTAAACTATATTGTTACTGATAACAATGTCCCTATCATTGAAGCTTACCTTACTGTCTCTTTCCAATTCATTTCGTAGCCATTCAAAATCACTGTACCGCCGCCTCACGCTCGATTCTTTCACTTTAAACACAGGAAGATTTGTCTGGAAACAGGAAATTGCTTAAATGACTACCGAACGCTCAAATATTAACGACAGTTGACTCACAAAACGCCCACTTTACCGAACATCCATACATAATGCTGTGTGCAGATTTCATGCAGTAACGTGGTAGAAATTAAAATACTTACCCTCATGCGTACTTCATAGTCTGTATAACGTTTTTTACCAACTCCCACAGTTGTAACTGGGTTCACCACGTCGATTTCTAAGAAATTCGCGGGGGCAGCGTATGCATCATCTAATGTCTGTTTTTTAACGTTTAACCGTCTGGTTGCATCGGCTGTCGTATCCTCAGCCATCATTTCGATAATATAAGACACAATTTAACAATCAAAATGTTAGTGTATCACCAGGTAATCAACAAATTACTTTTTTTAATTCATGAGACATGAGTCTTTATGAATTATGATTAGGATTGTTGTCAGTTAGTGCTCTGAGTACGACATTGACATTGTATAATTGTGACATGTTACATTGCCAATTGCCAAATGCCAAGTTGACGTTGGGCTCCTTAGAATCTTCGTTATCATAGCTACATGGTCAATATTTGACGTTTCAAAAGTCATTCTAAAGTTGAATAGGGAAGAGTAAAGAAAAACAAGGATAGAGTGGAGGTCTAACCTACATAAAGATGGTTTTTCTTGTAATCGAGTATATTGAAAAATGAATAAATTATTCTTCTTTTGTTGTATTTAAGTTGGAGCCTGATGGTCGTTACCAATGCGCTAATTAAAAAAAAACAAATACTTTATATGGAAAAGTACTCTGTGGTCAATTCTTATTGAAAAAAAAAGTTCTGACTGAAGTTTTCATTTGTAAATAATAAATATTGTGGAAATATGCATGTGTAAAACTTAATTTTTCTCATGTTTTCAATTTTAATCGTTAGTTTGAAGCGTGAAACATTGTTTTAACTGTTATTTTTAATACATAAACCATGACGACTACAACCAAAGCAGCTGTTTCCCAAATATTGCGTCACAAAGACGATTTAGGTGATGAAGATGATGAACCCAAGAAAAAATCAAGAGAAGATTGGCGTAAAGCTAAAGAATTAGAGGAAGCACGAAAAGCTGGTACTGCACCAGCTGCTGTTGACGAGACTGGTAAGATGAGAAATAATAATAATGTAACTAAATACTAAACTAGTGGTCTTTAAATACCATAATTGATTTTTGTTTTAAAAACAACATCATTTGTATAGAATATAGTATTGTTAGATTGTATCTGATAAATCAAATAACAAATGAAATTATTAACTAAATTAAATTATCAACCTATATTTGTGAATATGTTGGTAAATTTTCTTAGTATAAAATAGATACTTCAATTTAAAACTTTCAACAATAACCTTGCTTTTCTCTAATTTCAGCAACATATTATTTATTATGATATTGTTTATTTTATATGTATCTCAAGTGTCATACAAATAAACTTACAATAATTTAATATATTTGTTGTTTTTACATAAAATGTTCAATAATAATTATATCTGAATAAATTAACAGGTAAAGATATAAACCCTCATATACCCCAGTACATTTCCTCGGCACCATGGTATTATGGTACATCCGGCCCAACATTGAAACATCAGAGACCACAGGCAGATCGGGAAGGGGATTTTACAAAACTCGATACCTATTATAATAAAGGTGTTGATACTGTGAGTATTATTTTATATTAAATATATTTTTTTATATTTGATAGGTTTATCTAATTCATCTTAGTTACAAAATACATGAAAATCATACCTTATTTTGACAATAATTGTGAAACAATTACTTCAAGAAACTCATCTCAAAATAAAAATGAAAAAAGAAAGATAGAACACATGCAAAGATATACAAGATCAGACTCAGTAGGAAAAAGATGTACTTTTGATGAAATAGCAACTTTAGGTTGAGCTGGCTAATAAAACTTATTTTCAGATCAGAACAGGAGGACAAACAAACGTCTGTGTCACCTGGTGTTAAATGATCACCTCCACCCACATTCTCTTGCAATATGTGAAGGTGTACCTATAGAAGTACCAAAATATGCTAGTCTATAGCAGAGTGCCACTCACCTGATATGGGTTTACAGTGACAGTTCATTATACATTGTACTAAATCATAGGTTCTCAATGTGGGCGATAATGCCCCCTCATGGGCGTTTGAGACTTTCGGGGGGGGGAACCCAGAGAAAATTAGGGGGCATTGAGATGGCGCAGATGGGGCGTGGGTAGATTAAAAATATAGTCTAAAAAGGCAAAAAAATACTCTAGAAAAAAAACATATTCTCAAAGTGAGCAAAATAAGGTTGAGAAACTAAGTACTAAATCAACTCAATTAGAATCAGAGATATAAATTTAAATATTTTTCTTCCAGACTAAAGTAGTTACAAAGTATAGGAAAGGTGCTTGTGAGAACTGTGGGGCAATAACACACAAGAAAAAAGATTGTCTTGAGAGACCACGAAAGGTTAGTTAATGTTGTTTTAAGAAATGTTGAAAGACAAAATAAAATAAAAACATTTAAAGACTAAATTACACAATTATCTATTACAATTATAAATATTGATAATAATTGCAGATAGGTGCGAAATTCAGTAATGCTGGTATAGCCCCTGATGAATTTAACCAACCAAATTTAAATCTTAGTTATGATGGTAAACGCGACCGTTGGAATGGCTATGATCCTTCAGAGCACAAGGCCATCATTGAAGAGTATCAAAAAGTTGAAGATGCCAAGAGGGAAATGAGAGCTAAGAAATTGGAGGAAGGTGAATATTTTTAATTTGTATTAACTTTAAGAAATATTTTTAATGAAGAATATTCACTCATTTTGATTTTGCGCTTTTCGTATTCTCTATAGAAAATATAAAAATTGTGTTTAAAAATTATTTCGATACTTCAATTAGTATCCGAGATATGGAATTGTAATACATATATTGACGACCTGTATAGCCGAGTGGTTAGCGATCCTACCTACTAAGCTAGAGGTCCCGGGTTCGAATCCCGGTAGGTGCATGCATTTATATGATGAATATGGTTTTTTTTTTTATGGAATAGGAGGACAAACGAGCGTACGGGTCACCTGTTGTTAAGTGGTCACCGCCGCCCATACTCTCTTGCAACACCAGAGGAATCACAGGAGCGTTGCCGGCCTTTAAGGAAGGTGTACGCGCTTTTTTTGAAGGTACCCATGACGTATCGTCCCAGAAACGCCGCACAAGGAAGTTCATTCCACAGCTTTGTAGTACGTGGAAGAAAGCTCCTTGTAAACCGCACTGTGGAGGACCGCCACACATCCAGATGGTGAGGATGATATCCTAACTTGTGGCGTGTCGTGCGAAGGTGGAATTCGGCGGCAGGAATTAGGTAAAACAGCTCTTCGGAACACTCCCCGTGATAAATGCGGTAGAAGACACACAGTGAAGCGACGTCTCTACGCAACGCCAAGTGATCCAGCCGTTCACAGAGTACTGGGTCCCCGACAATTCGCGCTGCTCTGCGTTGCACGCGGTCAAATGGATCGAGCTGATACTGGGGTGCGCCAGACCAGAGATGACAGCAATACTCCATGTGTGGCCGGACCTGCGCTTTGTACAGCGCTAGAATGTGGGCCGGCTTGAAGTATTGCCGTGCTCTATTAATGACGCCCAGTTTCTTTGAAGCCAATTTAGCTTTGCCCTCCAGATGGCCACGGAATTGGCAATCGCTCGAGATTTCGAGACCCAGTATTCCGATACTAGGCGAGGCTTTTAGGGAAGTGTTGTCGAAGAGCGGTGATGCGACAAATGGGGTTTTTTTAGTGGTAAACGCGCAAACTTGAGTCTTCTGGGGGTTAGATTGGACAAGGTTCAATTTACCCCATTCCGCGACCTTCTCAAGAGAGGACTCGATAGAAGACACAAGTTTCTCCCGGCACTGGTCGACGATTTCCCGAGAGAGACGTGCATGGCCCGTGTATACGGCATCACCAGTGCTGTCATCTGCATAGCAATGAATGTTGGAGGTGTCCAACATATCATTGATATGCAGAAGAAACAGCGTAGGAGATAGCACACAGCCTTGGGGCACTCCAGCATTCACGGGCTTCGGGTTCGAGCAATGTCCGTCGACAACGACCTGTATGCTGCGCCCAGTGAGGAAGCTGGAGGTCCACTTGCACAAGCTCTCGGGAAGCACAAATGATGGAAGTTTAGAGAGGAGCGCCTTATGCCATACACGATCAAAGGCCTTCGCTATATCCAGGCTAACTGCCAGGCCTTCCCCCTTGCTTTCAATAGCCGCAGCCCATCTATGTGTTAGGTATACCAGAAGATCACCTGCCGACCGACCATGGCGAAACCCGTATTGTCGGTCGTTGATCAACTGGTGACCCTCTTGGTATACCAAGAGCTGACGGCTAATTATGCTCTCCATGATTTTGGAGATCAGGGAGGTAATAGCAATAGGACTGTAGTTTGCCGGATCCGAACTGTCTCCTTTTTTTTGGATCGGATGGACAAGGGCTGACTTCCATGAGTCAGGGACTACGCCTTTGGAATAAGAGTGCCGGAATAAACGCGTTAGCACCGGCGTCAACTCAGGGGCACACGTTCTAAGCACGATTGGAGAAATGCCATCCGGCCCGCTCTACTTCCTGACGTCCAACGAAAACAGAGCTCGCCTAACAGTTTTCTGTCTGAACTGTACTTCAGGCATAGAGCTCTGACACCGCGGGATGGTCGGCGGTGTTTTTCCGTTGTCGTCAAGAGTCGAGTTGGAGGCGAAAAGAGTGCACAAGAGATCGGCTTTCTCTTTTGCCGTATGGGCCAGGGTGTCATTCCTCATGTGCAACGGCGGCATGGACGGCTGGCTGAAGTTACCAAGAGCAGCTTTCGACAACGACCAGAACTTGCGTGTTCCGGTCGGGTAACTGGAAAGCTGCTCGCCGATTTTGACGACGTGTTTTGACTTTGCACGGGCAATTTGCCGCTTAAAAAATCTGGAAACACGGTTGTATTTCCTCTTTAGAACTATGCAGATCGGATCCTTTGTGCCCAGCGCCGCAACCCAAGTTCGATACGCCTGTTTTTTTGCAGTCAGATGCTACTTTAACTGACGCATCGAACCAGGGCTTTGATCTGCCACCGATCGGTACTACAGAGCTTGGTATAAAAATATCCATGCCCTGTAGTATCACATCGGCTACTGCAACGGCGCAGGCACTAGGATCATCCGAAGGGAAACAAACCCTGCTCCAAGGGTAGGATGCAAAAAAGGAACGCATCCTATCCCAATCTGCTGACTTGTAGTGCCAAACGCGGCGGGTCGCTGGTGGTCTGCGACGTGGGCGTCGTATAGGCACTACACTCCTGACCAGGCAATGGTCGGACGTTCCGAGAGGGGCGTCGACAATGACCTGGTAACCATCGGGATGTGTAGTCAGCAGAAGATCTAATAAGGACGGCATGTGGCTATCCACATCCGGGAGCCGCGTTGGCGACTCAACCAATTGGGACAGATCGTACGCCAATGCAAAATTATGCATAGATCGCCCTGCGTAGTCTGTGGTACGTGATCCAAGCCATTCGGCATTGTGCCCGTTGAAATCACCCAAGACTGCGATTTCAGCGGAGGGGATCTGTGCAAGCACGTCGTCAATTG
This sequence comes from Leptidea juvernica, assembly GCA_949711755.1. Taxonomy (NCBI): domain Eukaryota; kingdom Metazoa; phylum Arthropoda; class Insecta; order Lepidoptera; family Pieridae; genus Leptidea; species Leptidea juvernica. The sequence goes on from CATIXQ010000005.1 coordinate 3,464,846, forward strand.
CCGCTTGAACGCAGCCCATGAGATGATCGCTTTCTGCGTTACCACTATGGGACCTGTAGACACACGCATAGATGCGGACGCGGTCCTCTAAATCTACGCGGAGCCAGAGAGTGGACAGGTCCCTACCCTCAAAATTGCCGAGACGGCGACAGCAGATATCCTCCCTAACGTACACACATACCCCGGCATGAGGCATAAAATTGTGCTCAATTTTGTACCCGGGGTACGTTAAATATGACGTATCGCTAGGTCGAGATATCTGCGTCTCCGTAAGGAAACACAAGGCCGGCTTCGCCGTCTCAAGGTGGTGGTGGACGGCGTTTAAGTTGGAGTGAATTCCCCTGATATTGCAAAAGTCCACGTTGAGTGTGGAGCGGGGTGCCGTGGTGTTACTGCCTCGTTTGTCCTTGGTCATGCGCGGTACTGTGCCCTCCCCAGAATACGAAGGGCAGCCCGAGCTAGAGTGCTCGGGGAGGGATACTCCGACTCTGGTAGAGCCGGTACCCTCCTGGGGTACTATCTCTTTAGGGACCGCTTTCATAATCTTTGTTGGGGATGGGGGGGGGGGGGGGGAATGGCCTCCGGTCCTCGACACTAACCTATGCGAAACATAGCGGCACTAGGCCGCTACTTCACGCCGGTATTCTGTGCGAGTGTGGTAATTAACCCGGACGAGTCTGGCCCGATTGTGCTGACGTCAAAAGACGGCTGCGTGACTCTCCCACTTCTAAATGTTTGTTTCTGAGTCATGGATGTTTAAATGTATTTATTTATTTATGTTTAAGTTAGTATATTGTATTACATATATCATTGTCTTGGAACCCATAACACAGGCTATATATGCTTAACTTGGGGCAAGATAATTTGTGTAAAAAGTGTGTTAATATTATATTATATATATCGGTTACGCATGGTGCGAGTTTCGACCGGCCGGTACTCACTACGTGTGACGTCATAAGTCAACACTCGCGCAATACTTTGCGCGCTCCGTTACAGGTCACTGGGGCAAATTATGTTTGAAATGTTTAATTATATATTATTTATAAGAAGTCTATATATAAGAAAGTCATGTAGTGTGCTGAAATGTAAAAGGAGTGAGTGTTGACCTGTGACGTCACACAGTGGCTGCGCGCGACATTCAAATATTTATGGGAACTTAAGATGTGTGTAAAATCTAAACTAATTGGTATTTTGCAATGAAACAAAGACCATTGTATTTATATATATCTAAACATTGTTGCGACAGTTTCAGGAGATGTCACATACCCATTAACATTCTTCATAGTCGTGAATTGATAGTGGCGACAATAAATCGAAAACATAACCCCCAAATAAATCTTTTGTACACAAAAAATTACTATGACAATTTTACTTTACTAACAATCACAATTTGATACTTCTATACAACTTTATTTAATTTGATTACCAGATCCAACAGCTACCGAGGAAGATGATAATGAAGGGGAAGATGAAGACAAATATGTTGATGAAGTGGACATGCCTGGAACAAAAGTAAGTTAGTTTGTGCCATGTGTGTGTATTGTACACACACATATACTTACATAATTATTATGTCTAGATTTTCTCTATTTAACTACACAGAGTAAACCTTCTTGATAGTACAATAAGTAGTGTTTTACGAAAAGTAACAATGACACACACACACGCACACACCTAAAGAGACACACACATACACACACACACACACACACACACACACACACACACACAGACATCCTGTTTGTATAATTTTTTTCTTTTGTTACATTATATTTTTAGACTTAATTTGTGATCCCTAGTTTTTGGAACTGTTAATTTTAATTGATGTGAGCGTGGCCTTCTGGCACAGGTGTTTCTCACTTAATAGAAGGTCACATCCACTATTATGTTTGTACCATTTTTGAAACTGAAATAAATATTTTTATTTCATAGAGTATCTTGCTGTTAAATGTTTAATGTCTGTTAGTCTAAATAAAACATGCATGACGAAATTTGCTTACAAAAACACACAATCTTATGGATTAAATATAAATTATGACGCTAAAGCGATTAATGAAGAGAAGTCCACAAAATTCTTGGGCATTTGTCTTGACCACAATCTGTCATGGAGAACACACATTGATTATGTCATTAAAAAACTAAATAGGTTCTCATTTGCTCTACATATGCTGAAGAAAGTAGTTGATATGACTGCGGTGTTAGCAGCATATCATGCGTATGTAGACAGCACTCTGAGATATGGGATACTATTCTGGGGTAATGCTCCAGGGATTTTTGAAGTATTCAAAGCTGAAAAGAAATGTATCAGATCTGTCTGCTCACTAAAAGCAACCGAATCATGTAAACCTCACTTTATTAAATTAAATATTCTTAGCATGCCATCAATATATATTTATGAAGTAGCAGTTATGGTAAAGAATAATATCAATAAATATGAAACGCTAATTTCGAAACGAAACGACAACAAATTACGACCTTTGAACTCCTGAACTCCAGAACAGAGTTGTATCGAAACAGCATCTTTTGCATGGGACCAACAATTTACAACAAATTACCTGACAATATTAAGCGCGAAAATATATTCTACTTTAAAAAGTCTCTCAAATCTTACTTAATAAAAAAAGCATACTACTCATTAAAAGATTTTCTTGACGATAAAATAGTAAATTATAAAAATTGACTTCGACTGAACTCAATATCATTGTATAACATTAAACTTAATAAGCCTATGAAATAATAAATATTGTATGATTGATGTTAATCTAAGTTTGCTTGGGATGTATATCTTTTTTTAGTATAGTACAATATATTATAATTGTTACAGAAATTAAAACGTGAACTATGTATTTCTCTATAAGTTTGCATGCCTTTTGGGTTAGGATAAGAGCACTTGTTAATTATAAGCCAACAATATATTACCTTATCTTGCAAATAAAGATGATTTGATTTGATTTGTTAGACAACCAATAAAACAGGCCAGGTTTAATACTTTAGTGTGCGTGACAAGCTCGTCTTACACCCGCGATTTGTATGACACTCTGTTAATGTACATGAATTGCTCAAAATAGACGTTAACTCTACACTCAATTATTTTCGACATTTTCACAGCTGTTGTGTGTCTATCTAGATGTATAAATGATCTGAGATATTACAGGTTAAGTTATGAAATTGCTGTTGCTTGTTTGTGAGTTACGAGTTTTCTATTTCTTAAGTTACAATTGTAAGTTTTCATAAGAAAAAATTTAAATATTTACGACTTAATATGTTACAGGTCGACTCAAAACAACGTATCACAGTACGCAACCTGCGTATTCGCGAAGACACTGCTAAATACCTGCGCAATTTGGACATCAACTCTGCCTACTATGATCCTAAAACTCGAGCCATGAGAGACAACCCTAACCCAGAGGCCACAGAGTAAGTGTAGTGTCTTGTGTGGATATGCTAACAAATACATTAATTCAAACAGAAAAATAAATATACGTTAAATTTGTAACCAATATTTATGAACGACGCGGACTCGAACCCGCGACCTCTCGGAATCCGTACGAGCGCTAGAGAGCGCTAAATTGGAAAGCCAATTGAGCCAACCGTTCGAGTACGCATGGATCGTTAATTTTGGTATATCTTGTTCAACAGGATCTACTTTACAGTTGATGTTGGAACGCTAAAAGTTATTCTCATCGATGCATAGTATACGAACATAGATGACGTTGGTACTGACAAATAATAAAAAAAGTGAAATATTGTACAAAGTGTCTTTCTAACGATAAAAACGTGGCTACAAATTATTTTAGACAAACAACTGCATTAATTTATTAATCTTTTATTTGTGCGACATAATGTTTGAAATGGGTTATCTCACGGAAAAAATAAAACAAATTTATAAAATATATAATAAACTAAATTTAGAAGATGCTCATAGCTTTGTAGAATCTTGATGGAATCTTTTGATTAAACTTGCCTGATCAGTTTAATGTATTATTTTTTTAGTACGAGTAGCCAATGTTAAGGGGATGGATTAGTAAATTCGACTTAATTTTCGGAATGTTCCCCGAAATATTGTATTAAGCATTTTCTAAATCACTCCGCGTTAATTTAAATGTCGAATAGAATAAAAAGTAAACAAAATGCATCAGGTAACGAAATTCGGCCTGACGACTGATGTCTAAAAATACGCGTACTCTCGATGATTAATAAATCAGTCGTCAGCTGATCGCGTTCGCGAGAGGTCACTGACACATCGTCCGCGTGGCGCCTAATAATGGCCTCCAAGATTGATTATTATTATAAACTAGCTGACCCGACAGATAGTTCTGTATATAATAAATAAAATAATGTTTTATATGAATTTGTCAATAATATATCATAACATCAAAAATTACTTCGTAAAATATGCACCCTGCTGTCGTAATGAAATTGTTTCACAGCAGTACTGCCAAACCGTGCGTCAATAAATTCTCTCATAGAAATTATGTATGGACACATCAAAGGAAAAAGAAAATTGTTGTTTTTATTTAAGTTAGCAGCAGTTTCCTATTTATGCAGCTTTTAAACCTTCCCTGGACTTCCACAAAGAATTCAAGACCTAAATTGGCCAAATCGGTAAAGCCGTTCTCGAGTTTTAGCGAGACTAACGAACAGCAATTCATTTTTATATATATAGATAAGGATGACGTTAATTCAAAAGAGCTAGACATTACGTCAAGCGTTCTATAAAGCGCAGATTCAGCCACATGCAGTATTGCCCTTGTCTCTGGTCTGGTGCTCCCTAGTACCAGTAGAGGCATACTTCACTGGCAATACAGAGCTCCTCGACGCGTGGAGGACTCCATCGCTTGGCGTTTCTTAGAGACATCGCTCCGTTGTGTGGCTTCTAACACTTAAATGTCAACCTCACCGTACGGATATGGTCATTACTCCCCAGTGCGATTTTCATGCGACTATTTTACTACTACAAACAAATGATGTAATATATTTCAGCGTTTGTCAATTCTTCCAGGACGATACGACATGGGTGCCTTCAAAAATTAACTGGATAAAGTCAGTATTTCTATTTAACAGCATATTATTGTAAATACAGATCAGACTATGCTGGTGAGAACTTCGTCCGTTTCACCGGTGACACCAGAAACCACGCCGCGGCACAAATGTTCGCGTGGGAGGCGCAGGCGAAGGGGCTGGATGTCCATCTCTTGGCCGAACCGACGAAACTACAACTGCTGCAGAACCAATACCAACAGCAAAAGGAGCAGCTTAAGACGCAGGTAACATTCAAACTAGTAGAAACAGCTTGAAACTTAGATCACTTACTTTCTTATGGACTAGCAACACCAATTGAGTCAGTCACAGGTTTTGCCTGTCTTTTTTAGAATCACAGGACAATAGCTGGCCTCTTAAGTACGCACATTTTTTTTAAATAACCAATGTCATATTATTGTCATGGTAACAAGAGAAAGTTCTTTCTAAATTTTTTTTGGAATAGTTAACACGATTGTGAAGGAGTGTACACTATAATCGGGGTCATGTGATAGTCAGTGATCAATGCCACCCACAGTGAAATGAAATAAAAAAAATTATGTTGACTTATAAAAGCATTAAAAGGCATTTACTTTCTCAAAATTGATTCCTTCAGAATTCTTTTTGATGTCATTTCTAATATATTGGATACTACTACCGCTTCGGTAACAAATGGCGCTCTGAGAGAGAAGAAGCGGCGCAAGAAACTCTCCCAGCATTTTTTTTTGCGCTCTTTTCAATAAAAATATACAATATTGTACAGTCATTATCATAATCAGCTGTGTAGTAAAAGGATTTACGACAGAGCTATTTTTTAATAAAACATTTAAATTTATTTATAGATACCTGAACAGTGGCTGAGACTTTACTATAAAAGTATATACATTTACCCTTAAAGCTATTATGTATCTTATGAAGCCTACTAGAATTAGTTACAAGCAATCCCTTATTTCTAGTGTTAAAATCACTATTAAGAGCAAAAAGGTGACGATTTTTGTGAACGTATGTTAAATTTTCATAAATGTACTGGACAATGAACAGTCATAATATTTTTTTTTAATTTTTCTCTGAGAGACTGCCTATAAACAAGCTGATATATAGCACGAACAGCTCTCTTCTGCAGAGCAAACACTATATCAATGTCAGCAGCATGACCCCACAGTAAAATACCGTAAGTCATGATGCTGTGAAAATTACTGATGTACACTAATCTAGCGGCCGCAACATTCATGTACTCTCTAACCTTTCTAACGGCATATGCCGCAGAGCTGAGTCTATCTGCTAGTTGGGCAATATGTGGACCCCACTGCAAGCTTTTTATCTAACGTGATACCGAAGAAGACCGTAGTCCACAAGTTCCAATCTCTGGTCATTTATAAGTATGTTGGTTTGTATCTCCGCTAACTATCCTCCTATAACCTCCCCGTTATAGATGCTGGGAAGACCACTGTCAGCTGAGCAATACAGCCGTAGGTCAGTGGACTTCTTACGAATAAATGGACTGTATAGAATGGAACTAGGAACTGACCTGATGAAGCTTGCGCTGCCGGCGACACTTAATCCGGTCCTTGATTTAGTCCGGTGGGTTCTGGCGGTTGTTGCGAGCGAACGGGTTATTTGCGCGTGCGCGCGTGCGTCAAGGTTTCCGCGGACGACTGCTGACTCTAGCTGGCTTGAGTGCGGCCGTCCCGTCGTTCCAATATGGTGCATAGTGTCGCGGGCGCGGTGAATTGGGGAAAGAGAGGGCATAACAGGAGTAGGAAGAGTATAGACAGATGGCAACATTAACAGATGCGGTGAAGTCAAGGTCAATAAAAAAAGTGATCGAGCCATTAATTCATTGGACAGATAGCCTGGAATTAAAAATTATAAGCGCCTGCGACGCAATAGGTAGAGCCGTTGACTTCCACTGAGCCATCAGTTCAATCCTCGCCCGCCACGAACCAATCGTTATCGCTTATCTAATTAATATGTATGTTAATTTGCCGCTTTATAAGGTTGGTTGTTTCTAAAAGACACATGAACAAAGTGACCCTTAAGGCGACACTAAATGCCAGCGACCTTGAGCAATATGAGTTCACGGCTGCCGGTCCGCCATCTATATAACAAAGCCAATATTTTCAAAATTCTTGCGTGGAAAACAGTTTATTTGCTTATAATCCTCGTTATTCACTACTAATAAATGAACCTACACAAAAAAGTACAAGCTATAAGAATAACTATTCTGAGAGAAGTACCAAAAACATGCGTCACGCCATGCCAAAAAACTTGTTTAACTTCAAAGAAAAGTGGTAGTTCAAAAAGGCTCCGCAGTGTTAACTATAACCAACAGCAAGCATTAGCAACCTACAAATAAGACTTAAGGATATGTGTAACAGGATTAAGTAGTGTTCATAGCTCGAAAAGCTATACTTTCACCACAAAACTTGTCTAAAAACACCATGTTTGCGAGTTTTCTGCTTACTCTTCGCCTTAATAGAGTGTTAATGGACACATTCTTAGTTTAATTTATCTAGCAGTTAAAGTTAAAGTAGAATTACTTGTTATTCTAAGATGAGGCTAGATTGTAATGCAGGTGGGGCAACATTATAATTATTATATTCCCTAAATGAAAAATAAATAAGGTTGCTAATAACGTACTTATGATTTCTCTGGTGCTACCACAGAGTATTGGCTGTGGTATGGGTTTGAAAAATATTTGTAATATGTTTTCAGGTGAAACAATCTGTGCTAGACAAGTATGGTGGGGAAGAACACTTGAAGGTCCCACCCCGGGAGCTGCTACTGGCGCAGACTGAGGTGTTCACGCAGTACAATAGAGACGGAACTCTGGTCACACCCGCAGAGAAACATTGGATTAAGTAAGTGTGTTATTATAAAGAGAAAAATGAAAGAAATAAGCATTTTGACTGTTGCATCTCAATATATTCTTGATAATGTTCTATTTGTTCATAAGCACATTGAAGAATTTGCTAGAAACTGCGACAACAATAATGTTAATACGAGGAACAAACATCTTATGCCTACTACTCGGTTAAGCTGAGTTTGTAAGTCTTTTATTGGGCAATGCATATGCTTTTACAACATGATCCCAGAAAATGTACACAATACACCCAGTGTAGTGTTAGGTAATAGGTTTGCTGTAGAGTTCACTGTATATTAGGTATAAAAGTGTATTGAAAGATTTCTCAGATCAACTCTAGATATTCCCTTGTCAGCCATACTTGCAGAAATTCCTAACCTCTCAGTAAGGCACCACAAGATGATGACAGAAAGTGCACCAGTCTGGCTGCAACCGAAACTATTTTAGATCTAATGAACTTATTTTTCACAGTAAAGAGGTTCTTTGCCTTCCACCTGTATTTTTTTTATGACAATAAGGGACGAGATGAACAGGACGTTCAGCTGATGGTAATTGATACGCCCTGCCCATTACAATGCAGTGCCGCCCAGGATTCTTGAAAAACCCAAAAATTCTGAACGGCACTACACTTGCGCTCATCTCCTCAAGACATAAGATGTTGTCTCATTTGCCGAGTAATTTCACTAGCTACGACGCCCTTCAGACCGAAACACAATAATGCTTACATATTACTGCTTCACGGCAGAAATAGGCGCCGTTGCGGTACCCATAATCTAGCCGGAATCCTGTGCAAAGGATCCTCACACTGGTAAAATATCTGGAAAGCAAGACTTTGATTAATTCTTTCTCTTTAATTGTAAGGATTGATTTGTCCTGTATATGGAACCACTCTAGTTACAAAATTTAGAATTAAATTTCCTTATCGATGTTAAACGTCTGTAGACTTTAGAATGTTAACACTATAGAAGTAGTCTCCGCGTGCGTTAGATAGCAATAGTTTTGATAGTAGTGTCAGGCGTTGTCTCTACACCTTATACCGCATATATCAGAGTATTCAGTTTATTAACAGTTTCATCGACTTATTTTTTTCAGAAAGTTATATATATTTTTTTAATTTGTGTTTATTTATTTTGTAGAAGCAAATATGAAGAGGATGTGCTCATAAACAACCACACGAGTGTGTGGGGCTCCTACTGGAAGGACGGGCAGTGGGGATACAAGTGTTGTCATTCGTTTATAAAGGTATAGTTATTATTATAATATTGACACACTTTTTTACACAAATTATCTTGCCCCAAGTTAAGCATATATAACCTGTGTTATGGGTTACAAGACAATGATATATTTAATATAATATACTTACTTAAACATACATAAATTCATATAAACATACATAAATACATTTAAACATCCATGACTCGGAAACAAACATCCATATTCATCGTATAAATGCTTGCACCTACCGGGATTCGAACCCGGAACCTAATAGTTGTTGATAGAAATTGGAATTTTTTAAATAAGTCATATTAGCTATATTTGGTGCTCATGTCAAACATATATTCCTATTACCAAATAATATGTAATAGTAAAAGTACGGAAGTCTCACTCTGCAAAAACAATTAAAGAAATACTCTTGCGGTCATACAATAAGGTGTAATTCAGATCGCACGGCGACAATTTAGTTCACCTTCTTAGGCAATTTTAGGCAACTTCTGCCTCTCTTTCTATCGTGTGACTCTTACCTCTTCTGACGACATTAGGGTTGTCTTCTTTACCTAAAACTGTAAAGTATGTCATCGTAATTTCATCACTGCTCGCTCGTGAGTCCCTACTGGTTGGCCTACTCTGTAGAGGCCGCCGCACGTACATACGTATCTACTTATTTAGATACCTCCACAGGGAGTGAGACAGGCCTGCTATAACTACGTTGGTATGGTTTTAAAGTAAACAAATCCTCATGACCATTTTCAAAAATGTCACGTGGAAATGTGAAAAACCATTTATTAGCCCTTTTATTAGACTACCGATACTGAGTTTTTATTCATTGAAGTTGAATTATTTATTAAATAATGAGGACAAATAAATAAGTGAAGCAGTACCTATGCTCTTGCTCCAAGCTACATTCAAATTACGAAATTAGTTTGCATATAGTTGGGTAGGTTACCTCAAAGCAATGGGATTATGTTTTTTCTTATGTCCACTTCTTTTAAAACTTCAAACCAAACAAGGAATAAAATGTAATCCATACAGCCTAGCTCTCAACTTCCGTCAATAATACTGATTCTGAAGACTTAAATAAATAATAATTGACGACCCCTATAGCCATGTGGTTGGTGACCCTGTCTACTGAGCTAGAGGTCCCGGGTTCGAATCCCGGTAGGTGCAATCATTTATATGATGAATATGAATGTTTGTTTCCGAGTCATGGATGTTTATTTGTATTTATGTAAATATATCGTTATGTTGTACTCAAAGTAAAGGCTGTGCCTAGTTTGGGGCAATATTCCTTAAAGGATTGTGGGCGGCGGTGATCACTTAACACCAGGTGACCCGTACGCTCGTTTGTTTGTTTGACCTCCTATTCCATAAAAAAAGATGATATGTGTTAGATACAATATTATTTTAAGAAGAAAAGCTCTTTGTTTTACGGGTCGACGTAAATTTGTCAGTTATGTTCGAGATTCTGCCATTCTCCTTTTCATAAATATACGTACATGAATATTAAGCGTACATTACTTTATTTTTTTTTTATCAGATGTCGTATTGCGTGGGCGAAGCGGGCAAGAATGTCGTGTTGGACGTACAGGAAACCACACAACAAGTTGAACATAAAACAAGTACGTAAAATAGATAGTATATGGGTATTTGACTAATTTGATTTTACATTTTAATTGATCTCTTACCTTAGATATACCCTAGTAATAATATTATGTGTAATATTTATATAATTGATGTTTTAACAAATTTTAAGATCTTCTAAATCGTGTTTAAAATTATGCTTTTTTTTTAAATGAAAATACGGGACAAGATGAGCAGGACGTTCAGGTGATGGTAATTGATACGCCCTGCCCATACAATACAGCTTCGCTCGTCACCTTGAGACATACGATGTTAAGTCTCATTTGCCCAGTAATTTCATTAGCTACGGCGCCCTTCAGACCGAAACACAGTAATGCTTACACTTTACCGCTTCACGGTAGAAATAGGCGCCGTTGTGGTACCCATAATCTAGCCGGCATCCTGTGCAAAGGAGCCTCCCACTGGTCAGAACAAAAATACAGCCATTACCTCTCTTCAACTTAACTCGCTAAACTTGACACTAGCTTAATGGTTACCTAACCATATAGGTTTTTATATACCTACTTCCAAAGCCTTTTTTTTTATAAGAAGTAACGAGGCGATGCAATATGTTCACCCAATGACACAGAATACCATTACTTATTTATGGTGTATGTGGATGATGCAGCTAATGTACTCAATAACTTTTGTATTAATTTACATTTACTTTTTTGACTTACTCGTGTAAAACATTGACTATTTGACGATTGAGTGTGTTTGTTGCATCTTTTTACATTTTACATATTATATTGTAATTGAAATGATTTGTAAATCGATGTAAATGTAAATCTTGATATAAAAGAGTGGCAATTAGTTTCTTGCTACTTCTTCTCATTCAACCCTTTACGAAGTAGCGGTAGATTCAATAAGAAAAATATTTCATTTTTTTTGACATTCATAAGTGTCATTTCCGTGACCTACGTGAGTAAACTGATTTTGATTTGATTTGATTTGAATGGTAGAACATACGCCTGCCCATTACAATGTACTTGGTTTTCCAATGATCCTAAGCGGCATCACAATTGCACTCAAAACCTTGCGACCTTGTAATTTCACCAGTTTTTTTATGGAAAAGGAGGACAAACGAGTGTACGTGTCACCTGGAAGCCTACGCGCATAATCAACAACGATATATATCGGACCTACCCTACTCTAACAAATGTTCGTATTCCATATCGTTTATCGTAACAACATCGTAACCATAGACTAATATTTTGATTTTATTACGATGTTAGAGTGAATGAATTATGCGCAAACTATGAATAATCTCTGCTATGTCGCTGCTAATTGTCAAAAGTCAAAACATAGCTTAGGCGCTTAGGACCATGCCAGACTCTGCACCACTAATTTGCATCATTTACACAAAATGTAAATATTCAAAAAATATGTACTTAATGAATATAATATGACCATTTAAAATTGAATAAATAATACAAAACTTGCGGATAATAAAATGTAAAAAAAAACTAACTCAACCCTTCTCGTCGACTTCCTATTTCTCAGGCGACCATTTGCATTACTTTCTACGCATAAACGATCAACAAAATGACTTAAATTACTTGGTAGTAAATAAATCCTGTTGAATAGTAAATCACATATAATTATTTTAATTTTATTTATTAAGTATGTATACTGTATAGCAAATATATCTATACAACTTGAAACGATAATAGCAACGACAGCTTATAAGGTGTCGTTGAGATTATCGTAAAAATTACGTTTGATTGTTTGTCGAATTCGAATATTCGTCTTTGATATTTTCAACTAAAAGTAGGGCTAGGGTCCTAAGACCGATAATATCGAAAAATGTTTCGTTCGTTCAATCATCGCATCGACATTGATTACGATGTAACTAAGAGTAGGATTCGACACGACTAATGCCACGATATATCGAATATCGATTTTAGGAGTAGGCCCCCTGGTGTTAAGTTATCACCGCCGCCCTCATTCTCTTGCAACACCAGAGGAATGACAGGAGCGTTGCCTTTAAGGAAGGTGTACACGCTTTTATTGAAGGTACCCATGTAGTATCGTCCCGGAAACACCGCGCAAGAAAGTTCATTCCACAGCTTTGTACTACATGGAAGGAAGCTCGTTGAAAATCGCACTGTGGAGGATCGCCACACACTCAGTTGTTGGGGATGACATCCTATTTTGTGGCGTGGAGTGCGAAGGTGGAATTCGGCGACAGGAATCAGGTGACAGCTCTTCGGAACACTCTCCGTGATAGATGCGGTAAAGGACACTTTAATGAAGCGCCGTCGGTCGCTACGCAATGCCAAGTGATCTAGCTGTTCACAGAGCACTGTGTCTCCGACAACCCCGGCAGATGTAGTGTCCATCGAAACGTACCACACACATAGCTTGCACTTACACTGCTGCAAACAGAAAAAGGCGCATAATAAGGAGGAATAGGGCCTCAACAGACGTACAAGAAAGTCATCATATAATGGTTGTTTTTCTAGATGTAAAACCTAATGAATTGTCGCATGTATCAGGTATTATTTTTGTGTATTTTTAGTTTCAGAAAAATCTCAAAAATCCACATCAGAGAGCAGTTCCTCTGATTCAGAAGTTGATACTCGCACAAAGACGGAAAGGAGTAAAAAGAAGAAGAAGAACAAAAAGAAGTCTAAGAAAAAGAAGAAGAAAGAGGAAAAGAAGACTGAGGAGGATAAGTTGAAAAAGGTAAAGTTTGTATTTTGTACACAAATTGTAATTTTTCAACATGAATCGTAAATTAGTGGTATTAGAGACCAATATGTACAATCAAGAGAGGTAGGTAATGGCAGATAAGAAAAATTTTAAGTGGCTTGGCCATGTGGAGGGGATGGATGAAAGTAGATTGAATGTAAAAATTTATAAGACAAGTGTTGGAAAAGGTAAGGTCACCTCGGGCGTACATGTATGTATAGTTAATAATGCTAAGATTAAGAGAAAATGTGCTTGGGTTTGAGTAGATAGGAAGAAGCTAATCAAATATATCAATTTCATGGTTAATGGAGATCCGTGATCTCTGGCCACCCCTTTTTTATGACAGTGAGGCGAGACGAGCAGGACGTTCAGCTGATGCCGCTCAGGATTTATGAAAAACCCAGAAATTCTCAATGGCACTACAAAGAGCAATTGCCCTCGTCACGTTGAGACATAAGAGATGTTAAAGTCTCATTTGCCCAGTAATTTCACTAGCTATGACGCCTTTCAGACCGAAACACAATAACCCTTTGGGATACAGGGGAAATTATAAATAGGTAAAGTTTGTGAAGTTGTAGGGGGTAATCTCTGGATGTACTGAACTGATTTAGAAAATTCTGTTGGCAATAGAACGACGCATTATCTGTGAGTGTTATAGGCTTTATTATATTAACCCGAAAAATTAGGACTTTCGTGGTAGTCGGATTTGCAGATTCGGAGAAAAAACGGTCAAAGGAAAACGTTTCTAACGAACACTGCTTTAACAATAAGAGATATATGATTGTTTTGTATGTATGTATGAGGCAGCATGGGAACACCAATAATATCATTACATTTCTATAAAGGACAATATTATACAGTAGTATAAATTAAATTTAGAATTGTAATTCATTCATTTTAATATTCAACCCGTAACTACTGTAAATATACTATCACTAATTTTGAAACTCTTACAGGCATTAGAAATGGAAGAAAAGCAGCAAAAACATGCAGAATACCTCTTATCTCAGGATGAAAGAAAGAGATCTTATAACAGCATGTACGATGTGAAGGCTCCAACTGAAGAAGAACTAGAGGCCTATATGATGAAACGGAAACGAGACGACGATCCCATGAATCAGTTTATGTGAAGCTTTGGATGTAAAATAATATTTTGCCACATAATATATATGTAATTATTTACCCCCTTATTCATAATGGTCCGCTAACTTAAAATAACTGCTACAGAGTGTTATTTTTCATTCTGACATAGGTCAATAGAAGAAGACAGAGTAAGAATTAGCAATGCTTTAAGTCAGCAGACTATTATGAATAAGGGGGTTAATTGATAAATGTAAAATAAAAATATTGTCTTAAGCAAAATGTGGTTTCTGTTACATAATTAAATACTTAATATCCGGACGACCGAGCCTTGCTCGGATTTTTAAGAATGTACAAAACTTGAACAAAAAAAAACTAATAGGACATCTGGATTCGAACAGGGGTCTTCTGCTTTCCGGATCACCCAATGTCCCATCTGAGCTATAATAGTCTTGTATATAGTGGCGAAATTTACCTTTGTATTCTAATGTTATTGTAGCTGTTTCTCATTCAAACATGGATAAAACCATTTTTTTTAAATTGAAACCTAGCTAGATCGATTTATCACCCCCGAAATCCCCTGCATACTTAATTTTATGAAAATCGTTAGAGCCGTTTTCGAGATTCAGATTATATATATACAAGAATTGCTCGTTTAAAGATATAAGATAAGGAAAACATAGCTTCTAGTGCCATTTATTTTTTAATCGCAAGTGGTCAGCCAATGGTCGTAATTTTGAAACAAGGCGTGATACGAAAACAGTCAGCCGAGCTTGGCATTAGATCTATAGTTCAATTAACAGGCTCCCTTAGTAAAATTTAGTTTAGTATGAAACGTTTGAAATAGTAGTAATTACAGTATCGCGATTGGCCCCGAAGTATTCCGGCTAAGTTTGAAAGCGAACAGTTGCGTACAACGTAGTAGATTTCCGCTATCTCCTGTTTTTACAAGATTATAGCTGTCATCTATCAATAACTGCACGTTTCATACAATCGAGTGAATCGCTTTATTATTAGTTTCGCTAGGCTGCCTTAGTATTTTAATATTAAACCACCAGTTAACAGTCAGGGCTAATAGTATATTCTATATGATAAAGAGCAATCTGAAAATTCAATCAAATTATGAACCTATAAATTTCTAATCTCAACTCTGTCTGAGTTTTAGTTGACTAAACTCACGTTAGTAACGCGTGTATTTAAAATTTTTGCAGTTTCCTTATCCAGCTTAGTACCTCGCTAAATTGCAAATGAATGCGAATTCCTTCTCGATAAGGATCCCATTTATTTATAGAGCTTCTATTTAATTGCCTGCTTGTTCAAAAAATTCAAATATTTATGTGATAATATCATAATTTCACGGTGTTTGTCCGCGATGAAGTCCTAAATCCGAGTTGTTTTATTTCGATTTGTGACCCGTGAAAATTTTATTTCTGTATGAATAATTCTGAGTTAATTTTTGTACCACAGTTTGACAGTTCTGTTGTGACATTATTAATTCATTACAAGAACAGGGGAAAACGAAATAATTATTGTAATGATTGAACTTCTACAAAGGATTGCCCAAAAATGTATGGGCTCACAATTGAGGTGCCGACTCCACATAATGTGTGATAAGGGCTTTTATGGATAAAAATTAAGATTTTTAGTAAGTTTCGATTACCTAAAAAAGACTTACAAGTGTTTTCAGTGTGATGTTTGTTGCCAAAATCGATTCTAATACAAAAACACCGATTCAAATCAATAAATGTCAATAGTACCTATACTTATTTACTAAACTACAACACTCAAAAGAAATTGATGGCTTTATTTCCGTCACCGCCATTTACAGGGAAATCTATAAAGTGTTTTATTTTATTTTAAATTGAATCCCCTGTTCAAATCGTTGATACCGGTCGGGAGATGATGGCAAAAATTGAGTAAATAATTACTATATTAATTTCATCTTGACGCATGAGAAAAACCTAGGCGACATAATATTATGGACATTCTCCTTTTGTAATCACCACAAAATATTTTAAATTTTGTTCAGAAATTTTGTATCCATGTGTATTACCAGCTACCAGTATTACCAGTAGTATATAAAATTTAACTATTGATCATCAATTTCAATTTATCAAAAGTGAACCGTGTGAATGATCCGTTTGTAATAAAAATGCCGGTCAAAATTTAAAATTTAATCATTATTTACATTAATTGATATAATATGATTCAGTCTGTCAATCAGTATTT
Organism: Leptidea juvernica; assembly: GCA_949711755.1. Classification (NCBI taxonomy): domain Eukaryota; kingdom Metazoa; phylum Arthropoda; class Insecta; order Lepidoptera; family Pieridae; genus Leptidea; species Leptidea juvernica. The sequence goes on from CATIXQ010000005.1 coordinate 3,481,569, forward strand.
GGGTCCTACAGCTTCCTGCGAGCGCGCGGCCGGTGGTAGGAGGGGCGAGGCACCCGCACCCGCTCGCTGCTGTCCCCGCCCTGCGATATGTTCTCCTCCAGCGGGTCCGCTCGCGGCGTGAACAACTTGCGACGGCTGCGGGTCACACTACAACATATTATTATTATCTTATCTTTCACCATTTTATTATTCCGGCTCAAGGACCAGATTCCATCGTCATGAAATAAATTAAAAAAAAATCATTCTCATTCTATTATCATTTACTCTGTCTCTTGCAGACATAGGCTGTGTTATGGATACTAAACACATTTATTTGGTCGGTTTTTTCAATTTGGCCATGCTTGCAATACATGAATGTCATTGCTTATGGCGCTGTCGTCGGGCGGTCGTTCTTTTCCCTAAAATATGGCCATGGCTGATCCATGCGCCATGCACGTGAATGGGCGCTGCTAGAGGTGAATTCTCATTCCAGTCACCGAGAGCACTTGTGGTTGGTAGTAAAATGTTTAAATGATGTATCTCTTAAAAAATCACTTGATAAATTAAGTATTGAACAAGACTAACTTAGAAGGGAGTTTTACGATTGATATTATACCTTTTAGAAATACTTTGCAGTTCAACATTGGGTGGCATATTTTCATCCTGAGGCTTCTCAGGCGACTTGATGTCTGTAACAACCTTCTCAAGAGCAGGTTTCCCCATCGTCACATCACAGAATTCACTTTGCAGATTCACAATATCCTTTAATTGATCTTCTCCATTTGAATTACATTCTTCACTTGTTACATTGTTCCGTCTGCGCAGCCGAAGATTGCGTTTACTCGTTCTAGATTTACTTGCACATTTTGATTCGCTCTGCAATAAAACCTCATCAACACCTTTATCATCTACTTTCAAGTCTCTCAATTCTTCATTTTTTAGCTTCATCTGAGATTTTTTACGTAAATTGTATTTGATTGCACTTGGTTGTTTGATATCGTCATCAATAGTTTCATGTGAGTCCGAAACAAGATTTTCGAATTCTGTAACTCTAGGTATTGTTACATCTTTGTAAATATTTTCAAACTGTTCCAATGTATTATTAGCTGTCATATTTTGCTGTGATATTTCACAATTTGGAATTGTTACATCTAAATCTTTCGCAGTTTTTTCAATTACATCTTTAACTTCTTGATCATAATCTATTACTTTAGCTGATTTACGAACTACAATAGGTACTTTAAATAATTCTTCAGCTTCCGATTTTTTAACCGTTGTAAGAGTGTCAAAATTATCGACACACATTTCTTTTTCTTCAACAATATCAATGCAAGCAATAGATTTACAAACTGTTTCTACATCTGTAATTTTTTCTTCAAGATCTTGAGATGGCGAATCGAAACATTCAAAGATATCCACAGAACCATCAGACGCACGAGAATTATTGATTTTTTGTATTGGTTGTGGACCAGGAGCATCTCTGCAGGTTTTAAGGGACTTTGCAAGAAGTTTTTTGATCATACTTGGCTGATAGTCCGTGGGCACCTCATCTTTTACTATTGAAGGGGATCTATAATCATCTTGTTCTTTATTGACATCAGTTTCAATAATTTCCTGAATATTTTCAAAGTACAGCTTTTTACCTTCATTTGTAACGTTGTTTTGAGTTTGTCCATTATTATCATCAAAAAAATGACGGTTCTTGTTTCCATTATTCACTGTATTGAATTCATATGACGCTGCTGTTTGACCACTGTCCATTGTAGCTATTTCCAACTGTTCAAATGTGGCTAGTGAAGTATTTGAATTGTCCGGAACAAAGTTTAATGAATTTATATCATTCTTTACAAAAGTTTGTCGCTTTTCTCCAATTTCTTTAGTATTAATATCATTTATGACCTCTTCCCTACTGTTACATAATATATCATCTGGTCTATTTCCTAAAACGGCGATGGGCTCGTTACAAAAAGAATCTGATACTGATCGTTGTACGTCACGTTGTTCTTCTTCTCCTGATTTTTCTCCTAAATTCG
>CATIXQ010000005.1:3483590-3649528 GCA_949711755.1 Leptidea juvernica
TTTTAACTAATTCGGATTCTTCAAATGAATTTTGCGACGTTTGATTTGCATCGAATGTCTTATCTCCACAAATTTTCTTACATGTACTTATAATGGGCTCGCTAACTGCAAAGGCACAGTCGTTAAAGCTATGCTCCTTGATTGTATCACTTGATATCTCCAATACATCTGAATTATCAGAGCTATCGGCACAACTTTCATTCATAATGCTTTGTCTTACTAGTCTAGACCTATTGATTTCATCTTTGTGGAATGTTGGTTCGAGACTTTCGTTAATATTGTCGTCAACTTCTTCTTCACTGTTGGTGTCTGATAGGTCACTTTCAGTTCTTTCCTTTTCTTCATTCTCTGAAATAATTAAATAAAAAATGATTTTCTTAACCCGTATTAAAAACTTAGTTATTATTTTAATAAAATTGATGGTAATTCGATCAAGCTATAATGGCCTTAGAAAAGCCGTCAAATGTAGCTAAAGATTTATCAAACTTGCGTCCCTAAGCTCAAAAAATTTGGCGATTTTATTAAATAGCAAATGTCAAAAAATTTCAAATACAATCTTTCATTAACAAACAAATATGGTCTAGTGAGGCTACTGTAACTTAAAAATATGCGATCAAAAATGTGCTAACTGCTATATCGTCGTCTATAACACTCTGAGATTAAATAAAAAAAAACAATAATAAGTAACATAATATATATTAGTTATTACTATAGCAATTTAAAATAGACACAACAGCTTTTATTTTAGCTGAAACAGTAGTTTTTTTTCCAACAATGTCTAAAATAGATGCAATAACCCTTCGCCGAGGTAAGTGCAATTATATTGGTAATTGGGACTTCTCACACAAATCACATAAAGAACACAAGAAGTTCAAATCAAAAATGACTGAGGAAAATTGGTGTCAGAGTAAAAGTATGGCTTTGCCGATCTTACATGTTAAAAGAGTTCAAAAATGCTGTAGCTTGCTAGCTTGGCTTATTCGTGTGAATCGCGTCAACCTGCCTGCCTAGGTGCTACGTTCCCTGCCAATCTATAATTCTACTCTAAGATGTGTATTCGAAATTTTCGTAAATCCGGTGCTTCTAGAAACAAGGTAACGAAAATTTTCATCCAAATTTGTAGAAAACTATGGAGTTTAGAGAAAAACTACAAATATAATATTATTTTTTAACCCATTGTAAAAGGTAAAAAAAAAAAAATTAATATTTAAAGTGCAATACATAATGATAAATGTATCTTACAAAAACATCGACCATGGGATCAGCACTTATAACAACTAACTTAAATGTCACAATAGCCACTCAATGCAATTTCGAGAGGCAACTGTATCTGTAGCTAAAGTATGTATCAAATGTAGCATTTTCGTGAAAAAAATCATAAAAAAGAATTACTTTATACAAAATCTACTGTTGACTTAAGAATCAAGTTGAAAAACTAAGTATTTAATATTTTTTCGATTTAAATTCTGCCCCCGGTTGTTATGTCAAAACCAACAAAAATATGGTGGATATAAAATGTCATAATTTTCTACAGAGACTAATAGTTCACATATGTTTCTTTGAAATCTAAGAAAAGCTGTTTTAATAAAAACTATTAAGATTAGTTACATTTTCTCGGTTCAATACAATACATACAATAGCCTCGCTGGACATTATCAAGAAATATTGTGCAGTAAGGTACCATACCATCTCTTTCTGCAAGGCAAGCCCGTAAATGCTCCGCCTCAGCTTCAGCTCTCTTCCTTGCCAACCTCTCAGCATTCACTTCTTCCTGATTAAAAGAAAAATACAAAATTTTAGAATGCAGTCTTGAGAAGCCATTAAGTATAATAATAGTTTATAATTATATGTCGGAGGACCCGCTATGAAACTAGCGAACGCGAGCCGACGTGTCACGACTCACGAGTCGAGCTCGGACATGGCCGTAAGAGCGGACGGGTCTCAGTCTCACACTGGAGTCACTCTCGTACCGAGAGGACGTGTCTGTTCGATCCACAAAATTAATTTGAATTCAAATTCAATATATTCTGATTTGTAAAGTATTCATAACTGTTAATCTCTATGTGCGTAAAGTCCTATTATCCAGCCTGAGCCGACATATATAATATAATACTTAACTTTTATCTACACAAGTTTATTTCAATGTCGCACTTCTAAGATAAGTTATATAATCACCTGTAGAATCGCGATATCTCTTGCAAGCCGGGTATCCTGTTAATAGAAAAGAGAGTTAGTGACAGGGACGCAATTTATATTAAGTATTTTTTAGGGACAGGCTTAAATATTCAAAATTTTGGGTTTGCACTTCAATACCGCAGTTGAGCCTTGTAAAATGGTTTAATAAAAATGACATACCTTACAATCTACCGGAGAAGTGAGTTCCGAACGCAGTTTACTTAGTTGGCACTCGTACTCCTCTGTCAATTTTTCCATCTGTCAACAATGCCATAATTTATTTAAAATAGTACCATAGGACAGCCATTTTATTACCTACATATAATAAAAATAGAAAATAATATAACCGTTAATGCCTCTCCTCCTCTAAAGAAAAGCCATCTCCAGTATTTGTCACTCGTTTCTATTCGCCAATAATAATAATCATTTATTCAAGACTAATAATAGGTATGTGGTATAGAATTTTTTGTGCCCTACCCTTCTTCTAAGACTGGAACATTTTCAAAAACGATTTCTGTGGCATGTGGCTTTTAGTGCCGGCAAAGCCAAGAAAATTTCTTCTTACAAAGAAAGGCTGGCTTTCTTCAAAATGAATACATTGGATGAACGTAGGGAACTTTTGGATATTCAGTTTACTCATAAACTACTGGACGGCTTTGTCGGCGGTCCCAAATTGCTAAATAAATTTAGCCGTAGCTAGTTGGCGTATCTGTCTCAAGGTGACGAGCGCAATTGTAGTGCGGCTGCGAATTTTTGGGTTTTACAATAATCCTAGCGGCACTGCTTTATAATGGATAGGGCGTATCAATTACAGTTAGATGAACGACATTCTCGTCTTGTCCCTAAACAGCCTAAGACTACAAAGTAAGAATTCCATGTAAGCCTATTACACCATTTTGTCTTCCACTTCGCCGAACGATCCTAGGTACCTATTCCCTAGTCCCAAGGTTATGTAAAATATTAAATCCTTATAGCGTAGCTGATATTGCCGTACTTGTTGATTCCTTAGCCAAATTCCGCAAGACCATTTGCACGAACATTGGTAATCTTTACTAATATTATAATTGGTAAATTACTTTTAATTAATTACTCATTTATTAATAAAAAAAAACTGTTTAATGCTGTGTTTATTTGTAAGTAATCACTACATTTAATTCCTGTTTTTTAGTTGTACTTTTTATATTTGTGTGTATTATTGTAAGTGATTGTAAATAAACCTAATAAATAATACCTTTTCCTTGAGCCTGTTGATCTCGGCGACGTAGAACTGCGTGGTCGCTTCGCGCGCCTTATTCACCAGCTCTCGCGTGGTGTCAGCGTTCTCCATCAGACTCGCCTCCATCGATGCCAACTGCTCCTCGTACAGCCGCTTAGCACTGTTGCAACCAGACAGGATGACTTATAAATTCGATCTGGATATGTAACATTAATTTGTCCCAAAGGAACGTTCAGCCACATAGCCATAATGTGGAATGTTTTTACTTGAGTGGTCTCCAATTTGAATCACTAGCTAGTAGCTACCCGCCCCAGCACAGTAGTTGTAAAAAAGGACGGACAGACAGACAGACATGACGAGTCTATGAGGGTTCCGTTTTTTGCCATTTGGCTACGGAACCCTAAAAATGAAGCGTAATTAAGAAGTGTGTTTTTTTTTGTGTTTCCATCTGATCATTACAATATTGATATTTTGTATGAAAAGGGCATATTATAATATAAGTAAGCTGTCCATGGTAAAACCAATCACTACTGTAGACAAAAGCCCGCATTGATTATAAAGTCAGGATTGTTTTGACCTTTGATATATTTTAAATTTGTTTAAATTTTTGCCGTTATTTAATTATTTTCACACCAACTTAATATGTTGTCAAACATAGAATTGGGTACGCGGTGATGCCGTTACCTAGTTTTACTGTAAAAAAAAATACCAGCTGCAAAAACGCGCCATTTATTTAATTCTTTGATTTATATACATGTAATACTCAAGAATACAATTATAATAATAATAGTAATAAAATTTATTGCCTTGAACTTAATTTAAGTATACAATATCAGCTTATTACAAACATACATAAAGACAAAAGGGAGTAGGCTCAGCTTATGCTGCTTGAAATAATATTTTCATGCAGCGCTGGTTTTCAGCCATTCCCATCTCCCTAAGGTGTAAGGTGGGATACATAGTAAAGAGGGCAAACTAATAACGATTACAATGCAGATCTAAACTTTTTCTAAATGTATCAACCTCTGTATAAATTATGAGTGTATTTGTGAGTGTGAGTGCGTGTGTTGTATAAATATATGGGTGTGTGTCAATGTGTCAGTTTAAATGTAATATGAAACGAGTTGCAAATGTTATAGTTAAATCATGAAAAATATTTATATAAGGGAAGTTCTTTCCATACACAATAATTAAAATTTTTAAGCTTCCTGTTGTTTTTTTAACAACACCATTTTATATTTACCCTTAAACTGATGTATATTTTTGGATTATATATATTATATTTATTAGATTATGATTAATACAATTGCGCATGTCGAAATACTGATTGTGAATTTCACGGCGCTGATTTCTGCAAATGTAAAGTCTACGTTTTATTTTTTTAACGCTATCTACGATTAGAGATTTATTTTTCGACAGCAGTATTTCGACATCTGTGTATTATTTCGACAATTATCGCATCGCTCCAAAGTTCTCTTTACGATTAAATATCTTGAGTACAATGGATGGTTTTACAACACTTATGCCTAGTTTGGATTATATAATTAAAAATTTAAGAATATGTGAAATTAGCGCGTGGTTGTTGTAAATCTTAAAAATGTATACTAATATTATAAAGCTGCAGTGTTTGTTTGTTTGAACGCGCTAATCTCTGGGACTACTGGTCCGATTTGAATGATTCTTTCAGTGTTGGGTAGTCCATTTATCGAGGAAGGCTATAGGCTATGTTTTTTTTTCAAAATTAGGGATCCGTAATAAAATTGCTATTTAGTAACACAAGGTGTAAAATCGAAAACCTATTTTTGCGTGCGCTGCAAAAACTATTGACAATAGAACAAAATGAGGTACAGGCTATAATATAGGCAATATTTTATTACTTATAAAACTATCGCGTGAATTATACTTTTTATGGCAAAACAACGTTTGCCGGGTCAGCTAGTTATTATATATATCTTAACAGAGAGAGGTGCTCGGTGCCTTGAGATCAGGATTGCATCTCGGTTTGCTATGATATCGGTCTCGGTATTGTCAAGCAAAACAACTAAGATCATATCATTACTACCGGCATCACAGGACAGAAATAGAAAGAAATTCAGTAGAAGCCGTGAAGCAGTAATATACAAGTATTACTGTGTTTCAGTTTGAAGGGCGCCGTAGCTAATGAAATTACTGGGCAAATGATGTCTCATTTAGGCATATTAAGTCTCGATTTGACGAGCGCAGTTGTAGTGCCACTCAGAATTTATGCGTTTTTCAAGAATCCTGAGCGGCACTTTAATGAGCAGGGCGTTTCAATTACCATCAGCCGAACGTCCTGCTCGTCTCTACTAGATAAAAAATTACTAGATGAGCCATCTGCATTATCCATCACAATTTTTTTTTTTTTTTTTTTTTTTTTTTTTTATGGAATAGGAGGACAAACGAGCGTACGGGTCACCTGGTGTTAAGTGATCACCGCCGCCCACACTCTCCTGCAACACCAGAGGAATCACAAGAAACAACTAATTACCATAAAACAATGAATCCTAGAAATCCCATAGCTATTTAATATACCTACAAGATAGTACTAGCAATAATAGACAAACAAGGATGTAAAACTCACTGGATAGATTCGAAATGCAGCCGTTCATTCTCTGCTCTTAGTCTCATTATTTCCTCATCGTAGTTGTAGGTTGATGTGTCCCGTGTGTCCTCCAATGAGCTTGGATATTCATATGTAGTATTGTTCATCTCTAAACAAATCACACACATTATAACAGTTCAGTCAATCTTTGAAACATAATAAATTATTTCATGGCGCTCTATACATCCTGATGATATTATATATGTTATATTTTATTTATTTAATAGGGTAACTAACAGATACATCACTATAGTAAAATAAGAAATTGAATATAATATAAAAATTACAATATTGGATGTATCCTAGGATAGTTTCACTGATAAAACAAAATAATACAAATATACAGACATTACAACATGTACACTAAAATAACTTTAATACTTCCTTCCCTACTTCACCATTGGACACCTGGGAATGGTCTTCACACTTACGTTGCCGATACCCCCTACAGGTTAACTTCGACTTTCATGTAAAACATTATTTGGTTGTCTTCAAGACCAGAATAAATATACTCTTACCGGCTGCGATTGTTACATCTTCATTCTCATTTCAAAAGGGATGCTTGATAGTGGTTATAAATATTTAATTATTTACTTAGTACTAGTGTAATAGTCGAGACTCTAGAGACTTACATTTGTTAAAAGACTATTAATGGCTATAATGGTGTATAGTCTTATTTATTTATTTATAGGACAACCAGTAGTTGTTACATTCTAATACGCTTAAAATATATCAAATATTAACAAATAATGAGTTGAATGTACAACAAATTAAGGTGTCACAACATGCACAGTCTTTGCTTCCGTGACACCAAGAAAACAATTATATAAAATAAAGCAAAAATTATAAAATCAAGATACAAATTTGAAAAGAAGAAAAAAAAAAGAAGAAGAATAATAATATTAATCATATTTTGGCGCCTAACAATCTCGTAATATTTTTCTTAAAAGCAGGTAAAGAATCTTTAAAAATATCTACTTCACCACAGATGGAGTTATAAGTTCTTGATAGACGTGGTATGGGAGAAAATTGCATATAAAAATCATTTCACTAATGTATACACTTATACAGTATAAACTTTATGTATACATTTTTATCATACAGTCACTGTTCAGTCATTATCTATAAACAAATTTAATAGTTTTATTAAAAATGGCTGTCCTAAATCCTTCTACTCCACAGCTGAATATCTAACGGCCGTTCCCAATATACTATCTACAGAAAGATATAAATTACTACCTTTACTGTCAGTAATTAGCTGTCCCAATATAGATATAAGTCGAGATAATAAGTCATTCTTATCGCCTTATATTGGGAAGCGTGAATTGCAATTTGCATGCAAACTTCTATCGCAGGTAAGCTATACGTCGTCCCATTGCCAGACAGCATGTACGGATAAAGTGAGTTACCGTCGATAAGTTTATTGGGACAGAAAAGTCAACGATAGTTACGATTTTTATCTCAAGTAAGCGATAGACTGAATATTGGGAATGGCCGTTAGTGATCCGCCATCCTGGGACTAGATTATGATTATTTTATAGCAATAACAATACAATATTGTATGTTTTATTACTAAGAGCGCAAAAAAAAAATGATGGGAGAGTTTCTTGCGCCGTTTCTTCTCTCGTTTCCGAAGCGGTGGTAGTGTTTGAAGTGACATCAAAAGGAATTATATAGGAATAAATTTTGAGATAATAAATGCCTTTTCTGCTTTTATTAGTGTGTATACTTACGTATGTCTTTAGCGACCGCTGCCAACTGCAACACGTGTTTGTTCTCCTGCGCGTATTCTATCGCGGGGTTCAGGGTCACCACCATACTGACGGCCTCACCTCGGGACCCAGACAGACCCGTACCAAGAAGCCGCGTTAATTTTGACTCTCTGAAAAAACATGTGTCATTTTATTATTATCCCCATAGCACTTTTGGTCCTGTTTTGCCATCAGTAGGTGAGTGTGATTAAACATTTTAAACATATTCATGTTATAAAGATGGTCCAAAAATTGACAATACGTTTTTTAAATATTTTTTATTATTTGAGAATTGTGTCTACTTACATTAATATTTCTGATAATAATTCAATTTTGAGCAAGAAATTAGTTTTTAGAAAGTGCAATAATATCTGAATTAAGTTAATATTTAATAAAAGCATAGCAACGAAATGTAAATTTTCAACCAATCCTTTAATTTGTTTGTTTTATATATACTCCTCCTCCTCCCTGCGTTGTAATCCTCAGTACTGAAGGTCGTGACCACCCCTCTGTATCACTTTCTCACGTATGATCGCTCTCCATCTATTCCTGTCTCTGGCGGTGTGAAAGGCATTGTGAACCGTAGAGTCGAGGGCGGAGCGGATCTGATCGGACCATCGTGTTGGACTGTGTCCACAGGGCCTCTTCCCATCTATTTTGCCGACCACAATGAGCCTCTCAAGGTTTCCATCGTTTTTATATACTATGTTATATATACATGTTTATATATACTATGACATCATTTTTAAAGAGCTTTCATGTGTCTGTGTGTACTGGCTATTTTTAAATACGCTGATTATTATTTCGGCGTTTTTTTATAATATATAAGGACCTGTATAGCCGAGTGGTTACTGATCCTACCTACGAAGCTAGAGGTCCCGCGTTTATATGAATTTATGTACGTTTAAGTAAGTAGGTATATTGTATTAAATATATAGTTGTCTTGTAACCCATAACACAGGCTATATATGCTTAACTTGGGGCAAGATAATTTGTGTAAAAAGTGTGTCAATATTATATTATAACATGTGCTATGTTATAATATAATATTGACACTTTTTTGAACTTTTAAAAAAAATATGCTTTTTTAAGTAATATTTCCGCAAAAAATGGCTAGTCCTCTCTGATGACACGTTGTTAAGCAGACCTGTATGGTACAAGCAAGGCGCGCGAGCAGTTCTGCTTGCGGCGCAGCATGTGGAGGCAGCGTTCTAGCACGTGCAGGGACGAGTTGATGGCTCGCGACTCTTGCATGCGAGTTCCCGTGTTGCGCGTGCGTCGCGCTCGCTCACACCCCGCCAGGTCGCACAACCGCACCGACGAGCTGACACATGATCCATCTACAAACATTTATTAAAATCGTTTATGTTATCTACCAAACTAACAATTTAATTTAATACACCTGCAAACCTTTACCTATACTATTATTTAATTATAGAATACTATTATTTATATGTGCTACCTATTGATAGGTTTAAGTCAATGCCAAGCCCTAAACAAAATAAAACTTAATATTATAAAAGACATGGCTTAAAGGTTTACGTTACCAGGCCATAAAATCCAAAAAAAAAAAAACAGCCACTGACTTCAAAGCTATAATAATAATAATATTGACACAATTTTTACACAAATTTCTTGCCCCAAATTAGGCATATATAGCCTGTGTTATGGGTTGCAAGACAACGATATATTTAATACAATATACTTACTTAAAAATAGATAAAAACATATAAACATCCATGACTCGGAAACAAACATCCATATTCATCATATAAATGCTTGCACCTACCGGGATTCGAACCCGGGACCCCTAGCTTAGTAGGTAGGATCGCTAACCAATCAGCTATACAGTCATCAAATATCTATCAATATGTTGCACATACAAATAATAGTATTTTATTAATATTAAAGGTAAAGGTTTGCATATGAGGTGTATTAAATTAAATCTTTAGTTATTTGATACTTTCAGTTTTTAAGTCGTTTTTTTTAATTGTAGTACTTTTTTTATTTTTTACTTTTTAGTGTCAGTTAATAATATATAATCAACCGGAATTAAAACTCCTAAAATAGTTGTACACAAAAAACAATTATATCATCCACATAGACAAAAATTGTCGTAAAATGATAACTACTGGGCCAAACTATGTAAAATTTATGGGACCATATGGCATCTATTCCGCACCGAACTAAAGAAGAATTACGTTAATCGGATCATAAATCTCAGAGTAATCGGTGTACATACATTAAAAAAAATACCGATCGAATTGAAACCCTTCTCTTTTTTAAAGTTGGTTAAAAAATGTACAAATAATCACAGAAAGGGAAACACATATAACCAAATAGGACATCTCAGCATCCACTTAGATGGTAAGAGCAACACAGTGATATATTTCTCATAGGATAGTGTTGAGAATGTTAACCCAATAAGACTCAAATTTGAGTGATAGATCCTAAAAAAAATCACATTGCGTATGGCTAAAAAAATTTGCCATATGAACATGAACTAAACTAGGCATTAATAGATTTAGTAGTGTATAACAATAAATCAAACTCTGGAAATTTCAATACAGATGTTTTTTTTTTATGGAATAGGAGGACAAACGAGCGTACGGGTCACCTGTTGTTAAGTGATCACCGCCGCCCACAATCTCTTGCAACACCAGAGCAATCACAGGAGCGTTGCCGGCCTTTAAGGAAGGTGTACGCGCTTTTTTTGAAGGTACCCATACACCGCACAAGGAAGTTCATTCCACAGCTTTGTAGTACGTGGAAGAAAGCTCCTTGAATACCGCACTGTGGAGGACCACCACACATCCAGATGGTGAGGATGATAACCTAACTTGTGGCGTGTCGTGCGAATTCGGCGGCAGGAATCAGGTTAAACAGCTCTTCGGAACACTCTCCGTGATAAATGCATCGAGCTGATACTGGGGTGCGCCAAACCAGAGATGAGAGCAACACTCCAAGTGTGGCCGGACCTGCGCTTTGTAGAGCGCTAGTATGCGGGCCGGCTTGAATATTGCCGTGCTCTATTAATGACGCCCAGTTTCTTTGAAGCCAATTTGGCTTTGCCCTTCAGATCACCACGAAATTGGCAATCGCTCGAGATTTCGAGACCCAGTATTCCGATACTAGGCGAGGCTTTAAGGGAAGTGTTGTCGAAGAGCGGTGATACGACACATGGTTTTTTTTAGTGGTAAACGCGCAAACTTGAGTCTTCTGGGGGTTCAATTGGACAAGGTTCAATTTACCCCATTCCGCGACCTTCTCAAGAGAGGACTCGATAGAAGACACAAGTTTCTCCCGGCACTGGTCGACGATTTCCCGAGAGAGACCTGCATGGCCCATGTATACGGCATCACCAGTGCTGTTGTCTGCATAGCAACGAATGTTGGAGGTGTCCAACATATCATTGATATGCAGAAGAAACAGCGTGGGAGATAGCACACAGCCTTGGGGCACTCCAGCATTCACGGGCTTCGAGTTCGAGCAATATCCGTCGACAACGAGCTGTATGCTGCGCCCAGTGAGGAAGCTGAAGGTCCACTTGCACAAGCTCTCGGGAAGCCCAAATGATGGAAGTTTTGAGAGGAGAGCCTTGTGCCATACATGATCATGATCTTCGCTATATCCAGGCTAACTGCCAGGCCTTCACCCTTGCTTTCAATAGCCGCAGCCCATCTATGTGTTAGGTATACCAGAAGATCACGTGCCGACCGACCATGGCGAAACCCGTTTTGTCTGTCGTTGATCAACTGGTGACCCTCTAGCTGACGGCTAATTATGCTCTCCATGATTTTGGAGAGCAGGGAGGTAATAGCAATAGGCCTGTAGTTTGCCGGATCCGAACTGTCTCCTTTTTTTTTTGGATCGGATGGACAAGGGCTGACTTCCATGAGTCAGGGACTACGCCTTTTGAATAAGAGTGCCGGAATAAACGCGTTAGCACCGGCGTCAACTCAGGGGCACACGTTCTAAGCACGATTGGAGAAATGCCATCCAGCCTGCCCGACTTCCTGACGTCCAACGAAAACAGAGCTCGCCTAACAGTTTTCTGTCTGAACTGTACTTTAGGCATAGAGTGTTATTATGAAGAAAAAGCCAAACTGATTTCAAAAAACCTGGGGATCATCAAGTTTTCAATGAAATTCCCAAAAACGAACTATTTATAATTTAATTATTATTGTTATGAGTAAATCATAACAACTTCTTGATATATATTATAATTGAAGAGAAGATATCCATACCAGTTTCTTTGAGCAGTGTTATTGTAAAGATACAGTGTGATCTTGATGATTCAGCATGAACCCCTGTGGCTGCTACTTGCAGGTTAAGTTTGCCAGCAACCATAACATCATATGCCTCCTCTCCAGATCTCACAAATGCTTGAGTAGCACCCTGGAAATAAACCATAAATAAATTTATAAAGTTTTAATTATTTCCCTTTTTTTGATTGAAAAATGTTGGAACCCAGAGGACAACCTGACCAACACTGATTGCTTAATAACATAATGGTCACACAGACAGTTTTTTTTGTTTAATCTGAAATAATAATATATATAATATATAACTTTTAGTCTTGCATTTTTAAATTTCGACCGAATAATATATAATAATTTTGTTTTAATAATTATATATATAGCCAGTGTTTAATTGATTTTATAAATCGGAAGATATTTCTATATATATTATTATATTATAATAATCTTATTAATATAATTTAAAGATGTTGCAATTTTGACTAATTTAAAAAAAAGCTTAAAAGACTGATAATTCAAAAATTGTTCACTTTTACATCATACATGTAGGGGTTAAAATTACCACAAATAGTCACCCCTATCATCTCCTAACGCAAATATGGCAAAGTATCAATAAATGTCTGTATTATAACATTCTAGTAGGGGAATAACTATTTTCTACTATTTAAGGCTGAGACAAACTAAACAAATCTAAGATCATAAACATCTGCCCAAATTAATAATTTTAATACATTATTTAAATTAATTCATTAAAAATAATATTCTAACAAACTTTAAGACACCTCACCCAATTACTACAAAATTTTTGTACAAATAAAATATTACCTTAACATAAACATTTCCATTAGAATCTTCCCTTATAGCTAAATTTGAAGTGTTGCGCCTTTCCGATATAGTCAGTAAATCATAAATTTTCTCATTGTATATCTCTATAAATGATACCTGAAACATTTCAAATGATGTATTTAAATGCCAAATACTTAATTAATAATCTTAATATAAACCAATAAGATATAATTATAAAGCAATCTGGACCTAATAATTAGAGTACCAGACACCACTCTCACCATTATTCTCAGCCAAAACACTCTTGATAGAGTGCTTGTCATTGTCAAGAGGTTTTAATAGTTGTGTTGTTGTGGTTTTAATGTAATGTGCCTCATAATTTTTGGCAATCTCTCTCTCTAAGAGGTCTTTTGAGTAGTCATGTATGGTACCTCCCACACCAGATTCAATCTGGTCAGTGATTGACTAACCAGATTGATAAATTACCTTCTTTATATATTTATTAATTTGTTGAGAAACATCCATATATGTTAGATACAGTGATTGGCACGAACAATGAGTGTATAATTTACTACATTTATATCTAACTTCTCCATTCCGGGAAACTCTGATCACATGTATTAATAGATTACTTATACTAAGGATGATTTAAGTGAATGTATCTGAAAGCTATTGAAACAAACTACAAGACCATGCAAAATAAACCATCTTATAAACAAAATAATAGTCGGAACTTGGTGAGCGAAAAGTCTGCAGCACAGCACTTTCAGATTCGGTATATCTGAAAAATCTAGTGCCCTGGGGCACTAACGATTGCAGAAGGTTAAGTATAACATTGAATATGATTATCAGACGGTTTAATGAAGATGACTTACCCAAACGAAATAATTAGAGTCATTTGTTATATCTAGATTACTTATAGCCATATTACTGCTGAGTTGTGTGCTCATCCTTCTGTATTTATCTTTGAGAGGAGCAATAGATACTTTTCTCAATTTCTTTACCCACTGCAACAGAAATATTATTTATCTATTTATTCATATAAACATAAATGTAAACAGAATTTTTTGAGTTTGAAACATTTACCTGTAGTTCATAGACCTGTTGTGAAACATTTAATTTATCTCCTCCTCCTTCAGCTGGTTTATAAACAGGATATTGTGCAGCATTTATTATTTTAAACACATATTCCAATGATCTTGGCACTAAGCCTGGTGATAATACTGTGCCCATCAATGTGAATGTTTTGCCAGATCCTGATGCGCCGTACGTAAGAAGAGTAAAGCTTCGACCTTCAAGAAGTTTTTTGAGATTATCTTTGACGACGTGCTCAAAAATTTCTCCTTGATCAGTATCCGGACCAAAGATGTGAGAAAATGTGTACATCTTTGAAACGTTATGCTGGGTTCTTCTTCCATGACCAGCAGTAGTTGTGTCCAGCGATGTAACTAAACACCGATCTGAACGCACATCGTATAAATTGTTAGGTTTATTACAGGGCTTTACACGTAAATACACTTGAACTAGATCAGACTCTTCAAACTCCGATTCTTCCTCGAATAGATCCATTAGGTTTCTACCCTTTTCAGGTCGCGGCCTCATAAACGGATTGGTTATTAGAGGTGGACGAGCTTCTATAAACGATGGAACATCTCGATTTGATAGGCTCTCAGTGACACGATCGTGCATTTTATTTTTGAATATAATATTGTATTATTTTTTGTGACATTTAATAATAAAATAATGTTATTTAAGCCAACTTCACAACATATTCAAAATAATACCTACATAAAACTCAACCGACATTATTTAAAATAAATTAATTTTAAACTGACATTCTTGACTTTAAATTTCGAGAATGGAACGTTCAACGTAGTAAGAGAAATAATATACTGAATACCTACTACAGACTACAGTAACTTCTTATTTATTTTGGCTCTTGCTGTAAAGTTGGCTAGACAAAGTGCCATAGGCTTACAATATACTAGTGCTTAGACAAACAGAGCTTGTGAGAGAGAAGAACATCTCTAATGCGTGCGCCACATTACGTGACATCCTTGCCTTTAATCTCAGCGACATTCTTGGTGAGAGCTTCTTTGGGTACACACTCGCAAGGTTGCTCTGCTGCGATACGGCGATCGACAATCGTGAACGTCGGTCCATCTTGTGGGGGGATTACCAACACTACATCTTCCAGTACGTGATCGCCATTCGAGGACTTTACTGCCCCAACGGCCATCCTTCCGCCGAACTATGTGCCCTGCCCACTGCCACTTCAGTTTCGCAATCATTTGGACTATGTTGGTAACTTTGGTTCTCCTACGGATTATTTTTCTCTCCTCTCTCCTCTCCTTATTTCTGAGTCGATCTCGCAGGGAAACTTCGAACATAGCCTTCTCCAGCCGCCCTCTGAGCGACCATGAGCTTTCTCATAAGGTCCATAGTTAGCGACCACGTCTGCGTGCCGTAAGTCATCACTGGCAACACACACTGGTTGAAAAACTTCATCTTCAGAGACTGCGGTATTTGGGACGAGAAGATTTAACGGAGCTTTCCGAACGCTGCCCATTCGAGTTGGATTCGACGAGTGACCTGTTTCGCGAAATTGAAACTGCTCAACTGGATTTTTTGTCGGAGGGAGACGTACTCGTCGAAAATTTCGAGAGTACAGTTCCCAATTGTTATGGGAGTTCGTGCGACATAAACATTTGACATGATCTTTGTCTTGTCCATGTTCATTTTGAGACCTCGTCAAGCTGTATTAAGGCCAACGAGCATATGGCTTAAGTCTTCCATGGTCTCTGCCATGATTACGATATCGTCTGCGAACGAAGGTGAGTGATGTATAATTCGCCGTTGATGTTGATGCCCAGTCCGTTCCAGTCCAGAATCTTAAGGACATCTTCCAACGCAGCGGTGAACGGCTTGGGCGATAGGACATCGCCTTGTCTGACTCCCCACTGCAGTCGGATAGGCTTCGGGATCTAATCCTGGAGACGGACTGACATGGCGGCGTTTACATACAAAAACTTCAACGCTTCGATAAATCGCTTATCAATGTGGCACCTCTGGAGAGAATGAAGCACCGCCCAGGTCTTGATCGAATTAAAGACCTTCTCATAGTCCACGAACGCCAAGCATAGTGGCTGGTTATACTCCTCTGTCTTCTGTATAACCTGCCACAGCGTATGTATATGGTCTATGGTGCTAAAGGCTTTTGGGAATCCGGCTAGTGCAGGAAGCTGGGAGTCGTCAAGCCTGCACACAAGACGATTTGTGCCTTAGAAAACAGCTTATATATGGCTCAAGAGTGAAATGGGCGTATAGTTCTTCAAAAGCATTTTATCACCCTTTTTGAAGAACAGCACCACTTTACTTCTGTGCCCTGCTTGCGGTGTTTTGCCCTCGAGGATGACGGAATTGAATAGCTTCTGGAGGGTCTTAAGTACAGGAGTACCACTAACTCTCTCGGCTGTAATTCCATTATCACCCGGCGCCTTGTTGTTTTTAAGCTGTTTTAGGTCCATACTAATCTCGTACAGGCTGACGTCTGGGATATCTTCGGTATAGTGTCGGGTTAATTTTGCTCTTGGGTCTTTAGCCTTATTGGTCACAGGTGACCGTGAGGTCGTGTATAAATGTCCGTAGAACATCTCACTTCCCTCAAATGTTCGGGCTTAGACGAAACAACCCTGCCGCCACCGGTCTTCAGCCTCATCAGTTGGCTCTGCCCAATAGACAAATCTCGTGCGAATAATTTGAAGCCTTTGTTACGCTCTATGGCTGTCTTCACATAATCTGTATTATGGCGGCGTATATCACGTCAATGACCTGGAGATCTGTATGTGTAGCTGCCTATACTGTAAAGCATTGTCCGGGGACTGAAGGTTCATTTGGCGTCTGAAATTTTTCCGGTTCTTTTTGAACAGCTGGCCTTGAAGAACTTAGACCCAGCCGTTTGAACCTGTTTTTATACTCGTCCACGAATACGCAGTCACTGAGGCGTTTTGGATCTGGATGGGTGTGAGTCGGAGCATAGATTTCACCAGTCGAGACCGCTCCAGTTTTGGAGTGATATTCAATGTGCCTCTTAATATACGGTGATCAGTCCCAGTTTTCACTGAGTTGATCACGGAGACATCATTGAATATATATCTTTTGATCGACATAAAGAAGTGGATCTCATTTTTGGTGGCACCATCAGGGCTGATCCAAGTTCATTTGCGTTGTTCTGTTGAGATGTCCTCATACATTGCCTCCACCTCCTTATCTGAGTGTGTAGAAGTCGAAGCGTAAACCTGTATGACCTTTAACGAATACCGTTCAGTAATTCTGAGTATTACATACGCTACCCTAGTTGACACGCTCTCCACCTCAGTTACGTTGTTGACGAGAGACTTGTGAACGAGGAACCCGACACAAACCTGAGACAGTCGGTCGCCCTCCCGGTAGTAGAGCATATGCCCAAAACTTAGAATTATCGAGTCCTGTCTTTGGACCTCAGATAACCCCACGACATCCCATCGTAATCTTCTAAGTTCTTCCAACTTCTCGTCGGTCCGCAGTGGCTTGACATTGTATGTCGGCGGGGCCAATGGTATTCGTTTATCTTCCATAAACCTTGCTTAACCCGAAGATTCTTAGCCCCCCTGCCCCATCGTTTATGTGGCTGCTGCCGTGGTCACCTCGAGCGGTGTCACTGGGGAGTAGGGGACCGAGGCCTTATAGTGTCTGTCAAGTTTGAGGGATTTTGCCATAATCGTCACGCTTGACAGGCGGATTAGCGATCGCAGAAAATGGGGTGCTCTTAACGAAAGATGCTGCTGCCCGTCATCGTTGTTTGTATCCCTTAGTCGCCACTTACGACAGCCACGGGAGAAGGTGGGGTGATGCTATTCTGGTGTGACACCACACACACACATTTTGTGTTTATATATATATGGGTAATTCTATCAAGGCGCTTATACGTTACCACGCATCGCGAATTTTTTATAATGTTTTGAATTTATATTTCATAAAATCTGTTCTGGTTGAATATATTCTAGGAATGTCAATTCTAGTTCGGCCTTCCAAATCCGGCTCATATTGATGCTCAATAGATACCACGCAAAACTATTATAATCGACGTGACGCTCGCTATTGACAGATACTGAGAAACATGCGAGTGTGGAGTCGTTGCAAATTCTCGTCTTCTTCGCTCCTTTATCTCGCGTCCAAAAACCTACAAAAAGATGTGAATCGATTCCACATTCGCATTTATTGTGATTTTCTCGCTTTCTCGCGAGTTTTTTGCGTGAATGTGGAGCGGGCGTAATAGATATACAGCAAGTTAGAAAATTGTTAGCAACGCTTGAAATTAACTCCTTAGTCTTTCCTTAGTATTTTCAATATTCACGCATTATTCGGGTTGTTACTTGTTAGGTCGTCTATGCGCAAGTATATTTTTTGTCTATATTTCATTTTACACTTCGTTGTTCGAAATATAAAATATTATTTGATTATTTAACGTTGCTCTTTAATTACTTATAAGTTTTTTATTATGCTTTCGTTATCAATATGTAACAACAAGAGTTAAGGCAGATGACCCGGTTGTGGCCATTTCATATGGTGTCAACAATAAGAGATGTGTATGTATGTTGTGCGTCAAAAACTCATCGATAGAAAAAAAATTGATAAGCTTTAAATGTCAATTTTTTACAAATGTCGGAGTCGGAAATCGGCAATCGGCATATCCACAGGCTACCAGTATAATTTATTATTGTTTATTTTCTTGAATTATATTTGAGACAAATGTGTAATCTAGAAATGCATTTCATATACATGTTTTCACAATTCGCATTCAGTTTAAGAACCGGTATCTAAGTTCTAATACTGAAATACTACAGAAATACTGAGGAATTTGTTAAGATGTGATTTTATCTTAATTTGGCTCTTTGCCATTCTTGAATAGTATAAATAATGATCAAAATGTTTTGGTACTGGTTCGTTGTGTGGTTTTTAATTCTTGGAAAGTCGTCTGGATTTTGTCCTTCGCTTTGTGTATGTAAGGGAGGCAAGTCTGGTGATGGAGCCTTGGAGTCAAATCTTGAAGAACCCCTAAAAATAAGATGTGGTGGTAATCCAGCTCCGATTACTGAACTCAAGGAAATAAATTTGAACAAGTTATTGATGCTGGTTGTGAGCTTGTAAGTTGCACCAATATTTGTTGTGATATTATTTTAAATAATAATAGTTGTCAGTACAGTAATCGTGTTACTTATACTTCGTAAGTTGTTTCAACTTATAATACTGCAGAATACATATAATAATTTTCAACAAAAATAGCATCCTGACAACAACTCACTAATATATTTTAGTAAACAACATTTTGTTTATGTAAGTTATTTTCAAATTTGAAACATGACCAAATAATAATATAACAAATTTTTTAAAGAAAAGAATGTGTATTTCTTTATAAAAACATGGAGAATAATTTCCTACCTGTATGATGCAAGTGGCACTGAAACTATCCTTTGTTAATCTTAACACAATATTGGCCGTAAATTTAAACAAATATTTGGCCTTTTACTATGTTACAAGGTTCAGTAGATATATTATGTTTATTATAAATATATACAAAATATAATTAACTGGGTTTATAATAATAATAATAATAAGTTTTTATTAAAGGCAAAATTACCCACTATACATATTATGAAACAAATAAGTTGTAATATTCTAATATGTTATAAAAAGATAAAAGGTAAAATATACACAAATCTTATAATCTATCTGGAAAGGTTAATAAAGCTCTTCCCGGGCGTCTTGGTCATGGCACCGTCATTTATTTACTATTTTTGTTTTTATGCACAGCCAATATGAAAAAATATTGCTAGGCATCCCGTCACAAACCATTTGGAGAATGCGGTTCTGAGATTTGCGGAGTCTATCCCATCCAAACATCACACAATTGGGTCACTGAAAATCAGTGTTGTGCTCATTATGTATGTATGGACATAACTATAACTGATCAGACTCCAGTTTTGGAAGACCAGTGCCACACAGATAATTTTGTATTGCTTTTCTTTTTTGTTTTATGTTAAGTAAGCATATATTTTGTGTGAATGTGTCTGTTTTTCTTCCAAAATAAATTCATTTGCATTCAATATACTGTCAATAGGTACACAAGGATTTTTATCATCATATGAATGTGTTCATTAAAGTGTCTGTTGTTATAATCATTATGAGAAGTAATAAAACATCCATTTTAATATTTCCAGGAATTTGTCCGGAAATGCTATTTCAACGTTATCAAGAGACCTTAATTTACCAAAGCTACAGAAGTTGTAAGTAATTCATGTTGCATGTTTAAAAATATTATAAGATTGGTAAGAATTGAATCAGTTTTGGTGATGGTATTTGATTATTTCACTAAATGAAGCACTTCATCCACAGTTAAATTCAAACCTTCCCACAGGTACTCTTAACAGTTTGGTGTTAATATATATCTTATATCCTTAGTTAAATGTATAAATAACAAACAATCTCACAAACATTCATAGTTGAGTACAATATTTAGGATATCTCTAAAAATTGGGGATATTCACAAGATGGAATACAAAATTTACTAATGGCTTCTAATATTTAGTGATTTCTTACTTAATCCAAGCATATTTTATACAAACATTATGTTTTTAAAGTGATAACCCTCACTTCTAGGATTAATACACAAATAAAATATGAAAAACAAAATTTTATGAATGATGCAGAATTCGAACCCACGACCTCTGGCATTCCGTGCACCGGCACGAGCTAACTGTTCTAGTACCGCCTCGTTATAAAATTCTGTTTGCTTTGTTCAACTCTCAGTTGGTTACAGCACCGACACGGAACGCCAGAGGTTGTGGGTTCGAATCCCGCATTGTTCATAAAATTTTGTTTTTCAAATTTTATTTGTGTATTATACAAACATCTTAATTGATTTAATTACAAATTTAACCACCCATTAGTTATATATGGTTATTATGTTACAGAGATCTCAGCCATAATCAAATAAATTTAATAGAATCAGATGCTTTCTACAATGTGACAATGTTACAAAGGCTGGATCTATCACACAACCAGATCAGTAATGTGTACAAGGAAATGTTCAATGGCTTGATTAATCTCGAAAGGCTCAACTTATCACACAATCATATTTCCCAACTGAGTATGGGCACATTCGATTATCTCATTGGATTAAAGCAGCTGTAAGTATGAAATTCCTTTATTTTTGAATGTGTAACAGAAAAATTAAATTTGATATTAATTCTGCTTTAGTTTTTTTTGTAACAATAAAAAAAAATTATGTCATACATCCTGTATTATTGAACCAATGGCTTCTATTGCTGATAAGGATCAATCTTTACAAGGTAATGTGTCACTAAAAATGAAAGGAAATACCATATTTTATTTTTTTTACATGGAAGGAAACTCATCTCCTATTCAAATGTATTTTTTTTTAATCATTTGGGTCGATGTCCGTCAAAAAGTCCCCAGAAATTAAAAAATATATTAAAATTATAAATCAAGGGCATAACTCTTTTTACGACTTTTCTCTAAGTCCCCTAGTTTCCGACTTGGCTTTCACCACCCTTCTCCAAAAACCACCCTGCATATACAGTTTACAGATGACTGACTATGATTTTCTTAATTTTTGCCTCAATTTATAGAAAGACATACAGACAGAAATGTCTGTCTTGCAATTTTATAATTGGCATACTAGGCATACTAATAGATAAACAAAGACATATTGCATAATATTATCTTATACGAGGGCGGCACTGAAAATTTCGGGAATCAAGGAAGTGACATAATATTACTATTTAAAAACGTATTTATTGCTTTTCGATGTATTTTCCGCGAAATTTGACACATTTTTCCATACGATGGAACCAATCATTGAAGCAACCATTCCATTCGGAAGTTGGGGTCTCCAAAGTGGCCGTTTTGTAGGCGTCCACAGCTTCTTCAGGCGATGAAAGTATCTGACCACGCAATTTATTCTTTATTTTAGGGAAAGTATAGAAATCTTTAGGGCTTAGGTCGGGGCTGCACGGCGGATGGTCTAATAATTCTATGTTTTCTTGCTCTAAAAACTCTTTTGTTCTGTGCGTGGTGTGAGAACTCTTGCAGTTCTCTTTACGGAGTTCACAAACGACCTGTGGCAAACAAATGCTAGTATACCATTCTGCTTTAACCGTTCTTTGTCCCTCAAGAGGAATAGTCGCAACATGGCCGGTTTTGGAGACAAACGTGGCCACCATTTTTTTTGTAACACTCCGTGAATGAACAATTTTTGTTGGCTTTAACTCATTTTCGAACACCCAAACTCGTGACTGGTTTTATGGTTTGGGTACGTATGCTTATATCCAGGATTCGTCACCTGATACGATGTTGTATACAGCAATTGAGGATCCTGCGTGGAATCTTTCGAGAGTTCTGACGCACCAAGTAACGCGAGCTGCTTTATCCATCGGGAAAACAACTTTTTTGACCCTAATTGTTCATGCAAGATTATTTGTATTTTACTCATGCCAATGTCTAAAGTTGCCTTCCTCAATCAGCTTACGCACAGCATCAACGTTTTCTTTGGTGACTGCAGTTTTTGGACGACCTTGATCATCACTGAGCTTGACACGTCCACATTGAAATTCAGCAAACCAGCGATAAATTGTGGTTTTGGATGGGGCTTCATCACCAAATGCAGAAATCATTTGGTCAACACACTGTTTTTGTGTTAAACCACTTCGAAAGTTAATAAATCATTGCTCTAGAATTTTCTCGAGTCAATTCCATTTTCTCATCTACTAAACAAGTTTGACAAGACCTTGTGACAAGATCGAGAATCTTTTTTTTAAATAAATAAATGGTATTTGATTTTTAAAACCAGGGATTTTCAATTAAAAAGATTTTAATATGACAGGAACAGTGGAAATATTCCATTCCCGATACTTTTAGTGCAGCCTATGTATTAACATGCTAAGATAGAATAGAATAAAAATAAATATTATATAATAAAATCTTTGCACATTGATGGCTTGATCCTACCCCCCCCCCCCCCCCCTTTTAAATATTCAGTGGCATTTTTATAGTTATGACAAATATTATTTTCCATTTTCAGAGATATAACTGAAAACCCCCTAATATGTGACTGTGAGATGTTATGGGTTGGAGATTGGTCACATAATACAAGTGTGAGACTTTTTGGAGGACCTAAATGTGCATTTCCTGACAACATGGTTGACAAACCTGTCAGGCGACTCAAAATATTTATCGATCTGTCTGCTTGTGGTAGTGTTCTACCAGCAAGTAGTTTAGTTATCAAACCACCACACGATCAAGTTGTATTTGAGGGTGATACATTAACAATAACATGCAGTGCACCATTCGCTTCAGTGATTGGCAAATATGAACTAAAATGGACTCACTCTGTGACAGATGTATGTAGCGATGTGAATGCAACAAGCACAGATATGCAGGAAGATGGCTTAGCTGAAACAGCTGTGTATTTTCCGTCTCTTTCAAGTCATCATGCTGGCAATTGGACATGTTCCTATCGGGATCAGAATCATATTAAACATAACCACACATTACAAATTGTTGTCCTATCAAATTCAACACAATACTGTCCCACAAGTTCTCTTGTTAACAATAAAGGTTTATATTCATGGCCACAGCTGTTATTGAACCATACAGCATCTGTGCCGTGTGAGAGTGGAAATGGAATGGCTTATAGATTTTGCAAAAGTAATTCAACTTGGGACATTATGAATACAACAGAATGTTCATACATAAGTAATATAACTAAATTGCTCCAACAGTTTGCTCTGTTGAATGTGAGTTTGGTACAATATTCGGCGATCAATGCTTCTGAAAGATTGGCGATGCTGATACAAGAGAAAACATATCCTCTGGCGGAGTTTTCTGATCCAGATGATGTTATGTTTGTTGCAGCAGCTATTCGAAATTATATGCAATATATTTCAGAAGAGAAAGAATTGGGTAAGTTTGACATCTCTTTTTATTAAAACCAGCAGTAGCATAGTCTGTTAGAGTATAATATGAAATTTTTCAATTTAATTATTATAACTTCTTTATACCAATATTCAGGAACAAGCCTACTTGATGTAATAGAGGCGGCCATGAACATTTCGAAGGATGTTATGACACAGGCAGAGAAGTTATATGGATCTTGTACGGACATGGTGGTATCAGCAGAGGATATATCTGCATATACTGCGAATGTTCAAGGACATAAGGTAAACTTTTATTATGTCATTTTGTTTGACTATCAAGTATATAGGTTATAGGTTATCACGGGCTATTATCCGCAACTCGACGACTACAGCGCGCCTATTTTGCGTGGTGAGGAGGGCGGCTAATCCTGCCACCCAGTTCCTCAAGGTAATGTATCAAACCTCTGATGTCACCCATGACCTCGGGGAGAGTCCACGGTGACCCCAGGTGTTTGGCCCGGTATGTGGCCACACTCCAAAATGACGTGTGCGGCCGTTTCATCCGCCTCCATGCAGGCTCTGCACAGTGGGATGTCGGTGACACCTATATTGAACAGATGCTTGTTAAAAGGGCCGTGACCCGTTAGTACATGAGTTATTTTCCGTAACCTAGGTCGTGGAAGTTTTACTAGCTTGCGAGAGAGCTTGGGGTCTATTTGAGGTAGAGCTTCTTTTGCTTGTCTACACCCACTTACTTCCATCCAGTACTTATTATGTAATTCCTTGGTGTGTTGGCGTATTACCGTCGTAGGCCAGCTAGGCAAATGACTATCAAGTAACAAGTTGCTTGTTTGAACTGTTTTTAACAATATTTAATTCTTCATTTACTTAAATGTTTTATAAAACAGAAAACCCAGAAAATACTTTTGTTTTCCGTCATGAACAGTCATATTACATTATTGATGTGGTGATCAAATTAATAAACATTAGAAGGGACATTCATATAATATTTATGTATATTATGTCAGCTTAGTCTGGATAATAAGATTTAACACCCAAACAAATTAACTAACAAATACTTTAATAATCAAATAAATAAAGTTTGAGGATCGAACAGACACGTCCGCTCAGTACGAGCTCCAGTTTTGGACTGCCCACCCGCTGCCATGGTACGATAATGTCAAAACTCAATTCGATAGACTTCGACTCGCGTTCGCTAGTTTCCGAGCAGGTTCTTCGACATACATATATAAAATTTATGTGTTTTTGCTGTTATGGTTTATAACTGCTAGGTGTTAATCTGGTTATTTTAGAAAAAGTTGGCAGTAGAAAGGTTCCCGGCTCGAGAAGGTTTCAGCGGCGTGACTTGTGTTTGGTACAGTACGGGGGACGCCGAGCGGCGACTGCACTGCTCCACTACTAACCGGACCGTGGCTCTGCTCACCGTCACCGACGCGCTCATACACGCCAGTGTACAGGTGTGTGTGTTTATATATTGGCTATTGGGTTGAATTGTGTTAACATCCTTCTACATCTCCCATCAGAGAATATGCTTTAAGCACATGAGAGGGGTACAACTGACAACGAACTTATCAAAACTTGCTTATTCAAAATCAAATTCAATATTTTTATTCAAAGTAGTATTTTAAATCACTTCTTAAGCATCAAAAACTACCCCATTCAAAATAGTATGCCTCAGACCTGAGAAGAACAGGCGCAAGAAACTCAGCGGGTTTTTTCTTTCTTATTCAGAGTCAGAGTCCTGTAGTAATCAATCATGTACCCCCTTATTCATAATAGTCTGCTAACTTAAAGCATTGCTAATTCTCACTCTGTCTTCTTCTATTGACCTAAGTCAGAATGAGAAAACACACTCCCTAGTGGCTGTTTAAAGTTAGCGGACCATTATGAATAAGGGGGATAGTATGTATAGTAATAATTTAATAACACAATGTTTTTTTCAACATATTTGATTATATTTCCAGATACCCCAATCTCTGTTGTACAGCACAACAGAATCTGGTCTATTGCTGCAGAGTAAACCACAGGAGTTGGTGGTGTCATTTTATGAGGATGCTTCGTTGTTCCCATTACTGCCGGATATTGACGACGGGCACGTCAGAGGACATCGATCGAAGGACTACTACGGAAGAAGCACGAAGCGTGAGGATATCAACATGGAGATCACCTCGCCTGTTGTTGGCTTTCAACTTGGTAAGATGTGTTTTTTATAAAAGGGACGAGACGAGCAGGACATTCAGGTGATGGTAATTTATATGCCCTGCCCATTACAATACAATACCGCTTCTTAGCGTAGGATTCTTGAAAACGCCAAAAATTCTGAGCGGCACTACAATTGCCTTCATCACCTTGACACACGATGTTAAGTTTCATTTGCCAAGTAATTACACTAGCTACGGCACCCTTCAGACCGAAACACAATAATGTTTGACCCTGCTAAATTAATCTCTACAGATTTATTATAAGTAAAGATATTGATTGCATAGACAGAGGATGATTCAAGATCATTCTTAAGATGGGTATATAAATAGGAACTGGAAAATTTAATACCATGCTGTTTCAATTAATCCCAGTCATAGTTTGGAAATGAAACGAATTACCATTGTAAGGTTTAATGGACTCAGTGTAACTACTATACTAATTATGAATTTGATTTTTGCTATTAATTTTTACTTACACACTTATTAAGGCTTTGCAATTGTAACGAACCCAAGAATACATAAAATTTGTATGACAATAAAAACTCTTTGCTGATGACATGTGAATGAACATGCAAAATGCTGCTGAAAAAAACAAGTGTGTGTGTACTTATGTATACACGCAAGAAGATATACTTCTTTGGCCTAACGAAGTAAAAATCATTAAAATGATTTATTCCTCGTGCTATTCTACGTTTTTAGAAGGAACAACCGTGTAAAAAACTTGCTTTGACAATTAATTACTAAATAATGAATGCGGCTGTATGGGCTTGAACCTAAAAATTGTCGAAGAAAGCAAAAAAAACGAATGACGCGAGAAAATTTTAGGAACCAACTTCAACCTGTTACTTTTGTGTTACAGTGATGCGCGCGGATCTTTTAATTTCATTCTCATCATTTATTCATAACGCGCCTAAAGAAGTATAACTTCAATAAGAAATTATTTTACAGACAAGTCGCTAGTTCACGGCGAGCTCATAGAGCCGATCATAGTGACGTTGCGGGTGCACAGTGGGGTCAGCGGCGCGGGGGGAGCGGGGGTGGACGCACGCGCCGCGCTTTGGACGCGGGCCGCGCGGCGCTGGAGGGACAACACTACAGGTAATAAAGTATATAAATAAATAATAAATAAAGAATAATATAACATATCGTGTGAAATTTTTTTTCTTTCTTTCAACTCATAGCAGATTAAATTGATTGTTGGTCCGCGACACTAAGTTGCCTAACGGCCGTTCCCAATATTCAGTCCATCTCCGGTTGTGGCCTATTTGAGATAAAAATCGTAACTATCGTTGATTTTTCTGTCCCAATAAACTTATCGACGGCAACTTACCTCTGTCAATGGGAGGACGTATTACGCTTACCATAGCGATAGAAGTTTGTATGGAAATTGTAATTCACGATCCAATATAAGGCGATAAGAATGACTTATCGGGTATATTGGGACAGCTTCAGATTATTGACAATAGAAGGTAGTAATTTATCTCTATCTGTAGATATTATATAGGGAACGGCCGTAAAGCCGTCCTTCGATATCAGATATGGACTAGATTTAGAGGTAACATCTAATGAAACGGCCATATAAATAAATGGACAGAACAAAATATAAACGCTTGGTCTCGTTATTATCGCGTACCCACAGGTCAGTAATCAAATAAAAATCACTTTATTTATGTAGGTCACGGAAATGACACTCATGAATGACAAAAAATTTTTTTTCTTATTGAATCTACCGCTACTTCGCAAAGGGTTGAGCTAGAATTAGTAACAAGAAACTCATTGCCACAATCAAAACAATCTAGATAAGTACAGAAAACTTAAGTTTTTTATGTTGTATTGTAGCGGTGTTTTAATATTTAAAGTGGGAGCTTATTGGATGAAATTTATCAATTATATTATTAAATATATATACCAATTATAATCAAATTAATATTTTACTATTTAACTAAAATGTTCTTTAATAAAATTTGTCGTTGGCTCAAAAATATGACAATCTTCAAAATCAACATTCAGTATTTTATAAAGTAGCTCTCAAACAAATTTCTGAACAACAACAAAATATGTTGAAAGGTTTTACTTTCTTAAGATTTTAAAAGCTGTATAATAACAGTTTAGTACCAGCAAAATATCTAGATTTAAGTCTTGTAAGCATGTGTGAATGTAGCATCATCCATAGAACGCCGGGACAGACATAACTTAAACTAATCTAAGTTGAACTATTTAATATTGAAATTGTTAACTTGAGATACGCTTAGGTTATTACTTAAATTTTATCATATTAATTGATTTTTTTCTAACGGAAGTAATGTCGCAAACGTCAGAAAATTTCTGTAAACGTTTTTTATTATTATTATTTATTATAAAAGTAGTAATAAAAAAAAACAAATACACTTGGAGATTTACAAAAAATATTATGCAGCAATATAAAACTATTTTTTTAACCATTTAAATATAACGGTTAAAAATTGTTTCAATTGATTTTTTCTGACGGAAGTATTGCGTTACGTAACGAAGCGGTTTACCTTCCTATAAGAAGTTGTCACTTCAAAAAAAATTGTTACATGAGCGTGACTGATTGCAAATTTTTATTTTTGCAGACTGCCGAATAACTCACGTGGTGTCAGATATGATAATAATAAGCTGCACACGGCTGGCTTACGTGGGCCTGCTGCAGAACGTTGAAACGGGCATATATGGGGCTCGTACTGACGGCGCGAGATTCAAGGTATCTCATCCCGCCGTGTATGTGGGCAGCCTTATACTAATTGGCTGTGTTAGCTGTGCAACACTCACCTACATCATGTGTTATCCAGCTATTCAAATGGCAAAGAAGACGAAGCATGCCCTCATTAACACCTGGATTGCCATTGGTCTTCTATGCTTCCTTTACACCCTAGGCATTTATCAAACTGAAGATGTCAAACTTTGCCAAATACTAGGTCTACTTATCCATTACCTGTCTATGTGTTGTCTTCTGTGGATGTGTGTCTCAGCCAGTAATATGTATAAATGGGTCATGAAGACCCACAATCCTGTAAGGACCCCAGACGACGAATTACCTCCGGATGTTCCGATACAGAAACCAATCCTCGGGTTGTATCTGGTTGGGTGGGGCATCGCGTTAATAGTCTGCGGAATTTCGGGGGCTGTAAATTTGAAGGACTACGCCGGGTATTCCCAATGTTTTCTGAGCACGGCGCCCGCTTTGAGCGCTCTTTTTATCCCCGGAGCTATCTTGCTCCTGTTCTTATCCATAATATTCCTCCTCATTCGGTGCACGATACGCAATATGAACGTGCAGTTGTCGGAAGGCACCCAGGCGACTGAAAATGTTGATTTAGAGATGTGGGAGCCCGCCCAGACGAGTGACGCAGAAAGACGCAGTATCAAATCTGCAGTTGACTCCGAAATAGTTGACATGGAGCACACTCCTATCATACAACTGCGTGCTCAAGTGATAGTACTCTGTTTGTATTTATCTGTATGGACATGCGGTGCCGTAGCTGTGTATAGACCTCTTCCTGCGTATTTGCCCTACCAAGAGGACATATGCAGTATTGTGTACGCTGTTTGCGCAACGATTCTCGGCACTTTTATACTGTTCTTTTACGGCATTGCCCGCAGTGATGTCAGAACGCAATGGTCCATGATGACGTGCTACTTTCAGCACAGAAAACCTTGTTGCAGAAACAGAAGCGTTTATGATACGAATCAAACAACTCAGAATCCAATATCTAATTTACCAGCGCCTCAGATTCCGGGCGATAACAGATCTAGAACGGACAGTAGGAACTCAAATAGGACTAATTCGAAGACTAACAACAGTGGGACGTATAAAGCGGGTGCCGAACTGAACGGACAAACGTTGCATAAAGACGGGGCAAAAAGTCTTAATGGAAAGACTCCCAATATTAATTTAGTCGTCCTACACAGACAGCAATACAGATCGAACAATACCATGATGACATACCCTGAAAGTAATGTTCCGGAAATGTTCTACAATCCAAATCAAATAAATGTTGCCAAAAGATTTTTTAAGAAGCAAAGACAAAACATGAAGAGAAATTGTTTAGAATTACCTCTGAGAAGAGACTGTGATGAAGATTCGCATATCTCCTTACCTTTGCCGAAGAAGGAAGCGTACAACGGTATCGCAAACTTAATAAACTCTGGGGCCAAAGTTAACAACACTAATATACACGTAGATAAAAATAATGCTGGTTTGAAAGAAAGTCACAATAATCTCAACCCGAATTTACTAGTAGAAGATCCGAAAGAATTCAAAAGTTATTCTGTCGACCGAAAATCGTGGAATAAAAATGATGACCCCAAGACAAACAGAGGACAGATAATTAATATTTACACAAATGTTCCTGAAACTCAAGTACCACAACACCAGGTTGTGAAATCAACCGTGCCGAAAAATAAAGGTCAAAGAAATAGTGTCTCCGAAGAATGTTTGCAAAGTCATGCGAGTGATCAACCAGAAATGAGAACTATATCACAACAGTGTAGCTTAGAATACAGCTCGGCATCAGAAATGGCCATGCCTCACACTTGTTCCGATCAAACCATAAACACGCATTCGGAAATGACGTCGTTACAAGAAACACACAGTGCCTTATGTTCAACAAACGAAATCACCGACACAGAAAGTTTTGGACAGTACATAGACTATTTACAACCGAATAAAGTTCAGGAGAAAGATATGGTTGATAAGTCCCTGCAAGACATATCTGAAGAATGTACAATGAATAGTGATGATAACAATCGTTCGACGACGCCTCATTTAGATGATGCTGAAGGTTTCGGGGAAATGGATAATTTACTGCAAAATACAGATAGCTGTCTTGCAGTATCAAAAGAAAAACTTGATGATGTAGACGGAGGGAAAGAGGAATACTTCATGGCGAAAACCCCGTTTGATTTGGAGACTAGTAGTATGAATGCTAGTGAACAAGGCTTCGAGAATGAAAGCGACATATACTGTCCGAACTATCAAATGTCGGAAGTCAGCATCCGCAGTCACGGGCTATACGCGCCTTCTCCATCGTCTATGTGTCCAAACGAGATCAGTTTTAGCACCGAAGACGTTTCCACGATAGAAAGTCAGTACGTAAATTACGACCCGGGCTGGCGGAAATCGATGAAGAACAATCCGAAATTGGGGAAGTACGTTCCGACGCCTGCGTTGAGTTGTCCGGAAGTCAACTGTGAAAGTCCAGTGTCGTTTTCAAGTGATTTGGATGAACTTTATACACAAATAACAAGTAGGGACAAGGATCGGTTACCGCGCAGAGACCACGGGCTAGATGTGACAATGAATAGTGACGTCACACTCAAACCTGACAGTGACAGTTGTGTGAGCGAAGCGTTATCGGACATTGAACGTAAAGGTGAAACTACTGTTTAGATTGAACATAGTATTTGTCTCCATTCATAAGAGCTATTGTCGAATATATACAAAATAGGTCTTGAAAGTGATAGACAAGGTGTGTAAAGAATTTTGAATAGTGTTATTTCTTGTAACCATAATTTTTTGGTCATTTATAAAGTTTATGGAGGACCCTATTTTATGGATTGAATCGACACTGCCAGTTAGATAATAATAAATAACAATTTTACTTAATAATTCATTTGGAATGTTTCTTTATTGTTTTTATTTTGTACAAAAGCAATGATAAATGTAAAAATAATTAGGTGCCTTTGTATGTAATGTTATTTATTTGTAAGCAAACTTTGATTGTCAATACTCTCTAGTTTATTAGCATGGTTTTTTCCATAATTTCTTACATAACAGGACATAAGATTATATTTTTTCTTGTAATTTAATTTAAATTAATGTGGGCTCGGACAAACGGAAATTTATAGTAAAATGTCATTATAAAATTGTTGTTATTCAAGAGTATTGGCCAATCTTTCAGCTTTTCAATATAAAATTAATGACCTTAATGTAATATAATGTATAGATGATGTGCCAAATCTTTATTGGAATGTTATTAGCGATAATTATTATGATCGTAAGTATTAAGAACAAACTCTACTGTTTTAAATTTTATTCTCATGGACTGACAGCCCGCCTTTATCTAGTCTTCTAAACTTCTGAAATATTTTTAATAACTCTCACTAGTGTAGACGCTAAGAGTATATAATCAACTGGAGACGCGTTGACGGGCGCTATTTTAGTTGAAAAACGTGGGTTTTTCGTAGTTCAATGGCTCAAATACAAGGTTCATAAGTCTATAAATAAAGTGTCTGTCTACTTATGTATGCACGCAAGAAGTTATACTTCTTTGGCTTAACAAAGCAAAAATTCTTAAAGTTATTTTTATTCCTCGTGCTATTCTACGTTTGTAGAAAGAACAATATTGTAAAAATCTTGCAACGATGGCTTTGAGAGTTAATTATTAACGTATACGGCTGTACGGACTTGAAGCCTTTGCCTATCGTAATAATAGACGAAGAAACCAAAAAAAAAAACGAATGTCACAAACGTCAGAAAATTTTGGGAACCAACTTCACCCTGTTACCCTGTTAATTTTTTCATAGCGCGCCTAAAGAAATATAACTTCAAAAATAAAGCACCTTTTGCAAATGCAACAAAAAATTTACTGTTTATAATAGAGATTCAACAATGCTCAAAAAACTCTCCTGTTATTAATGCGATTAATTGATGCTTTATTTTAGGATGACCCATGTTTCAATTTGAATATCTTACTATCTTCTTGTTAAAGGAATGGATTAAGTATAATTTTTACGTACCTTTATATTTATGACGTATGAAGAGATACAGAAAAATTGTGAGAATATCAGGCAGTCCTCTTGTATTTTTGTTTAATCTGTAAATATTTATTCTTAAACACATTTCATTACGACTTTGTCAGAACTTGTTTCACGACCAATATTTATGATTTTATCTGAATTGTGTGACACAGCAGTGTTGTTCATGGCGTCTCCATTTGGTATTTTACTCTAAGCAGGATAATTATTAAAAAAAAATTACTAGTACTTTTTAAAGTAAAAGTGATGGATATTAGTGTCTTTTTTATCGACGTTTTTCACGAAACAAGAGTCAGCCATTTTATGATTTTTTTTTGTATTTAGATCAAATGTAATGCTTTTGTATTGATGTGATTTTATAAGATTTTTATATTATGATCTAGAAAAAATTTGTGAAAAGAATTTCCTATGATGGTTTTACCATACACAATACACGTATGGTGATGAAGTATCATTTGAATCTTTATAAAAGAAATTAAATAAACGTCTTTCAAGCTGGGTCAATTTTTTAAAACTCGACCCAATTTTCAAGACATCTCGGATTTTGAACTCCGTATATGACCGGCACATGAGACATTTTATGATCGTATCGCATTACGATACGCTTTAGTTCGGTCTGTTGGGTTACGATTCTGATCACAGTGATTTTTATGGGCAGATGATACCGGTTGACATAGATGGATCATATGTTTGGACACACTTACAAATAGACTGTGCTTCTCTGGGGCATAAAAAGAATGGGGAAGTTCCAGGCCCAAGGGTGTCGTAAGAGGCGACTAAGGGCTTTTATTAGTGGGAGGCTTCTTTGCACAGGATGCCGGCTAGATTATGGGTACCACAACGGCGCCTTCTAAAACTTCGCCTATGATTATATTTCGGCTAACGATTTTTGCAATTTTTACTCACGCGTATTGTGTATGGTAGAGCCATTTAGATTAAATACTCTCGTGTTTGTTAGTTTCTCCCAAACGGCCTA
Source organism: Leptidea juvernica (assembly GCA_949711755.1). Classification (NCBI taxonomy): domain Eukaryota; kingdom Metazoa; phylum Arthropoda; class Insecta; order Lepidoptera; family Pieridae; genus Leptidea; species Leptidea juvernica. The sequence goes on from CATIXQ010000005.1 coordinate 3,517,352, forward strand.
CGCGCTACAATATACAATGTTGAATTTAATGAAAATACATTGCAGGTATTCGCAATATACTATAACTACTTAAAATCAGTTATTTTGAGACGGGCGTTACACTTAATAATTATAAACTAATTACAATGTATAAAGGTAGTACGTTCTGCTTAATGAACGTGGTCACACGGTTTGAATGCAGTTGAACAGACTCAACAAATTCGAAGCGACAAAAATTCGAAAAAATCTTTCTACTTCTGTTGTTAGATTGTTGAATGTCAGCTTATATCATTCTGAACGTCTGAAGTTATCAACCCTACTCCTACGCTTCAGCGTTCAACGTATACACTAGACATACATAATAATTAATTTTATACTTATTTAAGTGTTGGTTAAATATGGACAAAGTCAACTGCATAACAGAACTGGATATTCCAATATGGCGTCATAGTTGGTGTGATCACGTTCACTGTCACCCTTGTCACACTATATTTCAATAATAATCTAGTGAAGTATTTATGAAAGAAATAAATGTGTGTAACTAAGGGTATGTTCCGATATGCACTGCGCCAATGTACCTACAGTGTGACGTCAATTTAGTATACTGTGAAGCCGTTCCTTTATAGCCAGTTGTATTGGTTACTATTTAAAACGGAACGCAATCCCGTATACTGTCAGCCGCATTTTTGACGCGGCATTCAAATGAGTGTATTAAAGTTTTCTAGTTCATTAAAAACTTAAACTGTTGTTGGAGTACTGTTAAATTAAAAATATACTTAATTAAGACTTTAGGCACTCGAGTGGTTTTGACTGATCACGTGATCAAACTAGTACCTTACCTCGAAAACGCCAGTGTTCACAGTAGAATATGGCGGCGATTTATGACATATATTTCCCTAGGGCACTGCGGCAGTATACTGACAGTCCATAACGGAACGAATTTTTCTACAGTGATAGCACTGTGCGGTTATCGCAGTGCATATCGGAACATACCCTAAATGTGGTACAATATATCCTTTATCTTATTATGTCAAACAATAATTTATTGAATAAATGGTGGCTAATGAACACAATTTGTAATAGTAGGCATATAGATACATACATTAAAATCCAATTTACGAATAAGGAAATGTGTTTACTTCAAACAATTTTGTTTATAATTTCGGGTATTTAAAATAAAAGTTTGTATAAAGCTAAATAATTTATATATAAAAGATTTATCGAGTAGCTTTTTGTGGGCATATTGCATAATAAAAAGCGTTTGTAATGTGCACATTGTTTTTTATTTCATAACAAACATTAATATAAAAATTAGGAACATTTCTTTGGCGAACAACTTTTTTATTATTATATATAATAATAATTATATCTCTTATAAAATTGGCTTATAAAAAATTATTATACTTAGTAATTATTACGTATAACGAGAAAAAATTGCGAATTCTAAAAATTAACCTCTATCAAGGTCAAGATAAAAATGAACAGTCTTCTACATGTGAGGAAAAATATGTTCGTATTCCCAGACTCTGCGGCGGTTAACTGTACGAAAGCTATACACAGAACTTCCTTTTTTCACTTGCCTCGGTATGTATGTACATACTCTTTCTCTTCCATTATAGCTGTCGTTCGATAACTTTAATACGTGGATCCGGCCTTATAATAAAGGTTTAGAGTTACATGAGAAATAATAAAAAACGTAATTCCTGTGGACTAAACTGCAAATGTCTTGCATAGTAGCTGATGTAATCAAAAATAGCAGAAAAATGATACCCGAAAAGCACCTTAGCGTTAGGTACGTCACCAATAAATATATGTTAATATCAGGCAAAAAACCAAAAAAAAAAGAGTGCCGGAATAATAGAACTGGAGTGTTTCGATCTAAATAAATGTATTTTATTATATTAATTACAATTATTATACAATAAACAATTTTGAAAAAAAAAGATACAACTTATTTCGAGTTTTTGATATTTCGACGAGAATCTCTTTCCTGAGACAAAGATGACATGAATATCTGTATCTACCCATAAGTTGTTAATATTACAATGTAGGCCTTCCATTAGTTACGATGTTGGTCGACTTTAAAATATTAATCGTATTTAGCTTGACTTTTAAGTGTTAATAACGGTGATAATTTTTAATCTCATAAACAAACTAGTCATCACTTGATTAAACTATTATTCTGTGGTTTGAAATAAAAAGCATGTTTCACGTACATATTATGATTTAACCCAAAGGCGATAAAAACATCTAAATAACTCTGTAAGATAGCTTATTGCAATACTTTAACTTAAACATTGAGTATAAAAATAAACTTATCTTTAGGTGATTATATAAACAACGTTGTTGACATGCAATTGAGTGATTAATGACGGAATGCAAAAAGTTTATCGATGCCAATAACCTCACTAGCAGGTCAATATTGATATTTTAATGATAATTTATAATATTAAAGGTGAAAGAAAAGTTATTGTGAAATAAGATACCTACTATTTACCCTTGATGCGTCCTTAGGTCTAAGTACGAAAGAGAGCGCTATAGTGACAATACTGTTCTATCCTGCTATTGCCACGAGTGTTGGCATCTCGTACAATTATAGTTCACTACCACATTCTACTAGGTATATAGCTAGGTTTACACGATAGATATCATTAATTATGTATTAGTCTCGTGCCAGATATTGGCGAGACAACACGTCCTGAGGATGGCTCGTGTAGAGGCGAAACACGTGTCGAATTGTTTAAAGACAAATATTGGCGGAATTAACACTAAAGAAAACTCAAATCATTTGTATAATCATTAATTATGTATGACATCTCTATCTTCCACCTAAAAAAAAACTAAAATAGACCAATTCTGAAATTAAACTTCATTTTCAAAGTGTTAATCAACATGAATTGATGCCGATAAATTATTTATACCAACATTGCGATCGAATATTTTTACTTTAAATAATGCTTTTTTTAATTATTAAGCTCTCATTCAAATGGGTTAAAATTATTTTAATGTTAGTATCTACATATTTAATATCATGATATCATTAGATAAGCATGCATAGAATAATCATTAGATAATTAATTTGAGTACTTTTACACCAACTGTCCTAGAACAATTTACTTCAAGTGCGACCGAGCGCGCTATATCGGCAATACCGTTCTTTTGTGAATGACAGTAGTACTATAACTAAAGTTTTAATTTAGAACAATTATAGTTATTAGAGACCAATTCTTGTTCTTAAAAAAGTGCAGTAATAAAATTAAAATTCACGCGTCACAATATAAGCCGATAAGAATGACTTATCGCATCAGCTTCAGATTTTTGACAGCTAATTACTGACAGTAGGAGATAGTAATTTATCTCTATCTGTAGATAGTATATTGGGAACGGCCGTAAGACGAATAGCTGCCATTTATCCTAACTAATTATATGTATGGAGATAATGCCTACTGAAGTTATGTTGATGGAACTTACAAAGTAGGTTCAAAGTACCTTTGTTAACACGCCAAGCAACATAATTAATTTATATTAATTAAACATTCGAACAAAGTAAAGTACTAGGAAATAATTATTCATCGATATCGTAATATACCTATGATATAGAGACTAATATCATATTTTAATTAAGGTTAGTTTAAAAATTTCAGTGCAATATAAATTTAAATCTTTTACAATTAATTCCGTTTACCCAATAACTATAATATCATCCATATATACTGCAGTCTTGTACGTACTTTGGATTAAGGCAAATCTTAGATTATATTATCTCCACTGGAAACACAACAGTGGCCTGATTTTTTCTTAGTATTTATTATACAGAGAGAGCCATAAAACTAATATAACTAAAACGCTGTAGTATACATTCACGAAAAATAACACAATTCCAATTTGGACCACTGGTGATTCTGGCAGGGATTTTAACCGTCACGCGTTCGCAGGCAGTGCGAGCCTGGCCGTGAACTCGCGACCCTTGTCGGCCACCGCATCCAGAACTCTGGTTACTAAGCCGCGGGGTGCCTCATCCACTTGCTTCTTCCGTCCTGATAATTTTAAATTCCACATTGAACAAATTCAAATATTTTTATTGCTTACTAATAAAAATAGTATAAAAAGGCTAAAAAACACGATTTGGTTGAAAAGATATTGGTTGAAATTTAAATGAACATCAATTCCTGCCTATTGATATTGAAAAATAATTTTATCAAATTAATGTATTGTCATCGGTCCTCGATAAATCTACGAAGTTTGAACGAAATCTGGCCGTTTTAAGTGGGTCAAACCCTAATGAGTCGGTTACAAACAAACATACATACAGGTGAAGGTAATAAAAAGCGTGTAAAAATGGGATATGGTATGACTTATTGAAAGTAAAAAAAACCATTCGAAAAAGTATGCCTCAGACCTGAGAGTAACGGTCGTAAGAAACTCAGCGGGCTTCTTTTTGTTTCATAAAAAATATGGTTACAGTATCGTACAATAAAACTTATTATTTAATAGCCTGAGGGCGGTCGCTCCATTCCCAATTTGTGGTATCATTAAGAAAGTCATTTATGTTATAGTAACCTTTTCCACACAAAAGTTTTATAACAATTCTTTTGAACTTCGTAATACATAGGTACATTTATTTTCAAAATTTTATGGGATCTTGTTGTAAAAGCATATACATCGCCGAGTAGTAAGCATTATACGTTTATGTCTCAAATCAAATCCACTTTATTTATTCATGTAGGTCACGGAAATGACATTGATGATTGACTTCGTAAAGGGTTGAGCTTTTTTTTTTATGGAATAGGAGGACAAACGAGCGTTAAGTGATCACCGCCCACAATCTCTTGCAACACCAGAGGAATCACAGGAGCGTTGCCGGCCTTTAAGGAAGGTGTACGCGCTTTTTTTGAAGGTACCCATGTCGTATCGTCGCGGAAACACCGCATAAGGAAGCTCATTCCACAGCTTTGTAGTACGTGGAAGAAAGCTCCTTGAAAACCGCACTGTAGAGGACCGCCACACATCGAGATGGTGGGGATGATATCCTAACGAGAAGAAGTGGCAAGCAACTCATTGCCACTATTTTAAATCAACATTTACATTTTCTTCGTTTTACAAATCATTTCAATTGCAATATAATATGTAAAGTGATGCAACATAAATACTCAAACGTCAAAAGATTTCATGCCGGTGATTTTTTTTCGCACTCTCTATAAAAAATAGAAATGTGAAGAAAAAATGAATTTCCTTCTCATTTTCTGTACATATAAAAATACTTTTTGTAATAATATAAGCTTTATTTTACCACTGGAAGGCTCCTTTGCACAGGCAGGCTAGATTATGGGTACCACAACGGCGCCTACTTCTGCCGTGAAGCAGTAATATGTAAGCATTACTGTGTTTCGGTCTGTAGGGCTCTGTAGCTAGTGAAATTACTGGGCAAATGAGACTAACATTTTATGTCTCAAGGTGACGAGCGCAGTTGTAGTGTTGTGTTCAAGAATCCTGAGCGGCACTGAATTTTAATGGGCTGGGCGTATCAATTACCATCAGCTGAACGTCCTGCTTGTCTCATACCTTATTTTCATAAAAAAAATATATAAACTGTCAAGAAATGGTTCCAATCATGCGCTTTTTTGGCGATTTCTTGGGATAGCGGCCTTAATAAAGGTGAAGTAAAGTTATACCAAACATGCCAAAAGTAAGATAAGTACAAAAAGTTTTTAACTTGGACTAACTTTACTTCACTTTTTAAACGTTCAAATATTACATCCAACTCAAAGCATCTGCAGAATTTAGTTAATTCTACAGTTTGGTTGTACGTGGGAGAAAGTTCCTATGAAGGAACGCCACTTAGGGAGTTCCTTAAAAACGTGGATGTCATCAGAAACTCACCAACAATGAAGTCTATGACGTGAGGAGGGAGGCTCTTGTCTCCTGGCTCTGGTTTCGTCACCAACCGGATGGCAGGTGTGACACAGTGCTGGGCGCTAGCTACCAACTGAGCAGCATTATCCTTGGTGCCCATCAACAACCCACGAGGACGTGCCTTGTGGTCCGGGTGGATTCTGTACCACGCTGCGCCTAACAAAATTTTCGGACATACACTAATCACAAAAAGTTTTTATTTTTTCTTTACAGGGTGCGATTTACTGTCTTGTTTAACACCGTTGAAAATTGCATGATAAAAAATGAAAGAATTAAAACTTAATTAAGTATTAGAAAAGGTAAACACTTACCCCCTTATTCATAATGGTCCGCTTTAAACAGCCGCTTAGGAGTGTTTTTTCTCATTCTGACTTAGGTCAATAGAAGAAGACAGAGTGAGAATTAGCAATGTTTTAATTTAGCAGACTATTATGAATAAGGGGGTTTAAATTTGGATTTTTGCTGATAATTAACAAATAGTTAGTTTTTCTACTATTGAAACAGTAGATATTAAGCGATTGGAAATAGTGACAATGACTTATAAAGGATTCACACGGAACTATTTAGTTGGGCAACAAAAAGTTTGAAATAAAATGCGGCCAAGTGAGAGTCGGACTTGTCCATGAAGGGTTCCGTAGCAGAGTTAGATATAGAAAGGAAAATGATATTAAATTATTTAAATGAGAAAGGCTAAGAATCTTTGCACAAAATCATACGGTGCAAATGACCTCTGATCATTTATACGTATTAAAAAAACTACTTACTCTACTCGTTCAAACAAATTTTTGTTGGAGGTTTGCATGGGAATGTACATCATATATTTTTTTTTAGTTTTATCTTACACATTTTACCACTCTGTCGTTCGCGCAAACTATTCAGTTTAGAAAAAAATATATTAGGAACCTCAATATCATTTTTGAAGACCTATCCATAGACACGGATGTGTTTGAACAAAAAAATATTTTGGTATGAGTTCTAAGTATAGGGACCCCCAAACTTTATTGCTTTTTTTTTATATTTTTGTGTGAAAATGTTAATGCGGTTCACAGAATACATCTACTTATCTAGTTTCAACAGTATAGTTCTTATAGTTTGGGTAAAAAGTGGCTATGACATACACGGACATGAAGGACATGATGAATCTATAAGGGTTCCGGTTTTTTGCCACGGAACCCTAAAAACTGATAGCAAATTGCAATCAACATGGGTAATGCAAAGATGGGATACATATTAAAATTTCCTGTAGTTATTTAAGATTTAGATTTCTTATTTTACTTAATTTTGCGTTAGCGAAGTTAAATAATTTAACTCCTCGAGTACCTCATGAAGGGCGTATAAATAATAGGAATGGGTGTATATATAAAAGGAAGAACATATTACACAATAAAAAGTTCAGAGATAGAATTTGTTATTTTATAATATTTACTTTGAATTTATTTGCCTCATGTGTTTTTTAATTTGTAATATATTTTATATATTAAAATTTAAATACGGTAGGTTATTTAATTAATTAAAAAAAATATATATATTACATAATAGTAGGCTGTATAGGTCTGCAGCCCAAGTCTAATATCAATGTCGTAAGATTAAAAAAAAAGCGGCGGGAAACAGGTCTTGTTTTTTCGTGCGCTTATTAATTTCGTAAAATTTGCTAAAATTGTTAAAAATGTCCATGTTATACTACTGTTTTATTTCCTCGCAATCGAAATGAAAAGCAGAGTTTATAACTCGTCCACAAAACAATTTTAGTCCTCGACATTACTATCAGCTCTATCTATGCTAAAAGTCTCGGATAAAATAGTTCGTTTTGTGCACTCGTTGTAAAATCTACTATTTCTCTCACACCCAAAGTTCTCTCAAACACAATAGCGTTTTATATTGTGAAAATTTATACTATGAGAATTCTTTTCCATGTCAATTAAACTCTACCACCGTTTCGAAAACAAAATGGCTGCCTGAGTGAGAAGAATCCGTGGAAGAAACTCCCCCCATTATTCTTTATTGATGCTCTTTCTATATTCTAAATACAAAATGGTGAGTTAGACAGCGAAGCGAACCTCTGACGTAGTTGAGTGCCCCGCTCCAGTCCCTCGCCCTGGATCGTGACCACCGCGCCCCGTCCCTGGTCTCCATCTCCGCTAACCAGCGCTCGGGGAAGTGCGGCCACTGCGGACATTGACAGCTTTACAAGCAATGAACTTTGTATTGAATATATCGAAATCAGGCAAGTCTACTGATATCTGATTTATTGACCTTATAAAATATGAATGTTGCCTGTAATTAGTACTGCAATGAGGAACATATATAGTACATTTTGTCATGGTGTAGTTATTGGGCGATTTGATACCAATTTATGAGCAATATATTCCACTATCAAGCAGCCTTATAATAATTACAGTCTTTTAAACTTAATATAACCAACATGTTTGAATCAAAGAGCTAATAAAAATCATTTGCCTAGTCAACTCAATAAAAAATAAAGCAATTTATTTGACACTCTCAAGCCTCTGCCCATATTGCAGAAGACGAGCGGGACGTTCAGCTGATGGTAATTGATACGCCCTGACCTGATTACAATGCAGTGCCGCTCAGGATTTTCTATAAACCCAAAATTTTCTTAACCCTTAATTTCTCTCGTAATAAACAATTTGTTATTTTAAAGTGTAAATGTAAATTGTAACCAAAATGTATGAATGATAAAAATTGTTTAGATTAATTGAAAGAGCGACATCTCAAGTCAATTTGATGAAGCCACAACCTGAGAGTTGAACAAGACCTCGAAATGTTGGTTGTCCCGCATCGTTTATAAATTTTGGTAACAAATTTAATTTCTCTCATTATTACCTGTATAAAGTGCAAGGAGCGATGACAGAAGGCTGCCGGTGGGTGCTGCCAGTACAGGTTCGGATGAGGCGCTCCCACCACTATGAACTTGTGAATCATGGCGCCTTGGCAATGCACCAGATACCTTGTTATTATTAACATGGGTCAATTAAATCGAAATATTTAAGAATTGTCGATTAATCGAGTGGTGAAGTTTAGACTAAGATTACTTTTCAACAAAAAATATATAAAGGCATAATTATTTTCTCAAAATTGATTTCCTATAGAATTCTTTTTGATGTCATTTATAATGTACTAGATTCTACTACCGCTTCGGAAACAAATGACGCTCTGAGAGAGAAGAAGCAGCGCAAGAAACTCTCCTAGAATTTTTTTTTTGCGCTCTTTTTAATATAATATACATTATTGTATTGTCATAGCTATCGCTATAAAATAATCATAATTTAGTCCCAGGGTGTCCGATCACTTAGATATATTCAGCTGTGGAGTAGTAGCATTTACGACGGAGCCATTTTTTAATATAACATTCAAATTTGTTTATCATTTACCCTTAAAACATATGTTATAAACACTCGTGATTTCTCACGACACAACTGACCCTCACGTGATAAATGTAAAGTCCCTTATTTAAAAAAATATAAAATATATTACATAACATACACAAAATGGGCACTATATAAATAGAGCACAGCTAATACTAGCGCTCTACAAAGCGCGGGTCGGGCTGCATTTGAAGTATTGCTCTTATCTGTGTCTGGTGCGACTCAGTATCAGGTTGAACCATTTGACCGCATTTATCACGGGAGCGTTGCGAAGAACTGTTTGACGAATTTGCACGACACGTAAAATATTTCTTACCTCGCACAGCCACTTTGTGGAATCAACTACCGGCAGCGGTCTTCCCGAACAGATTCGACTTAGGGACCTTCAAGAAAAAAGCATACTCCCACCTTAAAGGCCGGAGACGCATTTCTTGACACACCTGTGACCTGCTGTTGCGGATGTCCATGGGCGGTTGCCTCACCTCTCCCCATCCCGTGAGCCTAGGATATCATATTCCCCCACCTGGATGTCTCATGTTATTCTAAAGTGCGTTTCTTAAGGAAATTTCTGGGCGTACAAACAGCAACACTAATTCAGTGAGATTGTATCAGTGACCTTTTTAATAAGAAAAAGTGACAAGACAACCACGGATATCACACAATAGCAAGTGATACGCCCTGCGCATTACAATCCAGTGGCGCTAAATGCAATTTGAGACATACCTATTAAGTTTCATTACTTCAGTAATTTCACCAGTTATGGCGCTCTACAAACGAAAATACATTTTTTCTTCTATTTTAGTATGAAATAGAATACCGTAAGCATTTATAAGAGTGAATTTGAAACATATTCAATATTACTCCTAATCTTATAATCACTGGTAATACTTTATCAATGATTTAGATCACGAACAAGCTTAAGGTTATTCAACTGTGTCTTGATAAAACCAATATTTTTATTATTACAACATTTTAATATCATATCTTATGCATGGTTGCATCATATCTACATCATTCTAGTCCCAGCCAAAAGATATAAAAATTCAATGAAATGTGGAGTCTGTGCATCTTCTGCTACATATCACAGGAAGTGGTTGGAGGAATTGTTTAGGTTGATACCAATGATTTGATCAGACTTTACAAATGCGAAATTTCCTTCATCTTTATTATCATATTATGTAAATTTCGTGTCACAAGTTTGTCCGCGATGTACTTCTACTACGAAACCGATTTTAAAAAAAATGCACACCATGTGTTTTTTTATTTCATTCAACTTTAGGGTAGTTTTTATCTTGATTCATAACACACAGTTTGACAGTTCTCATCTCCAAATCTCACAAGATTATCTCATTACATTCTAGTTAGGGAAAAAGTAAATAATTAATGTACAAATTTTGTGAAGATTTTAAAGTTTGATCTGAAATTTTTATGAGAAGCAAAACACACTGGTCACCAGCTAATACAACATAGATATCTGGCATTCCACAAAGATGTTTGGCAAGACAACTTTGCTTGACACAGTTAATTTGTGGAATTATCTGGAAGTTCTGGGGGTAAGGGGTGAATGATATCAACATTTTCACCAACCCAAGTGTCGACAACAACGAACAATGGATTAATGTGTCAAGAATCAAAAAACCAATGAGGTCTCTTGATCTTATCAAAAAACCAAAAATTGTAGCTACAGTGACAACTTGAAGACTGTCTGTCTGCCTTTACAATCTCAGTTTTTGGATCTTTTGTACGGATCATTTCTGGTATTTCTTTCAGTCTAACATGATAGGGTACAGGTGTAATAACAGATAAACATACCTACATCATTAAGTAATTTTGAGTATAAAGACATGGGGACACCCCCAAGTAATTCTATCACAGTGAGCCCTGATAATTAACAAGGTTAGTAGTCAAATATTTAATATCTTAGGGCAGTCGATAATTTTGGGATAAAAACTCACCAAGTTAGCATTCCTCCAATCCCAAAGCCAATAACTATAGCTGGACTATTCTCTGATACTTCTAATGCTTGAAGCAATGCGGCCAGCTCTTCAACAGCTTTAGGAGGTGAGAGGTCACAGCGATCACCAGACTCACTACCCCCAGTTCCTCTAAGATCAAGGGTCACCACATGGTAACCATTTTCAGCAAGTCTTTGAACTACTGATGACCATGATGGGACCCAGAGATTGCCTATGTCAGGGGCATCACCAAGAATCAAGACCAACTGTCCATTCTTTGGGCCTGTTTCTACATAGTGGTATTTTACACCCTAAAATATAAAATTTATAAATTAATTATATCTATTATATTCAATTTAATTTTAAAAATTAAAATTTAATTAAGAGTTTGTTTACAAAGTTATAAAAATCAAGACATAAATAAAAACGCTATTATTGCATTACACAGTGGGTTAAAGTTAACTTTGTTATACATACAATAATTATTAATTTTGTCAGGCTGAAAACTTCATATAAATATAGTAGTTAGATAAAGAAAGAAGCAGAAAAACACCAACCTGGACAATAATATAGCAATGTATTCCTATTGATGTGTCTACAGCTAATTCTACCGGTGGGACATTTTTAGATAATTTCCTACGGTGTCCTTTCCATAACCTTCTTAAAGCAAGCTGAAATAGCTGCCAGAAACCAATAATAACACACTGGAAAAGAATTTCTACCGCTACCCAACCCGACACTGTTTGAATTACTTTATTATTTTTTACACTCATTGCTCTCGCAAAATGTTCAATTCTCCCGCGTACTTATACGTCTTAGTGCAAATGTACGACACACTGCACTCAGAAAATAAAATATTAAAAGTGCAATGCTGAATACTCTCTTATCACTATCACAGGTCGCTGTTATCATACCGCTTTTTTAACATTTAAATTGAAGTTTGAACGACTGGTCAAAAGGCAATTATTAACATGTTGCTGTGTTATGTCTGAGTCAGTGTCAATGTCATGATGAAATTGTCAAATGGTAATAACATTTTAAAAGTCATACCATGGACTTCTATTTTCTATCACATTTTTTTTGCCCTCATACCCAACGGGGATTTTCCTGGTAATCGAGTTGAAAAATTATTTAAATATTCTTCCTTTATTGTATTTTGGTTTGAGCTGATGGTCTTGTTACAAAATATGCTCTAAATAAATTAAACATACAATCAATTTATAAAACGAGTCAAGTCAAAGAAAGGAGAAATCTCCTGTAATATCTGGAATTACAGGGAAATGAATGATTAACGGCCAAATTCAATAACGTTTCTCTAGTCACGGATACATTGCTGTCACCGTTTAATGACAAGATCTTATGTATCCATGGTTATGTCCAATATAGTTAGTTATACGGCCGTTTTCAATAACGTATGTCTAGTTACGGATACCTTGCTGTCGCCGTTTAATGACAAATCTTATGTATCCAATATAGTTATAATCCAATGCTTTATGTTGATAGGTTATTGAAATGTAATTAAGCGTAAAAGGATAGATTTGTCTACCTCTAGTAAGTTAAACTAAGGATAGGTTATTGAAAATGGCCGTAAATAACAATAAAATTGTAATGAAATTATAAGTTTATGCACAGAGTAGGGATCGATACTTTAGCGTTCCACAGGTTCATACTAGACGAGTTCGAGGAATGTAACATGACACCGGTACATGACACGGCCCAATTATTTTTTTTTCGAAGTTTTACCCGATATTTGGTAAGTTGCTTATTATTATAAAAATATAATATATCTAGACTATATTTCCAAGACATTATAAAAATTATAATAGCAGGTTATAATATATTTAGTTTTTGTTGCTTTATTTTCAACTTGAAATTACGTCCATTCAAATTTAATAAGGACTTTGAAGCCACGTTTTCTTTGTCTGTTTTTTATAAATGATTTATTTTGGAATATGTTGGAATGTTACTTTACTTAAAAAACTACCGTAAAATATATTTCAGTGGCTATTATGTCCAATTATATTATAGTTACCTTTTATATCGTACATAAGCGATCACGCACTTCAAGGTCGATCAAGGTCAAGGGATTCTTCTTAGTCTTTCGGAATGAATATCTAAAATGATTACTATGAAAGCAAGAAAGTATATATAAAGTTGGTTATAAAAACACAAACACTAAACATTTATTTATTCTAAAATATAACGGTTTTTCAACTTTGTGTCGTGTGTACATATATATAAAACATGAACTGAATATGAAATAATATGAACAATTCATGGATGGTCTTATAGTTTGTTTCGATAGATTCTTTTGCTACACATAAAATAATACGGTAGATAAATTTTCATCGCGTAAAATTCACGCGTTAAAATCGCTTGGTAATCAGCAGAGTTGAAGTTTAGAGATGGGATCGCGAATACCCTTCTTTTTTTTTGTTTAAGTACACTGCGATTGTAAAGATCGATTGTTATCGACAGTCGAATTGTTTCTAAGAGTTTATCCTGTTAATTAAGACATTACATAACAGAGGCTAAATTTTGTTAACCTAGTTATTTCCAGTATATAGAGAACCTTGGAAAACGATAGCTATCCATATTGTTGCAACAGTAATTTTGCGCAGCGGCCATCTTGGATATAAAAATGTTCTAAATTTCTTTCTGTAGGTTAGTACTGGGATAGTTACCAATAACCTTGTATATCATATAAATATTGTTGAAATCATACTATTGCAGACCGAACATTTTTTATTTAAAAAAATAATCTTAAATTCGTTCATTGCACCCCTAGAACCTTGAAAACGTATATTTATTATGGTTGCAATGTAAATTAACGTCAACGTTGGATTTTCTTACTTTCATAAAATATCTATAAATTTTTAATCTATTTTTGTCTAAAAATTTTGCGCAGCCGCCATCTTGGTTCATATAAATAATGCTAAATACGTTCTATACTATTACAACTTGTGTAAAAAATTTATGATGATCAATTGAGTAGTAAAGTCGTGACAGCCAAACTCACTTATCATTTTTTTTTCTCCTCTGATATTTTCTGTCATCTTGGCGATCCGTGCCTAGCACAATAAGCCAATTTATTGTCTCTTTAGTGGTTAATTTTTTATCATGTAAGTACTTCATTTTTATAATCATTTCCATCGAACTGATCTACATGGTTGCTGACTATCCGGTGATGGCAGTGACTTATCATATTAATAAGGATTATTATTGTATTAGTGTTTAGGTATAATTTATTACCCATCAGACTATGGGTTTGAATCTTGTCACTTAAACTCAAGAGGGAGAAACAGACAGCTATTCATTTTACCCGAGTAATCCTGAATATCTTCTCATAATCACACAAGCGGACTTTAAGCATTTTGCTTGTAACAAGGTGTCATCATCTGGATGTTTTAAAACAAATTAAGGTTGTAAGATGGCTATGCACTTAAGATGAATCATGTAATGACAAAGTTAAACGCCAAGTCATTGTGGCTAACGATGGTGCAACCGTGCATGGGTGATCTGACAATATTTAAATCTGCGTAGAACAGGTACAGATTGAAAGCCATCTATGATAAATCCATTTCGAATTATTTTATCGTCTCAATTGGTCGTTTACTTTTGAACGGTAACATTACCATTTTTATTTTTATCTAGTGGGTACCTGGCCGTATGGGCACAATTAAATCTCTGCAAAAGGTTTTTTCTTCAAAAAATAAAATCAAGCAGCATGAAGAATTAGTATGAATTAGAAACAAGCAGATGACCTAGGTAGAGGTAGGTATGTCTTTTATGTGTAATAATATATTCAATCTACTTTACTCGAGAACAACAATTGTGAGGACTTTTTGGACTTTTGAACTTTAGCGAAAGAGGATATGTCCACAACGTGGTTAATCGAACTCGAAAAAAAATCGAAGCGATTATAAACTGAAGCGGTAAAGTACAATAGTTGTTCGTAGCCCCTCCGAAAATATTTAACTTTTATCTACTTGGACTTCCTACTGATTCGGATAATTACTTGTAGGAAATGTTTAGATTGGATCGCCGCAAACTCACTTTGTGTTCACTATGCATAAGTTAGCTTGTTAAGCATCTATTACCGACTTTCAAATGCCTCCACCGACCATGACTCTACCGGCAGCCGTTAGAGCGTTTTCACGGGTACGGATCGGATTCGGGTCGGACGTAGTGCGGAAGCGCTCTCAGTGTGCTAGCGGTAAATCAGCCGCGGCGACAGATAAATATTAAATAGGTACATAAATATATTACTACACCCTATTTGTGTATACGTATAGGTACCTACATTATAACCACCCTATATACGCATGTTTTTCATTATAATATCTAGGTACCAGTCGGCAAACGCGTCTGCTGTTTTGTACACTTCTTTCTTCTTTTCTGTAGGTAGAAAATCTCTATCCAGATTGTACCTGAACCCAGAAATCCTTATTATGAGTAGGTCTCTGCATTTGACGCACGCTCAAAGAATCCTATGACGCCTACAAAATGATACCTATATGAAAGGACTAATGCAAAAATTGTCAGAACGATGACTAGGAGAGTTCATTTGATAACACTTTGATATGTTTTATTGTTTGCACTAAGTATACTCCTTATTATACCTATGTAGGCAGTACATTTTAATTAAGTATAAGTAGTGTTTATTTTTGTTTACTTACAGTAAATGAAAAATGTTTATTTGAAACGTATAGTACACATAAATATACAAATAACTTAAAATAAAACTTATAAAGCAGACAAACAATAAACAAACAAAATCTGAAAGAATACTACCTATACGTTACAAAAATGGTCCCAACTCATCATGTTGTCTGTCTGTCAGCTGTCTTCCATTGGGCCATTTGGTGACGACACTCTTAATATAATTTTAAATAAAACAAAAGTTACTTTAGCTAATAAATTAACGTAACGAAAAATAAAAAAACTTATCTAAAAAACTTATATTATGTATATTTGTACTTGTAGGGTAATTCCGGGGTAGATAGCCATAAGGGAGAGATAGCCCATCGAAATAATTCCTGAACTGTCGGCTGGATGGCACTTGTGATAGTTTAGTTCACTTCGTGACGCGCGTGAGAGCAAAGGCGCGTGCAAATTTTTTGCGAAAAATAATCAAAAAGTAAGTAAAATTGTGCTTATTTGTTTTGTGTAGGGGAAATATTTTTTAGAGCGTTCTTGTTTTAGGTTGTCGTGTTATTGGTTTCGTAAAATAATGGTTATTTTTGGTTTGGTTGCAAAGTATATAAGTAACAATGTGTCATAACCTCAAAATTACTCGCATCGTGTGGTGACCTGTTTTTTTTAGGTGTGGTCATCTCTCCCGAAGGAAAAGGAGAAATGGCCAGTGTTAGTCGGTATATGATGGCCATATGGCCATCTTGGGTACAGAAATTATATATTCTTTTAAAAGAACATTATTTTCCCATTTGTTTTAGATGCTCAATAAATACAAGCGAAAGCCAGTAGCTGTAAGAGGCATTTGGAGTGAAGATTCACTAACAGCATCTATAAGTGCTGTACATAATAATGAATCTTCTGCGCGTGCCGCAGCTATCAAGTACAAAATTCCAAGAAAAGCCTTAGAAAGAAGTCTAATTATAAAAAGCGGCATATGGGACCATCTAGTTTATTAGGAAAAGAAAACGAGAATAAGAAGTTTAATGAAAGAGATAATTGTCACGGATGTGGAGCAAAATTATTATAAAACTCATGTCTGCGATGAATGGCTCCAATGCACGTTGTGCCAATTTTGGGTATACGAAAATTGCACTGAATTCTAAGACATGTGTTCTAAATGTGGTGCAGAGAAAAAAAGGCTGTGAAAAAATAAGAAACAAAACCAAAAATTATGTTACGAATAGAATTAAGGATATGGCCATCTTCCCTCTTATGTTATGGTTATCATACCCGGATACCGCGGGAGAGCCAATCCGCCAGTCACAATCCTGTGCTGCCCCGGGGCGTAAAAAGAATAGGGTAGTCCCAGGTCCAAGGGTGTCGTAAGAGGCGACTACGGGCTTTTTGAAAGTGGGAGAGTCACGCTGCTGTCTTATGACGTCAGCACAATCGGGCCAGACTCGTCCGGGTTACTTACCACACTCGCACAGAATACCGGCGTGAAGTAGCGGCCTAGTGCCGCTATGTTTCGCATAGGTTAGTGTCGAGGACTGGAGGCCATTTTGAGAGCCCTTCTCTCCCCCTGTCCTTCCTCGCCCTGTCTACTCTCTGGCTCCGCGTAGATTTAGAGGACCGCGTCCGCATCTATGCGTGTGTCTACAGGTCCCATAGTGGTAACGCAGAAACGGATCACCTCATGGGCTCATGTCTCTGTCGACGCCCCTCTCGGAACGTCCGACCATTGCCTGGTCAGGAGTGTAGTGCCTATCCGACGCCAACGTCGCAGACCACCAGCGACCCGCCGCGTTTGGCACTACAAGTCAGCAGATTGGGATAGGATGCGTTCCTTTTTTGCATCCTACCCTTGGGGCAGGGTTTGTTTCCTTTCGGATGATCCTAGTGCCTGCGCCGTTGCAGTAGCCGATGTGATACTGCAGGGCATGGATATTTTTATACCAAGCTCTGTAGTACCGATCGGTGGCAGATCACAGCCCTGGTTCGATGCGTCAGTTAAAGCAGCATCTGACTGCAAAAAACAGGCGTATCGAACTTGGGTTGCGGCGCTGGGCTCAAAGGATCCGAACTGCAAAGTTCTGAAGAGGAAATATAACCGTGCCTCCAGATTTTTTAAGCGGCAAATCACCCGTGCGAAATCGAAGCACGTCGTCAAAATTGGCGAGCAGCTTTCCAGTTACCCGACCGGAACACGCAAGTTCTGGTCGTTGTCGAAAGCTGCTCTTGGTAACTTCAACCAGCCGTCCATGCCGCCGTTGCACATGAGGAATGACACCCTGGCCCATACGGCAAAAGAGAAAGCCGATCTCCTGTGCACTCTTTTTGCCTCCAACTCGACTCTTGACGACAACGGAAAAACACCGCCGACCATCCCGCGGTGTCAGAGCTCCATGCTTGAAGTACAGTTCCGACAGAAAACTGTTAGGCGAGCTCTGTTTTCGTTGGACGTCAGGAAGTCAAGCGGGCCGGATGGCATTTCTCCAATCGTGGTTAGAACGTGTGCCCCTGACGCCGGGGCTAACGCGTTTATTCGGGCACTCTTATTCAAAAGGCGTAGTCCCTGATTCATGGAAGTCAGCCCTTGTCCATCCGATCCCAAAAAAAGGAGACAGTTCGGATCCGGCAAACTACAGGCCTATTGCTATTACCTCCCTACTCTCCAAAATTATGGAGAGCATAATTAACCGCCAGCTCTTAGTATACCTTGAGGGTCACCAGTTGATCAACGACCGGCAGTACGGCTTTCGCCATGATCGGTCGACTGGCGATCTTCTGGTATACCTAACACATAGATGGGCGGCGGCTATTGAAAGCAAGTGGGAAGGCCTGGCAGTTGGTCTGGATATAGCGAAGGCCTTTGATCGTGTATGGCACAAGGCGCTCCTCGCAAAACTTCCATCATTTGGGCTTCCCGAGAGCTTATGCAAGTGGACCTCCAGCTTCCTCACTGGGCGCAGCATACAGGTCGTTATCGACGGTTATTGCTCGAATCCCAAGCCCGTGAACGCTGAAGTGCCCCAAGGCTGTGTGCTATCTCCCACGCTGTTTCTTCTGCATATCAATGATATGTTGGACACCGCCAACATGCATTGCTATGCAGACGACAGCACTGGTGATGCCGTATACACGGGCCATGCAGGTCTCTCTCGGGAAAACGTCGACCAGTGCCGGGAGAAACTTGTGTCTTCTATCGAGTCCTCTCTCGAGAAGGTCGCGGAATGGGGTAAGTTGAACCTTGTCCAATTTAACCCCCAGAAGACTCAAGTTTGCGCGTTTACCACTAAAAAAACCCCATTTGCCGTATCACCGCTCTTCGAGAACACTTCCCTTAAAGCCTCGCCTAGTATCGGAATACTGGGTCTCGAAATCTCGAGCAATTGCCAATTCCGTGGCCATCTGGAGGGCAAAGCCAAACTGGCTTCAAAGAAACTGGGCGTCATAAATAGAGCACGGCAATACTTCAAGCCGGCCCACATTCTAGCGCTCTACAAAGCGCAGGTCCGGCCTCACATGGAGTATTGCTGTCATCTCTGGTCTGGCGCACCCCAGTATCAGCTCGATCCATTTGACCGCGTGCAACGCAGAGCAGCTCGAATTGTCGGGGACCCAGTACTCTGTGAACGGCTGGATCACTTGGCGTTGCGTAGAGACGTCGCTTCATTGTGTGTCTTCTACCGCATTTATCACGGGGAGTGTTCCGAAGAGCTGTTCAACCTGATTCCTGCCGCCGAATTCCACCTTCGCACGACACGCCACAAGTTACGATATCATCCCCACCATCTGGATGTGTGGCGGTCCTCCACAGTGCGGTTTTCAAGGAGCTTTCTTCCTCGTACCACGAAGCTGTGGAATGAGCTTCCTTGTGCGGTGTTTCCGGGACGATACGACATGGGTACCTTCAAGAAAAGCGCGTACACCTTCCTTAAAGGCCGGCAACGCACTTGTGATTCCTCTGGTGTTGCAGGAGAGTGTGGGCGGCGGTGATCACTTAACACCAGGTGACCCGTACGCTCGTTTGTCCTCCTATTCCATAAAAAAAAAAAAACGTGATTAAAAAGAAAAAAATTTTTTTTAATTGATAACATTAAAAATTGTTATTTTTGTTTCTATAAATTTAACGTTGATTGTTTAAAGTTTAATTACAAATAAAAAATTCTATATTTTTATAAAGGTTTTTTTAACGACATTTAAGAAAAACTATGGACAACTACCCCGGACTTACCCTATTTGTATAAATGAGGTTTATACTAGAAAAAATAATAAACACTGTGATAAAAATTCAACCTCTTAAAGTGTGTGAAAATCATTCAATTATTCCTTTACATACATAAATTTTAACATCCTGATCGTGTGTATTTTTTTACATAAATTGGACGTCTTAGCTTAGGCTGGAAATACGTCACTCGGGTAAGGCCCCTAGTATAAACCTAGTATAAAGTATAAATTGCGAGCATTATCTCATCTTTTAAATATGCTGAATCTGGCTTTGGTTTCATACGTATTTGTCTTGTACAATACAATCGATTGAACATCGAAAGCTATTCGAGACGTAGGATAGATCTGATAGCGCGGAACTTACGTGACAATGAATTAATTTAATATGTGCAATAGATAAGACACGACATACACAATACAACGTTCAACATGAGAAACCATTCAATTTTAAACATTATAACGGAAGAGAAAACCTAGTTTTAATTTAAGTAAAAGGAGTGGGGAGTGCTAAAATGTAGTATTTCAAACAAATACATAAAATATATTAAAATTTGTTTCTACTTATATACCATTTAGATACTGAGTGGCTATTAATTTCACTCTTTTAATAGAAAGCAATACTAAACTCATCTGGAACTGTAATGCGGATGGGTGTGCCTCAGGTGTCATTCGTAGGACCTTTCTTATTCCTCATCTACATTATCGATTTATCATTTGTAGCCTCGAAATAATGTGAGATTATTCTTTTCGCAGACGATACTTACGATCACAGAATTTAGATAAAACTATCTTTTCATGGTTTAGGGTAAATAATTTGTCACTGAACGCCAGTAAAACTAAATGTATAGATTTCTCCCTACCAGATGTAAAATAGTATTATAAATGGGGAACCATTAAAACTTGTACACTCCACTTCGTCTACTGGAATCGTATTAGATTAAAACTTCCATGGGATGTACATATTGAGGCAATCTCAGATAAACTCAGCGCTGCTACATTAGCTATTATAGGAATTGAAAATTGTACTGATATTATCAAAGCGAAATTGATCTATTTCAGATACTTCCATAGCATTATGTCATATGGAATATTGCTGCTATGGAAAGCAGGTGATATCGATACAGAATTTGTTTTGCAAAAAAGGGGGATTAGAGCAATCTAAATATATGCATTCTAGAGAAACTCCTACACATCACTTTAAACACATAGGTTTTCTTACAATAACAAATACATTCAAAATAGACAGATATACATACTATCAGTAGGTACAAGCATTAAAAATTAAACCGTTACTCCAAACACATGATTACGTTAAATACAAAATTCATTAGTATTTCTCAGTGTGCAGTTTTATAATAAAATTAAGTATATATACCATACCAGTGGGAGGTTCCTTTGCACAGAATGCCGGCTAGATTATGGGTACCACAACGGCGCCTATTTGTACCGTGAAGCAGTAATGTGTAAGCATTACTGTGTTTCGGTCTGAAGGGCGCCGTAGCTAGTGAAATTATTGGGCAATGGGACTTAACATCTTATGTCTCAAGGTGACGAGCGCAGTTGTAGTGCCGCTCAGAATTTTTGGGGTTTTTCAAGAATCCTGAGCGGCACTGCATTGTAATGGGCAGTATCAATTACCATCAGCTGAACGTCCTGCCCGTCTCGTCCCTTATTTTCATAAAAAAAAGTACAAAATATGATTTATTAATATATTGTGAAGATTGGCGCTCCGTCGCACCGCGACGCGTCTGTTCAAGTAGGTAAATCATAATTATATCACTTGTAGTTCTTACGTGCATACATAAGAACCTACACACACACTTTTCTATTTACAGTGAAGTCCTTATAAACTTGTCAATATAAATTGGCAACTTACTTAAAAAATTTTTTGGTACAGCCTAGGTATATAATATCTAAGTAGGTACTGAATGTAAGTACTTCGTTAAGCCGACATTTTTATTAGCCG
Source organism: Leptidea juvernica (assembly GCA_949711755.1). Lineage (NCBI taxonomy): Eukaryota > Metazoa > Arthropoda > Insecta > Lepidoptera > Pieridae > Leptidea > Leptidea juvernica. The sequence goes on from CATIXQ010000005.1 coordinate 3,539,419, forward strand.
TTATTTTTTGTAAATCATTTCTGTACCATAAGTATAGTATATCAAAGTCGACGGGGTGTCTTCAGTCATTAAAATTTGAGTACATAGCGTGGGGCTATTGTGATGTAAATGTGTTGTGCGGGGGCGACACGACTGCGACACGACGGGTCCGCACGCCCCCGTGTCGTGACGGGATTTATAATTATTATCCAACAGTTATTTATTATTATACATTATATACTACGACTTAATCTGGATAACTTATCAATATTACTGTTCTGCAAAATGTCAAAATAGTTATTTATGCAACTGTTGTGTAATAAGGGGTATTAAAACACGAATGTGGATTTATCTCACGAGGCGAAGCCGAGTGTGATAATAGTATCACATGAGTGTTTTAATACCTAATTATCAACAGTTGCATACAAGACTTTATCTACACCCAAAATATGAATCCTCTAAAAGATTCTGAAACAGTTAGCTTACTGCTAACATTAAAACAGCCAGTCCTAGTAGTAACCTAATATCATCCATTACTGATTATATACAAATAAACTAAGTATTAATGAAAGAATTATTTGTTTTAGTAGTAATTTACATTTTGTATAGTGCAATAATTAAAATTCACTTGAATATTATGTTCTTTTGGAAATTAATCGCTCATTTTTTGTAAACAAAACAATAAATATATCGAACAAAAATGGCGGGGATTCGAATAACCTAATTTTTTTTACGGCGCGTGACGTTCTGGTAGTGTGGAACGCGCGTAAACCAAAATGTTCTTTTTTTGAAATTCATACAGATGCCACGCATCGAGCAATAAGAATGTGGCTGTCTGTTATAACTCTTTGAGCATGAAGGGAATGAAAAAAAATAGGAGTGTTTTTATGAAATTCAGTACAACATTACAACACTCTTTTGGATGATGTAATGGTTATTAGAACATTGGGTGTTTTAATGTTGGCAATAAGCTTACTGTTTCAGAAACTTTAATAGAGGATTTAAAGCATGGGTGTAGATAAAGTAAGTTACCTACCTACTTACTATTATGTAAAATAATCAACGAAACTTTGAGATAAATGATAATGTTAATTTTACGAAATAAGTAATGCTAAGTTTAACTTAGATATATAAAATGCATTTTAATACTTTGTTTTCAAAAATTATATATAATTTTGTAGATATTTCTATTAAAGTTAATTGTGATAAATGAACCGTAATAATATATTGAGTTATGATGACATTGTGCATACCTAGTACCTACCTACTTACATTCAAAGTTCAATAAAAACTACGAATTGATTTTAAAATACTCGGATAGTGCGTTTTCTTGAGATTACCTAAGCCTAACTAGTCTTTTTTCTCCGAAAATGCCCGTAGGTACTTATAGTAAATTTCATAAATATACCTATCTATAGGAGGCTCAAAAACAGACAAGAATTGTCCGTGTAAATTGAATAAAATTGTATATTGTATAAAATGATACTTAGTTAATACGATGCTTTTAATAAAAAAAGGGTATATGTACTTATGTACCAAGTAAAAATCATTAAAATGATTTATATCTCGAGCGTTTTTAGAAAGAACAATTTTCTAAAAATCTTGCAAAGATGGCTGTGACAATTAATTATTAAATAATGAATACGGCTGTATGGGCTTGAACACTTTGCCTTTTCCGTTATGTGGACAATAACGGACGAAAAAAACCAAAATAAAAATAACGAATGACGCAAATGTCAGAAAATTATAGGAACCAACTTCAACCTGTTACTTTTGTGTTACAGTGATGCGCGCGCATCTTAAAATTTCACTCTCATAATTTTTTCATAACGCGCCTAAAGAAGTATAATTTCAATATTTAACGATTGGAACACGCAACCCCTTGATAAAACCAAGTCCAAAGTTGAGATCGAAGGTCATATCATGAAATTTTACTGTTATTGTCCTAATATAAAATCTTTATTATAGTTTTTCTTAAAATGCAACCAAGTCAAATACAATGATATCTCAATTTTTTTACCAAGAGTACAAAGAAGTCATACAAATTCAAACAGACAGATTTGCACGCCGCGGTACTTGTGCTATTATATATTCTTTGGCCGCGGTATAAGATTACATGAAGTAAGATACCCACATTATTTAACAAAAGTTACCACAACAATCGGCATCAAAATAATATTTCAAAGCACGTATTAATGGCATAAAATACTTATATTACAAACCATTATAGAGATATTTATCAAATTATTCGTTGTAATGCTGGTATGTGGTGTCTCGTTGCTGGTTTTGGGATATCGTTGTGAAATACGACGCCATACCCATTGCTACGGGTATCCATTGTTATTTATACTACAGGGATGGTGTCATGAATTATTTTCAATTACAGATGAAATTAAGTAGTTAAATAACAATATACAAGCCATTTTTTCTAGAAAATAAAAGATACCGAACCAACCATACATTGTTTTCAAATCTTTAATCTTCCACTATAACATCTAAAAACATAGCTTCTCGATTAGCATTGAGAAAACATAGCACAATATTAATGCAAGTGTAAGTAGGCCTATTATATCTATTTCATATAATTTTACCCAACCAAAAATCAAGAGTCAAGACTGTTCCAGTCGTCACAAAGTTTTTTTTCATTCTCTTTTCAAAAATTGAAATTCAATTCCACGTTCGCGCCACTTCCGCATTGACGCTCGGACATGGATTCTAGCTTTTTTTGGTTGACATTAGCATGCGCACAGGCTACGGTCGTTGCGGACAGCCAGTAACAAAGTTAGTTCTCTGTATCCGTGCATTATGTATAGGGCACAATAGAGGGCACTCGTTGTCTACTTGACTGTGTAACTTCGTTTGTGAACGCTCACGTACACTCTTACTTCTGAGTTTGCTGTAGAGCTAAGCGGACATTATAATAAAAATATTAATCACAATTTTTACAATATTGATTTATTGAATAAAATAAAGTTCAATATTATACAAATTCCAATACTCAATTTAAATTTTGTTGAAGTTATTATTCTTGTTTTTTTTTAATTGTATTAATTTTATTGTCTTATAAGTGTTTAATTATTATTAGTAGTTTTAACCGTTTTATAACACTGTTTTTTTAACTAGGTACATAGCGAATGATGTGTTGTCCTGTAATTGGTAAATGAAAAATAATATTTATAAGTAGGTAGTTACACCTACATAACACATACTTATAGATCGTCGCTATCTCGCAGCATGCCAATGAGTAAAGTAAATTGATGACAACTTATGGCATTTCAATGACTTACCTATCCAAGGAATATAATTTATCAAACCATCACGTTGACAAACCTATTGTAAACTTGAGCTTGGGTTTTCTATAAAAGTGACAGAGCATCGTTTTTAGTAGGTACCTATATCTAATATGGTTTGGAAATGAAGTCGGACATATTAAAATACACATTCATGAGCGATTGATGAATGACATAAAATCTAGCTTTTTAATAATCACTATTGAAATAAGCCATTAAGCCAACTTATGTTTTCTATATAAAGTATACCTAGAGCTCTACTAAAGCATCTATATTTGCGAATTTTTATGTAAATTGTATGAACACGTTGCTTGACTAGTTGTCCTAGTATATAAAAAAACATATATATTAATGTCCCCGTATATCATGTGTTAGAAGGCAACATTTTGATTTAAGCGGCGAGGGTGCGTCGCCCGTCGCGCGTAGAGAGACCTCGGAACACCTATTATGGCGCCCCTTCCAAAAGATTCATTTAGAATGTTATTTTACACCCAGCTATGTACTGCTTTTGTATCGATGCCATTCTCTGAAATTACATTGTAATAAATTATAAAAGAGTTTTCATTCGATTCCCGCCTTTAATGTACCTTTGACAGAAAGCAAAAAAAATTGTCTATAGTAATTATAACGGTTACTGCGCCATTTTGTATTAGGGGTATATTTTATGCTATAATTTAGTGGTCCGCGATCCACGGAGCCGATGTCATTAATTTTACAGTTTATTTAGACATTATAACGCAAAACAAAAATATTATATAAAAATGGTTTAACTTTTAAGCAGTATTATTAGTGAAGCAAAGGGTATAATTATGGATATAGCCGAGAGGCGCAGATTCGAGTCCCGAATCATCATAATATATTCGGATACAAGGTACAAAAGGACGTCATTCACCACGTCTGTCTGTTCGCGATAAACTCAAAAATTGCTGCATCGATTTTCATGCTGTTTTCACCAATGGATATTGTGGTTTCTGAGGAAGGGTTCAGTGTATAATTTGTTAAGTTTTTGTTTGAATATTTGTATAAATTAATGATATTTGTTAGAGGTGTAATTACGTTAATTCATAGGAACTCTATTTAAGTTAGCTACTGGGTAGGTACTTCCCTCACCAGGTACCTACATATTGAAAAGTAGAGAGTTTCTCTAATCTTGATCATTTTTTATCATAACAGCTACCCAAGCTTTTACCAGTGTGAGGCTCCTTTGCACAGGATGCCGGCTAGATTATGGGTATCACAACGGCGACTATTTCTGCCGTGAAGCAGTATATGTAAGAATTATTGTGTTTCGGTCTGAAGGGCGCCGTAGCTAGTGGAATTACTGGGCAAATTACGCCCTACCCATTACAATGCAGTGCCACTCAGGATTCTTGAAAAACCCAAAAATTCTGAGCAGCACTACACTTGCGCTTGGCACCTTGAGACATAAAGTGTTAAGTCTCATTTGCCCAATAATTTCACTAGCTACGGCGCCCTTCAGACTGAAACACAGTAATTTTTACACATTACTGCTTCACGGCAGAAATAGGCGCCGTTGTGGTACCCATAATCTAGCTGGCTTCCTGTGCAAAGGAGCCTCCCACTGATCCTGCTCGTCTCGTCCCTTATTAACGTAATAAAAGCACATCAAAATATTACCGTACGAATGTGAAGAATAATCTCATCTTTATAAATTCATACTTAAACCTAAGGATGTCGTGACAGACAGATGCCAGTTATGTAAGTGGTTTGATTAGGAGAAAGGGTGCTGGTAGGGTCGTCGCTCCATGCAATCGGGACTTGTTCAACTGCCAACAATTATGAGAAGTGCCTCTACACGACACTCATGTAGATGTTCACTTTAAAAAATATTTATGTTACTAATGTTTCCGAATTTACTTAGTCTTTAAAGTCTAGTCAAAGTCAAAGTGAAATAAACTTTAATTAGTCTTAAACTTAGCGCTTTTCGTCACTATAAATATTTCTTTTAAATTACTGACTCTACCCACGGACTAGTTAAAAAAAGAAGAACTCACTCTCCACCCGAATATGACAGCGGATCTTCAAAAGATTTACCCCGGGAGGGTACCGGCTCTACCAGAGTCGGAGATTGTGTGTCTTCTACCGCTTTTATCACGGGGAGTGTTCCGAAGAGCTGTTTAACCTGATTCCTGCCGCCGAATTCCACCTTCGCACGACACGCCACAAGTTAGGATATCATCCTCACCATCTGGATATGTGACGGTCCTCCACAGTGCGGTTTTCAAGGAGCTTTCTTCCACGTACTACAAAGCTGTGGAATGAACTTCCTTGTGCGGTGTTTCCGGGACGATACGACATGGGTTCAAAAAAAGCGCGAACACCTTCCTTAAAGGCCGGCAACGCTCCTGTGATTCCTCTGGTGTTGCAAGAGATTGTGGGCGGCGGTGATCACTTAACAACAGGTGACCTGTAGGTAAGCTCGTTTGTCCTCCTATACCATAAAAAAAAAACTCCGCGCCGTGATATTAGCAAGTGAAGCACCTTTATGCTAGTGTGTGTGCGGTTGCGGGGTATACCATACACAATTTATTCTCCCTTAAATAATCATATATCCAGAAATACTTTTATATTATTGTTTTTACACTTTTTCACAACGCACGATGGCATTTTTTTTAATGAAAGTACGGAACGAGACGAGCGGGACGTTCAGCTGATGGTAATTGATACGCCCTGCCCATTACGATGCAGTGCCGCTCAGGATTCTTGAAAGGTCCAAAATTATGAGTGGCACTATAATTGCGCTCATCAGCTTGAGACATAACAAGATGTTAGACCTCATTTGCCCAGTAATTTCGGTAGCTACGGCGCCCTTCAGACCGAAACACAGCAATGTTTACACATTACTGCTTCACGGCAGACAAAGGCGCCGTTGTGGTACCCATAATCTAGCCGGCATCCTGTGCAAAAGGTGCCTCCCACTGGTAGATGATGGCAATTCTCATAATGGCGGCCGATCGGCTTGTATTGTATGCGTGGGGCTATGTATTTACACGTTTACCGGCTTGTTTTGTTTATGTTATATAAGTGTCACGGAGTCCTTCTTATTTTACTCATCCGTGACTCTACCATATTATGAATTGTAATTGAAAATCTACCACCTTACAAACTTATTTGTATTGTATATTACAGCCATTGTAAAATACTCTATTTGATAAAAGAGTGGCCGTTGAGTTTCTTGTATGTTCTTCTCGCGAGCTCAACTTTTTCCGAAAACATGGTAGATTCAGTAATTAAAAATAAATATTTATAGCGACGATTCAAAAGCGCTTAATTTAAGCCTAATTGAATAGAGTTTATTTGACTTTGACTTTTGTTTGGAAAAAGTAGAGCTCGTGAGAAGAATATACAAGGGACTCAACGATCACACTTTTCAGTCTATTAAATATAACAATATTAGCAATCATAGTATTTAACAATAGCTGTAATATACAAAATAAATTAGTTTGTAAGGTGCTGCATCCAATATATTATGAGTTATGTTAGTTAAAAGCCTTTTAAATATATATTATAAGTCTATAAGGCAGGGGTGCTCAAGCTTGAACTGCTGGCGATCTACCTCAAAATTGTTAGACTATGATCGATCGGCTCTGAGAGGCTTCAAGTATGTGTGATGAAGGATTGTCGTCTAGGTAGAGTGTCACTATGACATAGATATTAGTTTTGCGCAAAATATGCATTTTTTAGTCAAGGTAAGTGTAGGTCTGCTCTTAAATGTCAATGAAAAAACTCATAATTATTATTCAAATTTGCGAGTTTATAGGTTCTTACAAAACAAATGCGTTCTAAAGTTCTAAGCTTAACTAAAGAGTGACTTTGGATGTTGAAGCGTGACACTGCATGTCCTGAGCATACTTTTCATAAGATGGTACGTAATTACCGATTTTAGTTTATTATACCGGATTTTTTTACCGATCGACCGTTTGAGCACCCCTGCTATAAGGGATAATGATGCATAGTTTTGTCTGGTTCTGCATAGTCCTCCTAAAATTGTACAGTATTCTATTTGGTACGCTAAACAATTAAGTTATTCTTTAATTTAAAGGATGGGCTTCTTACCTATTAGTTTTTCTCCCCATGTCAAATAACTATACCAACTGATGTAGCTTCATGAAGTTTACCAAGTGTTGTTACAATATGTGATGTTATTGTCACTCTCCATGGTAACTAAATATATCTCTAATCTTAATATATATATTTCTTGTGTGCGCGTGTATGTCACTGAACTCCTCTTAGACAGCTGGACCGATTTTGATGAAACTTTCTGTGTGTCTTCAGGTGGATTCGAGGATGGTTTAGATTCACAATTGAACTACCTCCTAAACGGCTGGACCGATTTTGATGATATTTTTTTGTGTGTTCCAGTGAATTTGAGATTGGTGTGTGTCTTCAGGTGGATTCGAGAATGGTTTAGATTCACAATTAAACTACATCCTAAACGGCTGGACCGATTTTGATGATTTTTTTGTTTGTTTCAGTGAATTTGAGATTGGTTTAGATTCTCAATTCCGTCCATATAGTACAATGCTCCTGTTCATGTGTATGTTAGTGAACTCCTCCTAACGGCTGGAATAATTTTTCAAATTTAGGACGTGTGTACAGGACAACGTCTGTTGGGTCCACTAGTCTATATATATAAAAATGAATGGCTGTTCGTTAGACTCGCTAAAACTCGAAAACGGCTGGACCGATTTGGCTAATTTTGGTCTTGAATTATTTATGAAACTCTAGGGAAGGTTTAAAAGGTGATTAAATATCAAATTGCTCAGAATTAAATAAAACAACAATTTTGTTTATCCTTTGATGTGTCCCCAGTCGTCATCTCGAAATCAAATTGAAAGAATAGTTTAAAATGAATAACTAATAAGAATTTTTATATCTTTCTAACTTTCTCAGGAGGTAAAAAATAAAATTGAACTTTATTTTATCTAACTATAGTTGGTATATTAACTACAGTTGTTAACTACCCATCAGATTATTTTTATATAGACTGATAAGTCACAAGTTTGAGAGTGACAATAAAGTGAAGGTGAAACATATTTTACGAAATATTTCTTGACGTTATGATATATTGTGTTGAGATATATTATTGACAAATTCATTAAAAAAACATCATTTTGTTTATCATATATAGAGAACAACGTATGTCGGGTCAGTTAGTATACAATAAATTACTCGCGTTTGAAAAATGATTGTCCAATAGAAGACTCTTATAAAAAAATATACGCAGCAGATTTCACGACTTTTTTTTCGATGAAAAACCAAAATATTAATAATGTCCAGTGTCCATATACAAATAATTACGGGAAACTGGCGAAAAGAGCGTCGAAGAAGGTTATTCCTTCTATTTTACTCGCCTCGTGACATGCACTCTGTCGTTCGTTGCTTCTATTTTATGTAGATATCCATTAGGTACCTATAGGAAAAAAAGTAGTCTCCTCAAGTAATCTATCACTATTTATCACTCTCATCATCATCATGATCACCAGCCGCAAGACGTCCACTGCTGGACAAAGGCCTCCCCCAAAGATATCCACGACGATCGGTCCTACGCTGCCCTCAACCAACGTATTCCATCTTATCAATAAAAAGACCCCGTGAAAGATACTTAAAACCAGACATACAATAAATTAATAAATATATTTTAAACAGCATTTATATATTCTCTTTAACTACGACTATTTAGGTGAATGGCACCATCAGTGTGACAATCCATTTTGTCAAAAAATGTAGAGATTAGATTCTCTGTTGTTAATTGCAGGATTTTCTATATACCTAGAGGTAAAAATTTGAATCTACTTCTTAAAATGTCATTAAAGTAAATACCTAAATAATAAATCTATGCATTTAAATAGCCAGTATAAATATATCTACTTATAACTTACTTTAAATCCTTTATAACTTACTACCTGACCCGACAGACGCTGTTCTGTCAATAGAAAAAATAAATGATATAAGTATTAGGGAATAATTTAGTGTAAAGCCATAGGAAATATGTAATAACGTATTTCTGAATGATTTTATAATAAACTAGCTGACCCGGCAAACGTTGTTTTGCCATATAAAGTATAATTCACGCGATAGTTTTATAAGTAATAAAATATTGCCTATTTTATAGGCTGTACATCATTTTATTCTATTGTCAATAGTTTTTACAGCGCACGCAAAAATAGGTTTTCGATTTTACACCTTGTGTTACAAAATAGCAATTTTATTACGGATCCCTAATTTTGAAAAAAAAAAACATAGCCTATAGCCTTCCTCGATAAATGGACTACCCAACACTGAAAGAATCATTCAAATTGGACTAGTAGTACCAGAGATTAGCGCGTTCAAACAAACAAACAAACACTGCAGCTTTATATATTAGTATAGAAGTATAGATATGTAATTGTAAAAAGATAAGGATTAATATCGTATGTGTATACTATTTCACAGCATCATGACGTACGGTATTTTACTATGGAGTCATGCTGCTGACATTGATATCGTGTTTGCTCTGCAAAAGAGAGCTGTTTGTGCTATATTGGTTATAGACAGTCTCTCAAAGAAAAATTTAAAGAAATAAATATTATGACTGTTCATTCTCAGAAAATCTATGAAAATTTAATATACGTTCACAAAAATCGTCACCTTTTTGCTCTTAATAGTGATTTTCATTATTATTACTCTAGAAATAAGGGATTGATTGTGGCTAATTCTAGTAGGCTTCGTAAGATACATAATAGCTTTAAGGGTAAATGTATACACTTTTATAATAAAGTCCCAGTCACTGTTCAGGCATTATCTATAAATAAATTTAAATGTTTTATAAAAAAATGGCTCTGTCGTAAATCCTTAAAAAAATGGCTCTGTCCTAAATCCTATTACTCCACTGCTGAATATCTAAATGATCGGACAGCCTGGGACTAGATTGTGATTATTTTATAGCGATAGAAATGACTGTACAATAATATTTTTATTGAAAAGAGTGCAAAAAAATGAATGCTGGGAGAGTTTCTTGCGCCGCTTCTACTCTCTCAGAGCGCCATTTGTTTCCGAAGCGGTAGTAGTATCTAGTAGTTATTAGAAACGACATCAAAAAGAATTCGAAAGGAATCAATTTTGAGAATATAAATGCCTTTTATGACTTTTATAAGCAGCTCTACATTACGACTATAATTGTCAATTTTTTTAAGTAGATAATACAATGCATATAGTACTTATCTTATCCTTAATAGATAGACGTATGCCATTATGGACTTTTCTGTAGACCTATTTTTGATTAACAATTCCACCATACATAATTTTGTTATATCTCAAAGGGCTTAGACAGTGTTTTCTTTCAAAGCGCCCAGACGCCTTATTTTTTTCCGAACCTCCAACAAATATCGTTAATGTATACAAATATGTAGACAAAATAAAACAAATTATACTAAAACCTTCCTCGAGAACCATGCTATTCATTTGTGAAAACAGCATGGGAATCGGTGCAGTAGTTTTTGAGTTTATCGCGAACAGACAGATGCGGCGGAGGACTTTGTTGCGCTTTTATAGTAGGAACTTGATAGCGCTGACAATAAAGTAACATAAATTAGTAAGTAAGTACTTATAACAAAGCATTTGCATTCAGAATTATTATAATTAACTAAATCGTATCAAAATATTCAAGTAGATTCTTTTATAAAAGCTTAGCTATTGATATTATTAAGTAAGATAAATAAATCTCGCCGTAAAAGCAGGTTTGACCACTCGATGCCTTTTATTCCGCCATTGTCTATGATCACGTCCGCGGCATAGACGAGATAAATACAGATGCTGTGTTATTACAACTGGCCAGCGCGTGACCACTGACCTCCGATATAACGAGATGCTCTTTGGTTTATTAATGTCATTCAAATGATATTTTGTGGACCTTTTTGCCTCGTGTCTGTATTTTTTTTATGAGGAGGAGGACAAACGAGCGACAGGTGATGTTAAGTGATAACCGCCGCCTACATTCTTTTGCAATGTGAGGAGAATCACAGGAGCGTTACCGACCTTTCAGAAAGGTGTATCTACGCGTTTTTTTTTTACTTACAGTAAGTAGTGTATTGGAAAGGTTAGATACCTATCTACCTAGTAACCCAAACTATTGGTTCCTACTAGCTACATATACTTAACCTATTAAGTATTTCAAAGGTAAAAAAGTATGGACCCACGCAGTACTGATGTACCTAATAATAGTGGTTCGTTGCCCAGCTGGAATTTATATACAATATATTCCCCTATAAAACGTACTTACCTGCTCGAATAACAACGCATAGGTAGATAAGTATCTATATCTGTTGGTATCGAACTCGCGTACCATTGCTTGTTTAAAAAAGCAGACTGATGTAGGTACTAACACAGATCCCAAGTGTTTGTCAACTAGGAATGGGAAAATAATTATTAATTTACATAAATGTAACACAATAATTATTCTACATAATTTAATTTAATCTTATTTAGCGGCGTTGTGCACTTTTCTTGGGATTGGTATAAAATATTAACTCGCGTCAGGACACGTGTCCTGATCGGAAATTCGTAAGACAGTCGTTGAAATTATGGATGAAAGTGTCTGAAGTGTTAATTTTTTTATGTAATATAAATTGAAATTTTTGTGTACGATAGCGCAATAAATAAATATTGTATTTAACCACATTAATGCTAGTCTTATGCTGATAAATAAAGCAATTCGTGCGAAATTATTCCCTAACTATTCCAAAATATTAAAAAATGCACAACGTTAATGTTCAAGTTTTCACTTCTGCCGGCACCCCTGGAGAGCAACCGGTTTTTTTTATTATTTAACAGATTATAGATATAGGATATATAACTATTGTTAAGTTCGAAATTTAAAATTGTTTCGTGGCTTCCGGCCATTGATGACATAATGTGACAACACTCGTCTATTGATTTATGTGATTGTCTATGAACACTGAAGTACTTTAGGTATATGCTCGGGGCGGAGTTAATGCCGGCCAATCCTGTAACTGATACCATATTTCTTATTGACACAACTCACACGAAAATTATCTGTAAGACGTGTGTTGTAGAGCACAAAATCCCGCCCACAACTTTAGGTACTTTTGTAAGCGATACCCCAGTTAAATCGTTTTTATTATTAGAAAATAATCCTTAACACATTCTAATAAGGACTATTTTACTATAAAGGTTGAATGTAATAGATACAGTTCGGTTCAATTGGTGTTGTTAGCTATTTCGGTATTGGCGTTTCATGTGGCTACAGTTATTTAAATTTATTGTAGGTAGTTACGGACTTGTAAAAAAATACATAATTTAACTACTAGAACCTGCAGAAGTTACAAAAATTTGTTAAATTAAGTAGACAGGTACCTAAATATTATGTTCTATATCTAACACCTAACTAAAAATAACGTTAGTTACTAAGTTCTTTCAGATTTAATAATAATTTTAGTTTAGTCAGTTTGTATCCTTTTTTTATATAATATGTGAAAACTTTTAAGTAGCCATCAATGATTTTAAAAAAGTATTTCATAAGTTATCATTGTTAGCTAGCTGTACCAAAGTTTCCAATTTTTTTTTTATAAAAATCAGGGTCGAGACGAGCATTACGTTCAGCTGATGGTTATTGATACACCCTGCCCATTACAATGCAGTGCCGCTCAGGATTATTGAAAAACCCACTACGTGCTACAACTGCGCTTATCACCTTAAGACATAAGATGCCAAGTCTCATTTGCCCAGTAATTTTACTATCTACGGCGCCTTTCAATCCGAAACACAGTAATGCTTACATATTACTGCTTCACGACAAAAATAGGCCGTGGTTGTGGAACCAATAATCCTCCCACTGGTAATACACTGGCCTGCAAAAGTAAGTATCACACTCTTCAAATTATTTTTTTTTCTTAACTATAGAAGGTAGAGATTTAAGATTAAAAACGTTTTGTTGCAAATTTTATAGGCTTTAATTCTTAGAAACTAAAATTGTACATTAGTAACATTTTTAACTTAAAAAAGATAAAACAATGAAAATAGACATTTTTAGTTTAGTGTAAAAAAATTCAACTAAAATGTATTACATGTTATTTAATTTTTAATAACTGTTATTGCCTCCTCGAGCTCTGATTACAGCTTCGAGCCGGTTTGGCATACTGAACACTAGGTTTCGGAGCCGATGTTGGGGAATATTCTCCCATTCTTCTACCAGGGCCTGCTTTAGTGCCCTGAGGGTAGTAGGTGGTGGTCTGCGATTTCTGACTAGCCTCCCAAGCTCATCCCAGGCGTGTTCAGTCGGGTTGAGATCAGGACTTCTTGATGGCCAAGCCATCACGCTGATACCGACCTCCTGAATATACTCTTGTACGATATGAGCCGTGTGTGGCCGGCATCATGCATCAGCATCGATCCATCACCCATATTTGCTAAAAGCGGCCCTGCATACTCATTGAGAATCTCTTGAGCATATCTTTGCCCAGTGAGGGTGCCATTTTCTATGGCTACTAGCTCTGTGCGACCTTCTGAAGATATGCCAGCCCATACATGTACACTGCCTCCACCGTATTGGACTCTTTCTGAGATGCAGGCTTGAAGGTATCGCTCACCAGGTCGCCTGTAAACACTTCGCCTTCCATCAGAAGTGTAAAGGGAGAATCGAGACTCATCTGCAAACAAAATTCTTGACCATTCTTCTTCATCCCACTGCATGTGTTCACGGGCGTATCGCAGTCTCGCTACTCGATGCTGTCTCTCGAGTTTTGGGCCACTCGCTGGTCTTCGGGGTTTCTAATTTGCTTCAGCAAGTCTTCTTCACACTGTACTGTCACTAATGTAGTCCCTCCGGGTCTGAAGTAGCTGTTGCTGGACTTCAACTGCATTTTGGTGGCGATTTCTTAACACAGTGGAAATAATATAACGATCTTGTCGGGCACTGGTACACCTGGGCCTGCCATTACAAGGTCTCCTCAAATGGTGTCCAGTCTCTTCGTACCTTCGCCTTACCTTCTGGGCCGTTCGTACGGTCACACCCACCATTCTTGCAGTGCGACGCATACTGATGCCTAGTTCCAGAAAAGCCATGATCCTAGCACATTCTTCAACTGAAAGAGGCATGATAAATAAATGTTATGTGCTTTTTAGCATAAATTTTTAAAACAAGACCCATCGATCTTGAAAAAAATTAAAAACAGAAAGAAAAATGTGAATGGTAAAATTGTAATTCAGAAACGTCCACTTTGAAAAAGGAATGGTTTTGTTTTTGAAGTTTTTTTTCAGCCAATTCTTAAAAGAAGGTTACCGACTGTAAAGTTTTTATGTACAAAATTAAATTCTCTTTGGAGTCCTTTTTATTTCGAAAGTATATCTTGTGAACTTAAGACGTTATCCCAATTTTAAAACTGTGATACTTATTTTGAAGGCCAGTGTATATATGGTAATTATAAAATAAAAATCAAATAAAATAAAATAAAATTAGAAAACAGTTCAAGTTTTGGTAGAGTGGTCTAAAAGAGACTTATTTGATGACTTTAAATACTTATAACACACTATTAAATCACTCAAACCGCCTCGGTTCTACGAAAAACATCAAATTTAACTGTTAGAAATCATAAACGTAATATTGTACAAATGATTGATAACTAAGCATTCATTGAAAAAAAAAACTTGTAACATAATCGTAGAGTTAACATTAAAAACCTAAGACTGGGTCAGGATATAGGTTTATTTATTTATTTATGTAGAGAAAACAAACAGTATTTAGGTACAATGATAAATAGAAACAAAACTTAAATCTAACATATTACTTAAAAAGTGGCCTTAGGTTGATGGTGTTCAAATATAAATTAAGTATATTAGTAGGTTTGTTTTGTTTATAGATGATGTTTAATTTCGCCTGTTCAGCTATACCTGCCGATTTAAGAAAATTTATTGAATTAGGCGTTACTTTGCGGAAATCCATAATTATACAAATGATTTAAGTTTTCTTTAGTGTTAATTCCGCCAATATTTGCCTGATTTCTGATCTCGTGACAGATTTTGGCGAGACAACACGTCCTGAGGATGCCTCGTGTAGAGGCGATACACGCGTCGAATTGTTTTAAAAACAAATATTGGCGGAATTAACACTAAAGAAAACTTAAATCATTTGTATAATTATGGATTTCCGCAAAGTAACGCCTAATTCAATAAATTTAGTTTATAGATATAAATACAATCTACTTATCTAAGTTATTGATTGCAAAATTATACGAGTTAGGTACTCCGATTATCGCCTAAGCCTTAACACAGGTATACCAACCTAGTGACAGCAGAAACAGAAAAAAGTCAAACGCTGTCAACTTTTATTGCTCCATACCTAAGCTTTGGGTAGCTAGGTACTTATCTCTCTTATTTCTTGCACACAGTTCTAAAGCATTCTGTTTATAGTTATAACACTTCAATCCTTTACCTGTACGATAGCTTGAGCTGTATATTATAGATTTAATTTATATAAGCGTTCATATTATACTTTTTTATTCGAAAATCATGCCAATATGACTTATGTATGTATAAAAATATTTACTTACATAAATGTAAGGTTTGTGTTTCATATTTAATTAAAAATGCTGGCCAGCAGAGAATAAAATGTATTTATAAGAGTTGTAATAAATTAAAAATGACATTTTTTTTTTAATTATTCTCATATCGAATAGAGGTCACGGTTCAAGGCTTATAAGGTCTACAGATTTTTCTATCACCTACAATTTCATAAGATGGCGATACTGAGCAGAGAATCAATCACTCAATTTTGTCACTGGACTTAGAAATAACCACTTTTAATATGGAAAGTGTAGCGTCACTTATGAACATTCACAGTAATGAATATTAAAGGGAGGTAAGGACCCACCTGACGCCGGAAGTCATTAGTAAATAGATGGCCACAACGACAGATAACGCTCCTCCTCTCCCCAAAATTACATCCAACAAAATCCACAAAACTTCTCACAAAAATCGGTAACCCTTAAATGTAGCTAGTATGGTCGAAAGTGCCCTAGCAACCACTGAAAGCAAGCGCAGTTATACCATGGTGAAACGATATTAAAAAAGGTCTGACGACACCCCATTGAACTGTATCTATTGTCAGGATCTCTAAAAGATGTCTTTGAGCATTCAAAATGTCTACGATAAGATTTTTTTGTCGTATTTCAATGAAGAGTAAAAAGTAATTTTTCCTTTAATACATTCAGATTCCAGAAATACAATGTATATAATATTATAATTTTTTTTTGTACCTGATCATTTTAAATGTAAAAAGCAATTGGTACAATGATGTGAACAATTATCTCAACAGGAACTTTCCGTTGTTATACAGTCTTTGCAAGATATGTACTAGGTAGTAATTCATCGAGAAGAAATAATTTATTTTAGACCAGCACTTTTTGACTAAAGATACCACAGTAAATAGAATTCTTGAACTGCTTGATTTGTTGGGAATCTAGTATGTAGGTACATTGTAAACATGTCGATACCTTGGCTTTGCTTTCGTTTGTATACCTCTTCAAACGCATTTGTAGCGGTGTAAGTTCCGAGGACCTATTAAACCAGAATCCTGCTTACGAATTCCAGCAACGTACCACACATCGCACAACTCCAAATATAATTATTACAGTCTGAGTGTATAGCGATTATCTAGAGATTATTTTCCACGTACAACTAAGCATTCTTTCCGCTATGTGTCATTAGATATAGGGACCTACAAAAAAGGCTCGCAGTTAATAAATAATATTTTAATATGATATGTTTGAGACAGTATTTTATGTTTAAATTTTACTTCTATGATCACATTTTCAATATAATACGTTTTTATAAGTAATTTTTGCTTCCATTTAACTATATTTATATATAGTATAGTAAGTACTTACTTGATTCCATTATGCAGTCTGTGTGGCTCATGTTAAAACTATATACATTCAGTCTTGTTTATAGATAGATAGGTACCTCATAACATTACTGAGTCCGAAAATATACATATGATAAAGGATAATTAGTATTAAAAACGTCTTATCTGTATCTTAGCTATGACAGAATCTTAATGTGTAGTAAATATTTAATGACTATTTTATACCTCCCTAATATTGTTATAAGAATATAACGAAAATACTGCAATAAATTAGTTAAATTGCATAGGCTGAGATGATTTGACCGTGGACAAGATCGATGAATAACGAATAAATGACAATAATAGTGTGGTTTATAAAACATTGCACAAATTTTAATAATTTAATTTAAAAAAATATTAGAATATTACTTACTAATTACTGTTAATATCTGTACTACAGTTAATTTATTAAATCCCATACATAGTTGTATAAAATTTACGAGTTCCTATTGTTTATCCCCTAATTGATTCGTCCCAAATAAATCATAAAGACATATTGGTGTTAAATAGGTGACTATCAAATCAAATAACCCTTCCGTGCATTGCTCTTGAGTTGAGTCATTGTGAGGCTAGTGCGAGGGTGACCCGGGAGTCGAGTCTCGAGACCCTAACGCGTTCCCGCTTATTAACAAAACCAACAATCGTGATTAAATCGCGCGTGATACAATTAAATGACTTCATCTCTGACATTTGTTCATAAAGTCGGCTTACATTTTACTTATTGAAATATTTGAGAATTAATAAATTATTGGTTAGAGAAAAGTTCTCAATTCCTGATTATTGTAAAAAAATATTGTTAGAATATTAGTCTTTAATAAAGAAAATTTTATCAACTTTTATTTTTGACATCAATTAAAAAACTATGGCCTAACACAACGAATTAAATAAAAAACTACCATAAAAAATCATTTAATACATAAAGTTTATATGTAAATGAAAATCAGTTTTAATACTTTAGTACTTAAATTACCAATGTATAAAGTTAATTGAAAACTTTAAACTTATTTCCGTTTAAAGCTATTATTAAGCAATTTCTCTGTTCTTCGTTTTCATACATACATTTATACTAATTTAATCATTTTAAGATTAGGTAAGTATCTTTATTTCATTTGATTGTATGTACTCTATTTTATATAAAATTAGTAACTAGTAAAAACTCTGACTAGAGTAAAATATTAGAAGCATGTTTACCTACATGATAGCTGGGCAATAAAAATGAACATAAAAACCTTACAAGTATTATTAGAAAACTAAAAAGCACGTTCATCACATAACGGTTGGGTGCTACACAACTATTTTTGTTCTAAATCAATTATAAATATAAATTCTATATATATATGTAGATCTGATGATTTAGATATTTGCTAATGCATGAATGTCCATTACTTTATTCTAAAAGACTTATTTGTGTATTTTTGAGCGTCATTTCTTAAACTGTATGTTAGAAATATATAGAAAAGCATCATGTAACCACAATTTTACGCTTACGACAGACGCAGCTTCGGTGAGGAAAGGGGGCATAAATTTGATTACAATTAGCCGTGAAAGATGAATAATTCATGAGGTGGGCCGCGTAGGCCCACCGCAAACATTGAAGGGTTGATTGTCAGATGACCAGTTACAATTGTTTGGTGGCATTACTTGGATGGTAATTTGTTGACGCACCTTGATTACGGGCCCAGCTTAGTTTAGATTCTGTATTTGAATCCTTAATTAGTCCTGAATTTATCACCGAGCTAATTGGATCTGGTGTTGTGCTAGACCTATGATTAATAGCCTATAAAGTATAAACGGCTGCTTTTCATGTCAGCAACCAAATCACTTGTAAAGCCCATCTCACAGCAATGCTTCTGTGATTTCGTATTAAGTAAGCTCTATGCAATATTCAATGTACTTGGCTGTAGGTACATGTATGGCTAATAGATGTCGCTACGCATTCTGTAAGTAACGATGTCTTATTATAACCACAGAGTAGCGATGGATTCTTACGTATAAATAACAAGTAAGAAATGCCGTTTTGGTGACACCGTGAGAATTCATTAAGAAATTATTGACCAATAGGAATAGAAGTACGTGGAGCAAGTTTATAAAACACATCTAATACTGACCTCTAGAGATTTATATTAACCTACTTAATATTTATGACAAAGCTGAAAACAATTTGTTATGTTTCAAACTGATAACCCTCACTTCTGGGATTAAATTTAACAACAAAATTTTAAAAACAAAAACAAAAAACAAAATTTTATGAACGATGCGGAACTCAAACCTGCGACCTCTCGCGTTCCGTGCGAGCGCTCTTACCAACTGGTGAGAGGTCGCAAGTTCGAGTCCCAGATCGTTCGTTAAATTTTGTGTTCAAATTTTATTTGTGTAATGTCAGCTGAAAAACTTGTTGCGGTAGGTACCATAATATGGAGACAATGAATTTGTCAATCTGTCAGTTTTTTTACTAACCGAATTCAAAAAAGGAGGAGCTTCTCAATTCGTCGGTATTTTTTTTATGTTTGTTACCTCAAAACTTTTCGACTGGGTGAACCGATTTTGATAATTCTTTTTTTATTTGAAAGCTGGTGCTTTCCATGTGGTCCTATTGTACTTTGGTCCAGATCTGACAGTGGCATCCATGAGAAAACCATAAAAGTCTTAAATTTTCTATACATACGTACTTAGTTATAGCAAAGTGGATGATTAATTTTCGAATAACTCAATATCGCGCCAACCGATTTCGATGATTCTTTTTTTATTTGAAAGGATCTTCAAAGATAGTTTGGTGAGAGTTTGGTTAGGTTCTGATTCTAGTCGAATATGATGATTAATTATTGGACTCCTTAATAACTTACAGTAAGCGTGCGATCTGTGATAGAATTTCTAACTATCTGTAATCAAATTGTAAAGCGCTTACGTTCATTGCTGCAATTGAAAAATTTAGTATATCCACACATATTTACACAAACTGTTAGTTAGTGTACTTCAAATTCACTACAAATCATAAAAAAAAAAAAATAAATATCAACCGACTTCAAAAACACTATTCCAAAACAATAGACATAATATGAACTAATGTCATCCAAGATAGTCGTGAGGAGGTGAGAGGCGAGAGCGGGTTGCGGCGGAAGGACACCAATGCCAAAAATAACAATAATCGTAACTAGAATTAGATTAATTAAATAGATTGTATTAAAATACGAAATTATTTTTATACTTTTTAGTTCATATTATATCTATTGTTTTGGAATAATGTTTTTGAAATCGGTTGTTTTTTGTTAATTTTCTTTTCTATTAGGTATCTATAAAATGCGTTCTTATTTGGGAAATACCTGAGTAACTAGCCTCCCTCCTACCCTCGACTTCATCCGCCTACACACATGAGTACCTACGTGGTTATAAAAATCGTTGTTACTTTAAAACTTTTATATCGTTGATTTTAATAGTTTTTTCTTAAAGTGTCAAGTCTCAGGAATAAAACTTAAGACTTAATTGAAATCTGTGTCTCTATCACTTTATTTATACATGCTTATTATATTACTATTGTAAATGCTTGTTCCTAAGAGGCAAGCAATGCTCCTGTGATTCCTCTGGTGTTGCAAGAGAGAGTATAGACGACGGTGATTAAATATTTGGTACTTGTACATTAGGTATGCAGCTTTTCTTCCATAAAAATAGTGTGTGTGTACTCACACATGTCTGCACGCAAGAAGTTATACTTCTGTGGCCTAACGAAGCAAATATCATTAAAATTATTTATTTATTCCTCGAGCTATTCTACGTTTTTAGAAAGAACAATTTTGTAAAAATCTTGTAAAGATGGCTTTGACAATTAATTATTAATTAATGAATACGGCTGTATGGGCTTGAACCCTTTGCCTGTACTAATAATGGACGAAGAAAACAAAAAAAAATAACGAATGATGCAAACGTCAGAAAATTTTAGGAACCAACTTCAACCTGATACTTTTGTGTTACAGTGATGCGCGCGCATCTTAAAATTTCACTCTCATCATTTTTTAAATAACGCGCCTAAAGAAGTATAACTTCAAAAATGTAGATATTTTGATTTCAAAGAGGTCACTGCGTTATGCGGACTGATCACAATATCCACCGAGATATTTCGATATCGGGAGGTAACTTGAGCGCTCCTTCTACGCGTAGATGTCAACACCATGTTAGTTCACGTGTCTTCCGCAGACAGATCACCCCGTGATCCTTTCACTATCTGGTTACTGGTTCTAATTCACAAGCGTTAGCGATTATGATCTTCACATTTCCCTTTAGTTCGTTATAATTCGCTTACAACCAACCAGTGGGAGTCACCTTTGCACCGGATACCGGCTAGATTATGGGTACCACAACGGCGCCTATTTTGCCATGAAGCAGCAATGTGGAAACATAACCTACTGTGTTTCGGTCTGAAGGGCGCCATAGCTAGTGAAATTACTGGACAAATGTGACTTAACATCTTATGTCTCAAGTTTTTGTTTTTCAATAATCTTGAGCGGCACTGCATTGTAATGGGCAGGGCGTATCAATTATTTACGATCAGCTGAACGTGCTGCTCGTCTCGTCTCTTATTTTCATAACAAAAAAAAAACAATATACCTACATTTTGTTGGAACACATATCTAAATCTGATTTGTTTTCAACAATGCACTAGATATAATTAAGAAATTGAATCTATTTATTTATAATTATGTTTTCGAGTCAGATACCTGCGATAGGTAGGTACTTATCATCACCACCATCTACAGTCCGTCAAGTGTAATCAAGTATTATTTATTCATTTAGTTGAAAAATGACTGATTGAGAAATGGCTGTTGAATAAAAAAATTGTAATTACCATTTAGTACCACTTCGGAAAAATTGAGGTGTAGTCACAGGAACGCCATTTCTATTCTCTTTTTATTTATTTTTAACAAAACAAAATGTAGCTAAAAAATAATGAAAAACCTCAAAATTTCAAAGCTATAATTATGAGTAGGTAAATGCAGAATTTGACATGACAGGACCGATCAATGACCCTAAGCAATTTTCGTTCACGTGCAAAACGCATGGACCAGCCCTTGCTCCAATCACAATAGGGAAGGACCCGCTCCACCGACACCATTACAAGAAATTGCCAATTTCAAATTGACAGTTCACAGCTGTCACAGATACCTAGTAAAAATTATAAATCCATGAGAAACAACTAGCTAACTTACCTTAGATAATTAATACGTCTAGATAGAGTCTCTTGCTGTTAGATAACCGATAAAAACAGGCCAGGAATATTAGTTTAGTGTGCGTGACAAGCTACGTCTTACACTCGTGATTTGTATGACACTTTGTGTTAGTGTGCACTAATTGCTCAAAATAGAGGCTACTTCTAAACATAATTTTTTTCGACGTTTTGACAGCTGTCATTGTCTATCTAGATGTATAAATGATCTAAGTAACTAACTAAAATTAAATGACCTATCAGTTCTTAAATGTTAATAATACGATACATAAGCAGATAATAATAGATCTATATAGCTTATAGCCATAAATACAAAAACACTTGCAGCAGTAATCATATGTTAATCTGCTTGTGACTTGACAGGAAAGAACAGAAAAAGTGACAGCCTCCAACTGGCATTGGCGCCAAAATCTGACAACTTTTTCAATTAAAACGTCACCCGTCTTATGTTTTTGGTTGCCAAGTGTTAATGGTAGAAAAACAAATATTGACTGCCTTTTTTATTGTTTTAATGTTGATTCATGATTGGTAGGTAACTAGGTACTAGTGTCCACAGTGTAAAGTTATAGTGACTATTTTCGTGTGCTGATGGATATCGTCAGTAGCACTATACAAAACTTTCACAACTCCGATCCTACGTGACAAAATGATCACGTTTCTATCTTAGATCATTTAAACGTCGAGATATTAGAGCCTCTTGTTGTTAAACAACTAATGAAAACAGGCCAGGTTTATTACTTTAGTGTGCGTGACAAGCTACGGCTTACACTCGCGATTTGTATGTCACTTTGTGTTACTGTGCGTGCATTGCTCAAAATAGAGGTTAATTGGCAGCTTCAATTTTTTACGACGTCTTCACAGCTGTCGGAATAGAATCCAATTTCAATATCCTATCTATCCTTAGTTTAACTTATTAGAGGTAGACAAATCTATCCTTTTACGTTTACTTAAATTTCTATAACCTATCGACATAAAGCATTGGACTATAACTATATTGGACATAACTATGGATAGATAAGAACTTGTCATTAAACGGTGACAGCAATATATCCGTAACTATAGATACGTTATTGAAAACGGCCGTTAGACGTATAAATGATCTAGGTTTTTATAATATGTTGGACTTGCAAGCTATCGAGTTTCGATTGTGTAGACATAACATCTAATATATAAAATTGTCATGTCGCGGTGTTTGTAGTTAACCTCCTTCAAAACGGCTTGACCGATTCTCATGAAATTTTGAGTGCATATTGGGTAGGTCTGAGAATTGGACAACATCTATTTTTCATCCCCCTAAATGTTAAGGGTGGTCCACGCCATTTTATTTTTTATTTTTTTGACTTTTTTTTTTAATTTTTTGATTATGAGTCAGCATTAAAAACAACTTCATATTTTCACCCATCTACGATCAACAGTTACTTTTGTATCGCGATTTTAATATCAATAATGGCAATACAACGTTTGCTGGGTCAGCTAGTAATAATATAAAAACACATAAACTGTTGTTATTTATTGCAGTCAACAAAGAGTATTCAATGGCTTCATTATATTAATGAACCTGATGGCATTCTGCGGTGTTTCATTGCCTATTTATTTACGTTATAAACATAATAATAATATCTAAAATAAGTATTTGCGACGAGGCAAAATATTTCCTCCATTACATTGAGACGTGCCTAAATAAACACTTAAACATACTTCCGTTATTATCTGAATCGTTTTTATATAATAAAGTATTATGTTACTGTTATTTTTGTAAAAGCTTACGGATGTCCATAGACAACTTCTCATGCGCCGGCGCCATGATTTTTTGTGCGGTTCACTGACAATGATGACAAACAAAATATTGTTTTTGAAGGGTATACTAGATTTTGTCAATTTAATATTAAGATGTTCTTATGTTTGTAGTCAAATAACTTAGCTTATATATATATTTTTTTTAATGATAATAAGGGACGAGACGAGCAGGACGTTCAGCTGATGGTAATTGATACGCCCTGCCCATTACAATGCAGTGCCGCTCAGGATTCTTGAAAAACTCAAAAATTCTGAGTGGCACCACAATTGCGCTCGTCACCTTGAGACAGTAATTTCACTAGCTACGGCGCACTTCAGACCGAAACACAGTAATGCTTACACATTACTGCTTCACGGCAGAAATAGGTGCTGTGTGGTACCCATTATCTAGCCGGCATCCGGTGCAAAGGAGCCTCCCACTGGTAATCAAGTTATATTAAAACTAGTAGTTGTCCGTTGCATTCGCAACTAAAGGATTTATCTCAATAAAATGTTTAATATGAGAATAACCATTAACAGAGAGAGTTGTCATAATGAAACATGCAGGGCAAGCCTGTCAGCCATTAAGTTGGCATAGCGACATCGTTATATATTTGACTAGGTAACCCGACAGACGTTGTTCTGTATATAATAAATAAAATAATGTTTTTAAATGAATTTGTCAATAATATATCATAACATCAAAAATTACTTCGTACAAATGCACCCTGCTGTCGTAATGAAATTGTTTCACAGCAGAATTGTCAAACCGTGCGTCAATAAATTCTTTCATAGAAATTATGTATGGACACATCAAAGGAAAAACAAATTTGTTGTTTTTATTTAATTTAGCAGCATTTATTCACCTTTTAAACCTTCTCTGGACTTCCACAAGTAATTCAAGACCAAAATAAGCCAAATTGGTCCAGGCGTTCTCGAGTTTTAGCGAGACTAACGAACAGCAATTCATTTTTATATATAACTAGTGGACCCAACAGACGTTGTCCTGTACACATGTTTTAAATTTGAAAAATCGGTCCAGCCGTTAGGAGCAGTTCACTAACATACACATGAGCAGGAGAATTATATTATATGGTCGGAATTGAGAATCTAAACCAACCTCAAATTCACTGAAACAAACAAAAAAGTCATCAAAATCGGTCTAGCCGTTTAGGAGGCAGTTCAATTGTGAATCTAAACCATTCTCGAATCCACCTGAATACACACAGAAAGTTTCATTAGAATCGGTCCAGCCGTCTAGGAGGAGTTCAGTGACATACACACGCACACAAGAATTATATATATAAAGAAGATTATTAAATAACAATGCTCGTAGAAATGGTATATCAAAGAGGATGTAAATACTACGTAACAAGAGACGGGACGGATATTTAGTTTATTATGAAACCTGCAGTCATTTGACATAAGTTTGAAATAGTTGTAATTACAGTATGGTGATTGGCGACGAAGTATAATCCGGCTAAGTTTGAAAGCGAACAGTTGCTTAAACGAAGTGGATTTCGGCTATCTCTGTTTTTTACAAGGCTATAGCCTAATTAACTTATAAGTAAAATTGTTATATACGCTTTTATGTATTGAAGTAACTGTAAAAAACAATGTATCTGGAAGTAACTAGTATTAAAATACAGGCCCGGCCTAGTTTAATGCTAGTGACAACTAAAATAATAAAAAATATTTTAACTATTAGAAACACTACTTATGTAAAACTATAATTACTTTCGTCGTACGCTTATTTCTTGTGATAATATTCATATAACGTCTACACAGCTATAATATGTTTTATTTTTATCTTTGTATTTTTCAGCTGTTTGTATTAAATTTGTATTGTTAAAATATAGAATAATTGATTAATGATTAGTAAGATTAATAGCCATCATCGGTCAATTTATCAATGACTGCACGTTTCATACAATCGAGTTTATCGCTTTTTTCTTAGAGAGTTTCGCTAGGCTGTCGTATATTATGATTTCAACAAACACATCGAAAGTTTGCATAACCACTGTAGCAATTAGTCTGGTAAAAAATAAAACCGTTGGCTGTTTAAAATATCATAATGACATCAACAGTCCCCTCTTATTGTATGGAGATTGCAAAAACTCTAATCTGAACTTAATTAAAGGGACGTGGATGAAGTCATCTCTTACTACATATAAGGTAATTACAATTTTGTGGGCGGCAACAAGGAAATGGCGCTAATGAAAAGATTCTACTGATAACCACTTTGACACCTGTCAAAATTATAAAACAGATAAAATATGTTCATAACACGAGCCACATCACTGGCATGTGCATAAAATTACTTTAATAATATTTTCGTATTTGTTTAAATATAAAACCTAAAGAATAAATTGGTAAAAGAACTTAACTTAAGATTAAACCTAGCAATAGTAACAATTTTATTCAGTCCAGCAATGCTTACGAATAATTGGTCGAAGTAAATGTTTGCGTATAAGTAGATATTAAGAAAACTTACCGGTTACATGAAATATGTTACAGTAATTGTTCTAATAAGATATCTTTAATCATCCCACCATACATACATCAATTAGTTATTTTTTAATGACTTAGTAATATTTATTAGATTCGTTAGGCTCCGTTTACCTACCTAAATACCTAGTCTGGCTATAGGTAAGTGTTGTAGAAATAAAATTGAATTTTTTTATGACGTATTGAAATATAAATAATCCTTTTATGAATTCATTAATTGATGTCTCAGCAATAAATAAAAAGATTAAATAAAGAGATTTACGAACTGTATCCATGTGAAATGTAGACAGTTAATATTTTTTAAGCGACTCGATGTCGACGAGTCTTTTAGAGCAGGCCATGTCTTCTAAAGTGGACCATAATTTGTAGTCCAAAGGGTTCAGATCTAGGCTAGACGAGTACAATTTTTTTTGGATAGTTCGTGCCTTGTGACCAGCCGGGCTAAGATGAGCACCACGAGTAAATTATCTCTACGCATTTTCTCGACTTATCTCGACATGTCTACTGAAACTAACACGATTGCTTATTTATTTCGTCTCGTTACGTCAAAAGTAGAGATAAAAGTAATTTTGACATAACTGTGGTATTTTTCTCTACCAACCCTAACTTGACAGCGTTATATCTCATATTTTATCGAATTTTGACAATTAAAGTAGAGTGATTTGTAGTCCTACAATCTTGTCGGCGAGATCGTTTGTCGAGGATATTTTTCAAGTAGTTAATTATTAATATTAATTAAAGGTGCCGTCTTATTGGAAAGTCAAAGGTACATTTGTTAAAACGCGTATTGCAAAGAGGTTTCACAATACGATCTAAGTCAGTCTCTTGATACACTTTGGCAGAATTCCCCCTTTTTCACAAAAGCGAAACTGTGACTCCTAGACGATCCCCACCAAACTATGACTGACGTATGTTTAACATGGTATAATGCCTTTGGAGTTGTGATGAAAAGGACGTACCGCACCACGTATCGGGACAGAAAGGATCAAGCCACTCTCTTTAACTGTAGGTTTGCATCAGGGATTTCTCTGATGATAATGATAATATCATATTGTGATTATAGTAATATAAACAACCTTCTCTCGGCATGTAAAACAGCTTCCACTCGCACCAATTTGCGGTATGAATTGTCATTATTAATAACACAGCAACTGATTATAAATATAATAACAATAAATTGCCAATTGAAAGTTGCTTCATTATTTTTTAATACGCCCATACTCAGCGTGCTGATCATTTATTCATAAAGCGTTCATATTTTCGCTATGCATACATAGAGCAATGAAATACCAGAACTACCAGTGCGTTAGTATATGGCTATGATTTGAAAAGACGCTGCTTCACGATGAACTTCACCGCATAGCAGTTGCCAACTAAATACTTAGCACTAGTATTAAATAAAAATCATGTTGCTTTTTCTTGTGGTAGTTGGCAACAATTTTTTGTCTGTCTTCAATTGACAGGCATGGATCTCACTGATGGTAGATTATCTACACAGCAGTTGCCAACTTAATACTTAGCGCTAGTATTAAATAAAAGTCATGTTGTTTTTACTTGTGATAGTTGGCAATTTTTTTTTGTCAGTCTTCAACAGAGAGGCATGGATCTCACTGATGGTAGATCATCTACTCACCATATCAATAATGATGAGCCACAGATATTGAATACTAAAAAGATTTACCAACGAAGACTGTGATCTTTAACATCACGTGTTATTAGTGGTTCGTCGCCCCGATGGAACTTAATACAAATATAATACTTATACAAAAGTACAGAATCAAATAAAATAAATAAGAAGCCCGTTAAGTTTGTTGCGCCCGTTCTTCGCAGGCATCAATTTTCCAAATAGGTGATAGTTTTGGATTTTCTATAACGGCCGTTCCCAATATTAAGTTTATCTCTGACTTGAGATAAAAATCATAACTATCGTTGACTTTTCTGTCCCAATAAACTAATCGATGGTAACTCACCTTATCCGTGCACGCTGTTTGTCAATGGGACGACGTATAGCTTACCAGCGATATAAAGTTTGTATGGGAATTACAATTCGCGCGTCTCAATATAAGGCGATAAGAATGACTTATCGGGTATATTGGGAGCGCTTCAGATTATTGACAGCTAATTACTGACAGAAGAAGGTAGTAATTTATCTCTATCTGTAGATAGTATATTGGAAACGGCCGTAAGTGATTTATAATATTACTTCGAATAAAAACATTTGATTTTAAAGTTTACTTTGATAATATTTTTATCATGTGAGCTTTTCTCTAATAATAACAACGAAATAAATCAAACCGCAATTCATTTTCATACGCGTACACCACTCTACCATTTGGCTTCATAACGATTGAATAGTAAATGTCGAACAGTTCTATGTGCTATGAAGCAATGACTGGTTGATTACGATTTACGACACAACTCATGATTACCTATTACATGGTAGGAAATTAATAATATTTTACATTTTTTATGTTATGTACTGCCCATCTTGTATAATTCTTTTTATAACCGATACTTAAATCATAAATATAAATTATAATTAAATGAGTTACCACCCACTTAATATTTTTTTTTGTAGTTATTCGTCTAATTATACTGCAGCCAATAAGTTTATATTCAACTTTATCTTTCGTATCCATAATATGATCAGAGTCGTGTAGTAGTAAAACAATATCTACTGAAATATTCTTTGACAACATTATCATCGACTCCATTGGCCCGTTGTCTATGCGAGTAAGTATTTATTGTTGGCATTTGATTATAAATGTGTTTATAATGTTGCTTATTATGAACGAGCTCTACATTTTGACATCAACAACTGTTCTGTGACCATATTAAGTAATAACATGTTTTATTGCTGCTATCCGGGACTGTTAAGTCAGGGTTGTGCATTGTTTCTGCAAGTTAAGGGGTGTGTTGGAAACATTTTGTTATATTTTTAATAAATGGAGGTATTGTAAGAGAGTATTATATACTGCAGTGATCATCCACTAGGCTTGTCTGATCATCACTATCAGTTTATCCTTAGATCAATAAGAGAGAGTAGTTCTACCAGCTGTAGTGCCCATAGAAACGTAACACAAACAGGGCCCTTATTTATACTACTGGGCGCAGAAAAAACGCATGTAGATATATAGGGCCTCGAGAAACGAATACGGTGTTTTTTGGAATTATTTTTGTGCTTGGATCATTTATACTCCTAGACAGACTATGACACCTTTGACAACCTCTATTTTGAGCAATGTGCACACTAATACAAAGTGACATACACATCACGAGTGGTAGACGTCGCTTGTCACAAAGCAATAAACCTGGCCTGGTTTCATCGGTTGTCTAGCAGTATGAATATAACATAAATTATATTATTATCATACAAATACCATTGTCAGTTCTTCTGATGCCAGTCCGAATATTCTTAACTTTTTTGTTATGATCTACCTATTGCTAAGAGCCATCAGCTACCTTTTTTATGACAATAAGCGACGAGCAGGACGTTCAGCTGATGGTAATTGATACGCCCTGCCCATTACAATACAGTGCCGCTCAGTAATCTTGAAAAACCCAAAAACTCTGAACGGTACTTCCCGTAATCTAGCCGGCATCCCATGCAAAGAAGCCTCCCACTGGTAATGACTATAACAGTGTCAATATAATCTCAGTGGTAACGAGAAACATTAAGAGAAAATTTAAAGAAATACACATAATATTAACTATAGCCTCTACTATATCTAAATAGTTTGTTATTTTCAGTGATATACCTTACTTATATATATATATTCTTAATATTGTAATATATGTACGTAGGCACTTCTGCGAATTTTCTAGACTCATCAAAGTGATAACACCAGGAACAAACATAAGCATAAGTGTCTTGTACTCGGTTAAGTCTAGTAAGTCTTTTTTGGGCGACGTATGTGCTTTTATCTACACCCATGCTTTAAATTCTCTATAAAAGATTCTAAACCAGTTAGCTTATTGCCAACATTAAAACACCCAATATCCTAATAACCATTACATAATCCAAAGAAGTGTGATAATGAAATTCAGTACAACATTACATCATCCGTTTTCATAATAACACTCCTTTGGATGATATTATGCTTACTAGGACTGGCTTTTTTAATGTTAGCAGTAACCTAACTGTTTCAAAATCTTTTATAGAGGATTCATATTATAGCGCTAGGATTAAAGTCATATTATTTTAAAATACACGAGCCATTTTGTTCTCATAGTGAAAATTGTCGATAAAACTGCTATTAGATTGAAACCAACGAATATTCACCAGTGGGAGGCTCCTTTGCACAGGAATCCGGCTAGATTATGGGTACCTCAACGGCGCCCAGTTCCGAGCGCAATCGTAGTGCCGCTCAGAATTTTTGGGTTTTTCAAGAATCCTGAGCGGTACTGAATTGTAATGGGTAGGGCGTATCATACCATCAGCTAAACGTCCTGCTCGGCTTGTCCCTTATTTTCATTAAAAACAATATACTAACAAGATCGAAGCCAGAATCGCCTGTATTTATTAATGTTTTAACATTAGATAATATACTCTTCTAAAATTTTTATTTTATATGTACAATTAATAGTGGTGTTATTATTGAACAAACGGATGTGTTTTACAGTCGAATTTGCTACTATTTGGCACTGAAAAATATATCGAAACATATCGTTTAATAATTACTGTGGCAACAAGACAAACAGTCTGTAATATAATGAATATTTGTTCAAGAATGGTATAAAAGAATTAGATGGAGTGCGCTTCTGTTTTCTAAATCTAAAACGAAGGTGCTTATAGTAAGCTTAGTTTACAATGATGTTTTCAATATTTCGTAAGGGAACAGAGTTTTGTCGTCATTAAATATTGGAAAAAATATGTATCTGTTGATTTTTATGTTGACCGTACTTACCGTATTAACTTTGAAAACAGAACAAAAGTCATGACTCCAGCTAGACTTTATATAAGTAATCCATGTATTCTTCTCAATTGACATTGGTACGTGTAACTAATAAGTGAGTTAACTTAATAATTTTACTAGATTGATCCGGAATCTCATGTTGTAGAGAAATATCATTGATATATTGAGCATAGTAATATCTTATTGTGTAAATTGAGAAAGGTATGCTGAGATGGTTTGGACATGTCGAGAGAATGAATGAAGAACGATTGACGAAGAAAGTGTATAAGGCCAGTGTGAATGAAAGTGTTAGAAGGGGTAGACCGAGGCGGACATTTCAAGATCAAATCAGGGACGTCTTGAAAAAAGGCCAGGTCAAGAGTACCCTAAACCGAAGAGCATGTATGAAAGGAATAATGAAAGTGGACGAAGCGATACAAGTATGTAAGGATCGTAGCAAGTGGAAAGAAGTGGTCTCTGCCTACCCCTACGGGAAAGAGGCGTGATTATGTGAATGTATGTATGTAGTAATATCATAAATGATTATTCGCTCCGTCTGCAACAC
Source organism: Leptidea juvernica (assembly GCA_949711755.1). Lineage (NCBI taxonomy): Eukaryota > Metazoa > Arthropoda > Insecta > Lepidoptera > Pieridae > Leptidea > Leptidea juvernica. Next base: position 3,571,565 of record CATIXQ010000005.1, read on the forward strand.
AAAAGTCTATGCTAACAAACATATATATTAAATGTTTGTTGTTTTGTTGTCTGTTAGTACGTAGGCGCCGCGCGAGTCGCGCCCCAAACGAATATTGTTTTAAAACCGATCTTGTAATACGAGATCTTTTATATTTACTCTGTTTTAAAGACACGTCAACACGATGTCTTGCGACTGTGTAGGGCTGTCACTCTAACCTTTTATTTATACTAATAATAATGATACTTTTATGAATGAATGAAAACTTTATTAATAACAAACACAAACCACACTATAATAAATAATAGAAGCAAAAAAGACTTATAGAGGTAAAAAAATTTATTAAGAACTAATAACATAAAAAATATATAAAAAGTAAAAAAAAAACAAATAAATCTATAATATTATAGTGATTATCTTAATTTAAAAGTACACTTTACCAGTGGGAAGGAGCAAAGGAGCCTCCTTTGCACAGGATGCCGGCTAGTATCACAACGGCACTTATTTCTGCCATGAAGCAGTAATGTGATTAATTACAGTGTTTCGGTCTGAAGGGCGCAGTAGCTAGTGAAATTACTGGGCAAATGAGACTTAACATCTTATGTCTCAAGGTGATGAGCGAAATTGTATTGCCGTATAATTTTGTAAAGACATATTTAGTACAGCTTCGAGTTACTTCAATTAGTTTAATAATAAGTGATTACATTAAAACATACAATAAAAACTATCATTACGGGGAAAATATAGGTGCCAAGAATATAGGGAGCATTTTCGCGTTGGTTATTTAAGGCTATTAATATCTGTCCGCACTTGGGTTTCCAGTAGCTGACAATATTTTATTTTTAGCTTGAAATCAAAAAAAATCTTATTTAAAATATTTAGTTTTCAACTAATATCACATTGTTCCTCCAAAATAGCGTATGTTTTTAGTATAGTAAAATGTTAATTATATTTTTATAATTGAGGATTTTAAGAGTATATTTGATTTCATATTTGTGAACATAAAAAGTTACGAGTAGTAGATACGTTATCCATTTCAGTAAAAAATTAAAATATAAACTCATGAACGTATATCAAGTTTTTCAAATTTTCTTCGCGACAGCCCTGAGTAGTGAAGAAATGCGACACGCACCTACTCTCAAGTTGGGAGTTGTTTAAAAACATCCCGCGGACAAACAGACAGACACGTCAGCTTGTTACTTCCCACGTTGCGAACGTTTCCAGCTCAGTTATATATATAAGCTTGACTTTAGGAATATGAATTCATATTCCATCATTATTTTATCGCTGAGCAGGAGATTAATGTGAAGATAAGTTATATGCCACATCCAAAGTTCCGTGGCCACAGTTTTGATAATGAGCGGCATCACCATTGCGCTCGTCTCCTTGAAAGATAAGATACTAACCGTCAGTAGATCAAACCAGCTGTCATTCTAGCGCTCTATAGGACGCAGATCATTGGTATGGACTATGGAGTATTGTCAGTACCGCTCTGTGTACCCCATTCCAATCTGACTTTTTATTTGCTACGAAAACAGCCGACAGCGTGCTAATCCTGTGATGTTTCCAATCACCATTAGATGACCAGACCTCTTTCAAAAAATATTTTTCACGGCATAAAAGGCACCGCTTTGGTGTCCACCTCGCTGGCAACTTTAGTAAATTACTCACCCAATGGTCAACTCATATTATGTTCTTCTGTAAGTGTTACACTTTCCTGACGCTCTGTAACGAATAAATATGCATTGTTTTGATGTAATCTTGATGTAATGAATGGCGACCACGTACCAAAAGACGCAGTGTTGGTAGGCCCCCCACAAGCTGGACCGACGATCTGGTCAAGATCGCCGGAATACGTTGGATGAGGGCAGCGCAGGACCGATCGTCGTGGAAATCTTTGGGGGAGGCAGTTGTCCAGCAGTGGCTGTCTTAGGGCTGATGATGATGTTGTAATCTTTAAAATAAGCATACAGACATATTGACATATTTCATGAAAAGTTAAATGTATTCAGATCACTAGTTTGTGATAATTACAAATAATTACTTACTGATTTTTTTAACCCCATTCTTATATTTTTTTCTGAATCCTTAACTCATTGTAACTAATTCATTATAATATTGTATAATAGGCGTGTATAGTATTGTGTAACTTATATAGCTTGTAATTAGTTGTTAATTTGTATTACTTTTGTTTTGTGGTTTATATCTTACCGTTGGTTACCTTTTAACTAAAAGTGTCGTATAATTGTTGGAAACTCACACTGAGTTTTAAGATTTGTTAACATTTATCATAATACTTGTTTGTTTCCTATACATGAATAAATAAAACTTATTTTTTATACAGAACTACTCAATAATAGTAAATGAATTACAATAACGTTTAATTAATGTTTTTTCTCTACAAATAGTGTGCAAATACGTCGTAAAATGGACCTTGCAATAGCTTGTAACCTTTAAAAGCTATAAGTCACTGGTATATCAAGTAATAAGTTAATGAGGTGTTGATACAACCTTACCATATCTATTCTCGTAAATAGCCAAAGCTTATTATCAGCAAAAACCCCACGAAAAAACAATCAAAGAACGCCGCGATTCAGACGCCGCCATCGCGACAATTATGTACCTACATCCAAGGAAACTCATTTTCCAAAGACTACAAGCCAAGCGCTTATTACACTGAAACCAACTTCTTGACAATCAGTACAACTCAATAAATCCTTAACTTCAACTCCCTAAGGTCGTAAATCGCGTGCATATAAGAAAATGTAACGCAAAACGTTTTGTGGGTACTTGTAGAAACGATCGAAAAACTTGAAAATCGACTTATCTGTGCGTCATAGAGTCTATTATCGGGTGTTCTTTGTACACTGACAAAGAGAATTGTAACGTAATATGGCGAGGCGTCAATCATTTCTCGATCGCGGGCTGACAAAGGAAAAATCCTTTTGGATCGCGGAGTTATGATCAAAGCTACGGCGACACCTTAAATAAACTCCCGTTGAGCTAATCTCGCGGAAATTGAAGCATTTACATTTGTGTTACGAAAATCATAAGTCTTAGAATTATTATTGTTAATAATCAGTTTACGAATAATGTATAGCAATACAGGTATATATAATAATAATAAGGTATGATAATAAGCAATAATACAGGTATGCAATATAAATTTAATAATTAGTAAGGACCAGTGGGAGGTTCCGTTGCACAGGATGCCGGCTAAATTATGGGTACCACAACGGCGCCTATTTCTGCCGTGAAGCAGGAATGTGTAAGCATTATTGTGTTTCGGTCTGAAGGGCGCCGTATCTAGAGAAATTACTGAGCAAATGAGACTTAATATCTTATGTCTGAAGGTGACGAGCGCATTTGTAGTGCCGCTCTGAATTTTTGGTTTGGTTTTTCAAGTATCCTGAGCGGCATTGCATTGTAATGGACAGGATAGTAATTGATACCAATTACCATCTTCTAGATAAAAAACAAACCGAGGAATTGAGATCCTCCTCCTTTTTTGAAGTCGGTTAGAAAGGCATAAAAGGCATTAATTTTTTTCTTATTCATGTCATTTCTAACATACTAGATACTAACTGCCCCATACCCACCTTATGCAAGAAAATAACTGCAATTCTGTTTGCTTTACCACCATGCCATTATATGAATTAAAGCCTCTAAAAAATGATAGTTTCTAGTACCTTATACTAAATAGGTACATATTAAAATGGAAGTTTTTTTTTATTACACATTGAAGTATACATGTGACATTAAAAATGTTATAGTAATAATTACAAGTGATACGATGTGTTTAAATTTGTGCACATAAAAATGAGCTCAGGCGCGTTGGCACAGAGGTAGTGGAACGCGTCTACAAATTTTCTTATCTCGGGAGCTGCGAGTCAGAGACTGGAGGGAGTGAAGAGGATATCACTTCACGGATCGCCAAAGCACGAGCAACCTTCGCACGGCTCCGAACCGTATGGCAATCACGGAATCTGACAGTGAAGACCGTATTGATGTATGGGCGTGAGACGTGGAAGGTCACCGAGCCCATCTCTCATCAACTTCAGGTTTTTCTGCCCGACAAAATTTCCAAAGATCATCTTTGGCAACGCTGTCATGAAGTTCCAATCGACCAACAAATAAAACGCCGCAAATGGAGCTGCATAGGCCACACACTCCGGAGGGATCCCAACCATATACCGAGGCAATCCCTAGATTGGAACCCTCAAGGAAAACGCAAACGTGGCCGTCGAAAGACATCGGAAAGACCTGGAGTGAAATTAAGAGAGATGCTCAGGATCGATCCCGATGGAGATGCACTGTGGATGCCCTCTGCCCCAGATAGGGAATACAGGAATTTAATGAATGAATGACATAAAAATGATAATAAACTAATGTGAGGATTAAATAATTAATTAATTATACAAATGATTTAAGTTTTCTTTAGTGTTAATTCCGCCAATATTTGTTTTAAAACAATTCGACACGTATTTCGCCTCTACACGAGGCATCCTCAGGACGTATTGTCTCGCCAAAATCTGGCACGAGACTCAAAGACTTTTGGCGAGACCACACGTCCTGACGATGCCTCGTGTAGAGGCGAAACACGTGTCGAATTGTTTTAAAAACAAATATTGGCGGAATTAACACTAAAGAAAACTTAAATCATTTGTATAATTATGGATTTCCGCAAAGTAACGCCTAATTGAATATTTTTTTTTAAATTAATTAATTAACTTATTACTAATTACAAACACCTTACTTACTTTCTTACATATAAATGTTATTATATTCATAAGTAAGAAATTATATTTTTTTGAGTATCCAAAAAACATTAAAAATAAAATCCCAAATGTTTTCAAATGGCATGGATTTTATCACTGTTAATTATTTAGCCAATTTGCCCATGCTCGTTTCCGATCGGAATTTGTAATCCTTTCGTCGTAAGACCAAAGCTGACTTGGTTACTAGGATACTAAAATTAAAAGCCATTATTCAAAATAAAAATTAACCCGTTAGCAGGCGCGACACAATAAGCGCGGTTGACGCTCCCACCGCGGTCCGATTGTCCCAGCGTCGTGTCGGCTAATTGATCCAGCGCCGGATACACCAAGTGTCACCGCTCTCTCTCAATGCAACCCCAAATGAGCATATAATGCACGCGGTGATTGCTCCACAAAATACCATCGAATAAAAGAGCTATTGTGGAGAGGAAACGGAGCAATGAATGCTCAAAGCTACCGAATTGTATGCAGACTTTGCGAAAGACGATCTGCGAATTGGTAGGTGAAATTAGTAGGAATATTTCTCGCATGCCCTTTTCAGGGTTATCGCGTTTCGTGTTATTGTTTTGGGTTGTATTGAAGTTAATTTCGTAGACGTGTGTGGATTTCAATTTCAACGGCCTTTTTAAGTTCATATTAAAAAATTCTTCATTTATGAATAGTTAGATGCTTGTTCTAGCTAAGTGAAATAAGCTCTGATATTCTCCACCATATGGATACTGATTCATACATCTTATTAATATTATGTTTTTATATTAAGTCAAACAAAACAACTCTTATAACTATATTAACAATATTATGATTACATAAAATTCAAACTATCATTACGGGGAAAGCGTACCAAGTATACTGGCAGCATTTCCACGTTGGATAACTAGGCTGATCCGTTGACCGAAATAGCTGCACGCACTTGGGTTGCCAGTAGCCCTATTGAGGCGAGAAGATAGTACTTTGTAGTTTGCACATTCACCGCATCCTTGGGCCCCACGAGCCAAGTGTCTCGACACCAAACCGCACAAATAAGTATGAATCATTGAGTCGGCCTCAACCGACAAATTTGTGACGCTTGCTGTCTTCGGCCGTCGAAGAAGCAGCCCCAGCACCAACTGACGTAACTTGGACATGAGATGGAGCCAGTGTGTCGATGCAAGTCGCGTCCCAGATCAGCGCCCTTTCCTGTGTCCAAGCCACCAGAGTCATGCCATCAGGAATAAGATATGATAGGACTAAGGATATATAATTACTTCATATACTTAAGTTATAGTAGCGTATAGATGACCTGACAACCTGATAATAAGTAATCAATTTTAATCGGTCAATTTGTGCGTTAGCTTGTGGTTTGCTAGTTTAATATTGAAAATACTAAGAATTAATTCCAAAAGTGGCTGTTTTCCATTTCTACCTTGCTGTATCTCCATTAGAGATGGTCTTCTCTCTTGCCTTGCTCAGTCTACAGGCAAATACATTGTAAGTCTATGGTTTTTATACCAACTACTTATATAGATACTTTACTAGCGGACCTGACAGACGTTGTCCTGTAAACACGTCTTAAATTGGAAAAATTGTTCCAGCCGTTAGGAGGAGTTCACGAACATTCCCATGAGCAAGAGTCATATATGGACTCATTCTCATATTCACTGAAACACATAAAAAATTAATCAAAATCAGTCCAGCCGTTCAGGAGATGTTTCAATTGTGAATTTAAACCATTCTCGAATCCACTTGGACACACACAAAAAAAATCATTCAAATCGGTCCAGCCATTTAGGAGGAGTTAACGGAGTTAACACACGTACAGAAGAATTTTATATAAATAAAGGCAATGTAATAATTAACCTCTTTTTATTAAGTTTTATTAGATCAATTAGGATAAGTTTGCAGTTAATTTACTTGTTTATAAATATTTAATACGCCTGTTATAATATATAATATACATTTTTTTTACAACATTTATTACTCATGGCTAGGATACTTGGTTCATTTCATCAAATGATACTATCGGTATTCAATTGTTTGATATGATGTTATAATAAACCAAAACGCGGTTTTCGAGGAGCTTTCTTCCACGTGTAGTACGTGGAAGCTGGGAAATGAGCTTCCTTGTGCGGTGTTTCCGGGATGATACGACATGGGTACCTTCAAAAAAAAGCGCGTGCACCTTCCTTAAAGGCTGGCAACGCTCTTGTGATTTCTTTGGTGTTGCAAGAGAATGTAGGCGACGGTGATCACTTAACACCAGGTGACCCGTACGCTCGTTTGTCCTCCTATTCCATAAAAAAAAACGCTATATGAAATTAACATTTGAGGATAGTGTGATAGTGATGGATTCCAGCAGTAGATAGCTTTCTATTTAGTGGGTCACTGAGTTTGTTGCACCCTCTTATCACAAAAAAGAAACAAAATTCCAACATCGGAATAATAATTAATGAACGTGCAGAATACAGTTTTATATTTAAAGCAAAATAAAACCAGCACCAAATGGTATGTGTAAGTACTTACAATAATTAAATATGTTGTATCAATATAATTTTATTTACTTGCAAGAAACATAACGAAAGTTTTTTTTTTAATTTCAACAATAATTTATATAAATCATAAAAACAAAATAACACCAAGTAAAAACTTAATGATCTTATGAATATCGTGTAACGATTGTTCAGGTTACAAGTTCAAAGTGGGGCCCATTAGACCATTTATCGCATTACGTGCGAATAATTACGTCAGCCAACACCCACAGTTAGCGGGTTAGACATGAATATTGTTACGGAGGCACGTGTCCTTCATCACACGCTATTGTTGGACCTCGTGTTCAAGAAATCAATATTATTTTTATTTAATAGTAAGAACAAGAGGACATACAAGCAGCGGTATTATAAAGTATCGCGTGGTTATCTCTATTACCTTTATACCAGTTAATAGAGGTACCAAGTTTAATATTTATACAATTATAATTTGAGTCTTACATCTTTGTGCCATTTGGTATCGAGACACTTGGCCCGTGGAGCCCAGAGGCGCGGAGAATGTACAAAGTACTATCTTCTCGCCTCAATTGGCAACCCAAGCGCTGGCAGCTATTTCGGTCAACGGGTCAGCCTGGCTATCCAACGTGGAAGTGCTGCCAGTATTTTTGGTACGCTTCCCTTAACGACAGTTTTAATTTAATGTAATCATAGTATTGTAAATATAGTTATAAGATTTCGTTTCATTACATAAATATTATAAATTCTATTAAAATATACATACAATTTTCTTATTACATCATTTATATTTTATGAACATTGTTTTAATAGTATATGCAATATTGAAGAAGATATTTTCTTGTTTAAAATTATTTTATTTTAAACTTTAACATATGGCCAGGATACTTGGGTTACTTTAGCAAATGATACTTTCTCTATTCAAATGTTAGATTCGATGAGGTACAGATTCCTTCAGCAGATCTCCTTCTATTCAGCGAATCACTGAGTTTGATCACTTGAGATCACTTTGCACCCCTTATTACAAAAGAGAAACAAAATTTATAAGTTTTTTTAAGAAAAGAGCATACATTAAAGGCCGGCAACGCATCTCCTGATGTTGCGGATGTCTATGGGCTGTTGCCTCACCACTCCCCATCCCGAGAGCCTCTTGCCCGTTTGCCCCCTCCTATATATAAAAAAGTGCGTTCAATCATCCAAAAATAATCTGCTTAAAAGATAGAAATGCTTACAAGAAGAAAGAAGAAATGCTTAAAATCAGGAAATGTATTAAAATATCAATCTCTAGTTAGGAATTATGTTGTGTTCAACAAACAATACCGAATCCTAAATAGTATATTTCATTACGAGTGTGGAAAGTCTGTCATTGCAAAGAGTTCGGACAAATGTCTACCCGAGCCGAGGCGCGAGCCGAAGGTGAGGGTTGACAGTCGGAACAAGTTGCAATGACGGTTCCGCACATATACTGAACAACTATTTTTAATACAGTTGCGAAAAAATGAACCAATTTAATAGAATCATAATAACAAAATAAACTCAACTAAAATGGCGCCAACCGTAAAAGAATATAAGCAGAGATTTTTTTTTGATATCTTCACCCATTTTGGGTAGGCAAAGGGAACTATGCCCATACAGCCAAGTCTTAAGTAGATTTTTTTTATTGATATGAAATGAAAATGAAATTTAATGAGATAAAATGAAATAAAACCTAACCTAACTCATTGAATCAACTAATTAAATCTGATATTGAAACAAATTAGTAGCTTCTATTTAGAAATATTTGCAAAAATCATAAAAACTTCGTGGTTGGTTTTTTCTTTTTAATAGACATTATTTTGACAGTTGGGAAAGAGAACGCAAGAGTTCGGAAAAGGTAAAGATAAAGCACGAGTATGTAATAGCCCACATCCCGAACGCTATACGTCCCTGCAATACGCCACTTTTAGAGCAACTGTATTAAAAAAGTACTTTATAGAACTTTTGCCTGTTTGTAAGTTTGTTTGTATGCCCTAGCACAGAATAAAAAATTACTGAATAGAAACGGTCGGGACATATAGGCGATATATTATCACGTTAGCTGCATACCATACCATACCAGTGGAAGGCTCCTTTGCACCGGGTGCCGGCTGGATTATGTGTACCACAACAGCACCTATTCCTGCAGTGAAGCAGTAATGTGTAAGCATTACTGTTTTTCGGTCTGGAAATTACTGGGCAAATGAGACTTGACAACTTATGTTTCAAGATGACGAGCGCAGTTGTAGGGCCGCTCAGAATTTTTGGGTTTTTCAATAATTCCAAGTGGCATTGTAATGGACAGGGTGTATGAATTACCATCAGTTGAACATCCTGCTCGTCTCGTCCCTTATTTACATATAAAGATAAAAAATAGTATTTTTCCTAGGGGAACACGTCGCGGGCAACAATTAGTAAGTATAATATGATATTTATTTGATCTAATCACATAATTTGCAACATAAGATGGATCAATGAGATTATTGCCTACGTAACAATGGCGTGTTATCCTGTGGGATGTAACGTTGGATATTAATAAAGAGAGACGTATCCGAGGAGTGTCCGACAGCGGCGTAGCTTCCTCATCAGCGGCAGGAAGACACCAATCTGATCTGACTCACCATTGGTCGAAGGTAATATGCTATCTAATATGCACATTGTTTTATTTTAATGTTGTATTTAGGTATTCAGTTATAACTTATACGCGCTAGAGGTCGCCCATAGGTGGTAATTCGACCATAATTCATAAATAAGGCGATTATTGTTTTATATTAGAGTTTTTGTTATGAAAATGTATGAGTAATTTTAATAGAATGTTATGGGAATAATTACCTCCTTAACCGTTTAATTACTTTGTTTATACAAGATGGGGCAAACGGGCAAGAGGCATCTTCATCTCAGATCATCGACTCCATATCTTTGGAGAATATGGAGGTAATGGCAATGGGGCGGTAGTTGGACGGATCCGAGATACATTCTTAGGGATCGGGTAGACTAAAGCCACTGAATTGATTTTATGTATTATATTTTATCAATTGAACATTTCTACTGAGAAAGTTTTTATTTATGACTCTAAAAGGTGCAACCGAACTTCGCACTGTGTCGTCCGCCAAGACCGGTACGAAGTCCCTGTCGGTTGCGATATTGGTCGCAATAATGCTCACTATCGATAACGAGGTCCTACTGACAAAATCATACTATTCTATAACAGACTTCTTTTCAGATGCTTCAATCAAGTGATATTCTAAAATAGCATTTATTTAATTTAATTACTTTCTAACTTATGTCACACTTAATGTTTTTACTAATCATTTGACATTTTATCATCCAATTCCAGTTATAAAGATAGCAATTTATGTACGTACCGTCATTGTCTACGTTCATATTTCTTTGACAACTTGTAACTATTAAATTCAAATATTTTGTACGCTACAGTATGCCTGCAAGGAATGGAGAACTTTTATTGTGATTTGTAACATCTTATATGACTAAAATATGAATGACTTTCTAGTCATTTGTCACGTTTGTTTTATGATTAAAATAAAAACGACAAAATAGATTTAAGAAATTATCTATTCAATTACAATAATAATACTTAGTTTATTATTTAAATATAAGTTAAATTTAAGAATAATAAAGGTGTGATTTTAGTATCAAGAGCAATTTAAAACATGAATCAATGTAATAGTTTAAGACAAGTAAGTTAAGAATTAAGATTATTATAAGGTCTCAGTTGCCGGCACGGTCACAAGTGAGTCCAGTAGTCCTGGTTGGTCTTTCTTTCCCAGTGGAAGAAAAAGAATTTCTTCTAACCCAGCCGTATATATTTCTATATATGATGGAATGAAATGAATTATTAAAATATCTAAAATATTGAACGAACTAGTTGAAACTGGATTCAATATCCATTATGAATTATATCAATCGTCAAAATAAACTGTAATCCTGTTCTATCGATGGCTCCCGGCCGTGTATCGATTTTACAAAAACGCAGCCCCGGGGCTTCGTAATTGTGAAATTAGCGTCGCGTCGTCGAGATCAAAGGATTGCCGCTTTTGATAACGCGATAACTTTCGCGGGTGATCGCACCGGTTCTGTGTGGGGGTTGAGATGGGTTGGGAGGGGGAAAACGGTGGCTACATGTTCGATTTGAACATAATCTTATAGGTTTTTACACGGTCTAGTAAAAAAAGAAGGACTCCGCGCCGTGATATTAGCAAGTGAAGCACCTTTATGCTAGTGTGTGTGCGGTTACGTGTATACCAGTTACACAATTTTTTCACCCTTAAATAATCATATATCCACAAATACTTTTATAGTATTGTTTTTACACTTTTTCACAACGCCCCACTGCATTTTTAAAATACTTTATTGCGACGCAAACTGATCTGTCACAGACGATGGCAAATCTCATAATGGCGGTATTCCGATTGGCTTGTATTAGTGTAAGTGTATGCGTAGGGCTATATATTTACACGTTTACCGGCTTGTTTTAGTGCCTCACTGTTATGTAAGGTGACACGGAGTGCTTTGTTTTTTACTCGTCCGTGGGTTTTTATTGGAAAATGTATGTCCGTCTAGGTTTATCTGTAAAGCGGCGAAGGACAGTGTGTGCTTAGCTATAAAAAAAAGTTAAAAATAAAACTAAAAAACACGCATGGTTGAAATTAAAAATGAATATCAATTCCTTATTTACGATAGATGAAAAAATTACATAAATTAACAAAAATCTTATTTCGCAAATTTAAAAATGGAACAATTATATCAAATAAATGTATTTTCATCGGTCCTCGATAAATCTACGAAGTTTGATCGAAATCTGGCCGTTTAGAGTGGGTCAAAACGCGCCCAAATATTTCGGTTACAAACAAACATACATACAGGTGAAGCTGATAAAAAGTGTGTTATAAAATTAGCTATTGTAGGCACAAGCCTTAGATATATAGCTTACGCAGCTTATCTCCACAACAAAACGCCCCAGCGATTGACAAAACATTTGGACATCAAAACTGACGACTCACGCCTGTCAGCGTTCAATGAAACGTTGAATACCTACGCAGAGAAATAAAAAAAGTTGATTATTATAAAATGTTTGATCCGCGCCAGTAGCTACCGGCTAAGTAGGCTTTTGTGAACGCGACGCTCGTCAACTTGTAGACAAAGAGACGCTGATGATATTAAGGTTGGTTCGTAATAATAAACCCGTTAATCTTGTTAAATATTTTTACATATATAGGTATCAAACATTAACATAACACAGCGGGAGTAACCCCATATATTTATAATAATTATGGTAACATGTTATTGTAAACTAATTATCTGCATCAGATTTTTTTTAACATAAGGCACACAGAAGTCATTCATTGTGGTTTGTAGTATCGTGTGTTAGTCAAACACTAAATTTTATTCATATTTATTCTAATTTTTATAACCTTTACGGATAAGCGGCAGGTATCTTATATATATGTATATATATAATGAAAATGGTCTTTGTTTTTGAGGCTCAATCACGCCTATACCACTGATCGTATCGATATGAAATTACCACTATTCGGTGTGAAATTTATCCTTGATGACTTATTTATTTCAATTCCAACTTTCCTTCTTTTAAAATTCCCAACGAACGGAACGGCTAGTAATAATATAAATTCAAAAAATATGAGATTGTTTTAAAATTAATAGCTGTCCTGGTGGCAACCATGGGTTTTGAACCAAAAGTGTTAAGATTATGAAAATTATATAATCAGAGACATTTTACGATTTTTAAACTCACATACATATAATTTTTTGAGAATTTATAGTATATATTTACAGTTATATAAACTGAACATTTTGTACATAACAAAAAAAAACAAACAATAAAAAATACATTTGTTCGAATGCATACCTAATTATAATTTAGTATTCTATTTTAAATCATAAAAAAATAAAATATAATAAAAGAAATTTGCTCTTAGCTATTTTTAATTATATCACATAATATTATTATTACAATACATTCAGTTAACATAATATTATGTTTTACAAAACTTGCAACATCTCTTGGTCTAAGCTTACAAAATGTTTATAGAAAACAGTATTAGAGGCTTCCGTTTATCACCATTTATTTACCACATTGTTGCTCGGCTTTACTAATTGTAAGACAGATGGACAGACCGGCCAGTAACGATGGGAAACCGCCGCGTTTATTGTTATTTAAATAAACATTAATTTTGACAAGGAAATTACGACACCGTTGGTTGTTGATGTATGAATGAACACGTAACAATAACCTCTGTATTGTAATATATTAAGACTTAACCATCTAAAGACAAACATAAACTAAAAACTAAAATAGGTTTTAAAATCTTAAAACAAAACTGAACATCAAAAACTATCACCCATTTCTGGAATGACTTGAGAAGAACGGACGTAAGGCTAGGATTACTATGGATGCGAGTTCTGACGAAAATTTGTTCTGACGAGTTCTGACGGATTCGTCAGAAGAAATAAACGCCTGGTATCCAATGACAGTGTTTACACTGGCAACGAACCACTCGAGCGTTCAAACTAGTTTGATTTTTTCGCACGACCTGCGTCTTCGAATTTCGAGTGATTTGGTTTCCACCATAGATAACGATAAATTGATCAGTCGAGAACGAGAACAGGTGTTTGTGGGATATGAGAGACAAAAATTATCACAACAGATATATATCTCGGCAAAAGTGGGAGAAAGTTGCTACAGAACGTATCCATAGTAACCCTAGCCTAAGGAAGGGCGGTCGCTCCGTTCTCAATATGTGGTATCATGAAAGTCATTTATGGGGTAATAACCCTTACCCGATTAACGTTTTTATAATAAATGATTACAACAATATTGCCCAAATATTATTTACTTGGAACGCTCGTAAGATTTATACAATTGATACCGATCTATGAATCTCCTCAGTGTTAATATGTCCCGGAAAGTTAAAACAATACGGGAAACATCGGTGTTCAGAAGACACTTAAGAGTTGGTATGTGGTAGAGTCTTACGACCATAGTCTTAGAATGTACTATGGTATAGACCCGACAGCAAAAAAAAGGTGACCAAATTTGATATATGAATATGTGCGTTAAGTACTGATTAAATATTCAAAATATTAAGGAGCGAATATCAATCATTGCTGACTGTGTAGTGTGTAGGATTTGTCAATCAAAATCAGTTGAAAGTAAACACAGATCAGAGTAAACTTAGATTCGCTAACGGCCGTTTTCAATAACGTATCTCTAGTTACGGATATATTGCTATCACCATTTAATGACAAGATCTTATCTATCCATAGCTATGTCCAATATAGTAATAGTCAAATGCTATCTGTCGATAGGTTTATGAAATGTAAGTAAGCGTAAATGTATATATTTGTCTACCTCTAGTAAGTTAAACTAAGGATAGATAATATTAAATAAATAAATAATAAAAATTCTTTATTGGTTTTAACAAATTCTCCATAATAAATAGTGGCAAGAACCTCCTTTTAAGTACATATATAATGAATGCTTGTGCCATGAGTCTCCGTTCTTTCTTAGCCTTAAAATAACATATTTAGAGAACTTAATAATATTTTAAATAAAGAAAGGTTATTGAAAACGGCCGTAACTCTATTCTAACGACAACAGCACGAACAACATCAACCGATTTGTTACGAAAAACCGGCGTTAAGTAGTGCCGTTATGTTTCGCATTGGTACCATTTATCCTCTACTATTTTACAGCGGTTCTGTAAGAGAAATACTTCAGGAGGTAATCCACTCTGCTAGATTTGGAGACTCCCCGAGTATTTCCCGTCTTATTTCTGATACATCAGCTCTTCATTGAAGGCAATTCCTCTGCTGTAGCAAGTTAGCATGACCAGTCTTCAGCCTCTTGTCGTCAGCCTCTTTTATTTATTTTTCTTTATTTATACATTCCCTTCCTTCTAATCCACACTTATGACTGCATCGCTCTTTGAGGTCATAGCGGGATATCAGAGCGCCTATAAAATTATCCTTAAGAATAAGGTACGCAAATAGATCACCATAGGGTCCATAGGTGACCCGTACACTCTATACTCCTGATCACATTAAAGATGCTTTAGCATTCGTCAATAGATAGTGGTATGAGCCACTGTTGCCCCGTTGGAAAGAACTTACCTAAATATCATTGCTGCTATCCCTGCTTCTACCGTATTCATTTGGATTAGGCATGATCTTTATTCTTATTCTTCCTTACCTTCAATTGCTACCTTTAAATATATATTTACAGCTTTCTCATTTTAAATATTATTACCTATGTGAAGCAATGCAACAAAAATATACTCAAACGTCATGACTTATACGAGTAAGTTAAAAAATCCAATTCTTGTGAATAAAAAAGCACAAGAGTTGAGAATAGCAGATGCATCAATCCACACGTACTTTATATAAGTAAGGGATTATGGGAGCATTATTTAACATGAAGTATCATCATAGAGTTCCTGTAGGATCATCCGGCCACCACAAGTAGCGCCCGTTAACGAGCAAAAGTAATAAAACTTAAAATGCTATATAGGCCCATGTGGATCAGTCAGTATGAACAAGTCTGAAACTATAAGTCATACGAATATCTGTTCTTAGGAACTATGTCATCGACTTTACTAACATAAAAACTGCATTTATAGATTTAAAAAAAGAACAAGTACTCAGTTCTGGAATTGAATAATAAAACGTACATTATTTCTTTTTAAAATTCGGTTATGTAGGTCTTAAGCAGTAAATGTTACTATGACACTAAAATCTAAAACGAATAAAATGCATTGTTTTTCATATCCTTCAATTTAAATTGAAACAACTGAGTATAAAATATTACATTATAAATTTTGCTCTAACTAATTGACTCCCTAAGACAACTCGAGCCCACTTTAGAGAAACAAACGCAACATACTCGAGCTTGACAGCTCACCCTCATTCAGCATGCCTAAAGAACATTTAACTTCAAAAATGAAATACGCTATACTTAAAGTTGCAACTTTAAGAAAAATTACAGTTAAACATTTCGATATCCAAATCAAAAAACAAACGTAATTATTTAAAAGAAAGAAAAAAACAATTTAAGTTGACAGAAGCCCATTGAGCAGCGAAACTTATTCAAATATCTAAAATTGTTGACAAATTAAGTTCCCTACCAACTCCGTTCCCTTACCACTTGAGAGAGACTCCGAAATTGTATCAAATACAAATTTAAAACTACCCGCACATAATAGCCATGGATCTTAATTCACTGAGATAAAGTCGAAAACGGAAGTGAATTGTCCTTTGGTTCTGAACTAATATCGTGGCAGAAATCGCGAAGGGACGCAGCAGAGATGCTCGTTTTACTAGTTACTCAATTAGGCCCTTTGTATTTGTTTATCTGAGTTTGTATAACGCTAGAGCAGGATAGCCATACGTATATCAATATGTTAGACAAAGAGATAGCATTGTGAGTAATTTGAGTTTCTTTTCAAGTAATACGTTTCTATTTTGAATGGCAAATCGGGAAATGCGTTTTTTTTATTAACGCTCGGATTTTACTTTAGTGTTAACGAATGCTGACGGATGTTGCCTGGTTGGTACAATGATTTTGATTTTATTCGTACCTGCTATAGACGGCTGCGGATTCGATTCCTGATAGATTTTGTTTGATAGACTTACTACTTAATTACCTGATATTTAGATTACTACTAACGATTTGACTTTAGTTTTATGTATACTTCTGCCGTTTAGGGAAATCTCAGATTGGAATATGATCCTAATATACCAATGGAATCTCTTCTACCCTTAGACTCACACGGGGTAGGAAAGAAATAATTGAGATATTGAGTTTGTTTTTATAGTTCTGTACTTCTTAAGGAAAAAAATGGAAGCCTTATAACATCACTTTGTTGTCCATCTGTCCGTCCGTCTGTCAAGACCCTTTATCTCGGGAACGAGTGGAGGTATCGAGTTGAAATAAAAAAGATGTATACAAATGATTAACACTAAATGAAACTGAATGAAACTGATGAATGAATGAATTAACACTAAAGAAAACTTACATCATTTGTATAATTATGGATTTCCGCAAAGTAACGCCTAATTCAATAAATTTTCAAAAAAGATGTAATCAAGTCTACAGTCTCTTGAAGCTATGAAAAAATAAAACTTCTAAGGTAACTTAAGAAAAACTGAAAAAAAAAATACTAAAATAGAACATAAACAAACACGCACAGACAAGAAATTAACCCGTTTTAGTGAGTTTCTAAGTAAAAGGCAAGCGAGCCCAAGGCACATCTCCTACCAGATGGACCGACCAAATAAAAGTCTCCAGGTCCCCGAGGTTTTATTCCGTCGTCAGGGTCGCGATGGACAGGAGCCGATGGAATCAAATAGTTCACTCCAAGTGTGGACCACTTGCTGATGAACACGATCCTCAGTCATGAGGGAACGACTAGAGAGAGAGTGATAAGGCAGAGGGTAGGGCACTAATCAACATGAAACCATATATGTTTTAGACTTGAGGAAATGATTACTATTTTTGCTTATGCATATGCTCAATATATTGCCAATAATTTAATAATAATGAAAGTAAAAATGATCACTACCAGAAAGTGTACTAAGAATACGGGCAGCATTTCCACGTTGGATAGCTAGGCTGATCTGTTGACCGAAATAGCTGCCAGCGCTTGGGTATCCTGTAGCCTTATTGAGGAGTATGGCCCCAGTGTCTTGGCAACGGCACAAAGAGAACTCACAATATTAACTTAATTAGAAATTTACTTTATGATTTTATTTATTAAGTTTGCGAAGTATTTTTATTAATCATTTAAAATTAATGAACAAAAGAAAGCCAAATCTCATAATCTCATTAATGTCTTGTGTGCTAACTTTATAACATCGTACTAAACAGTGGTCTCATGCCGTTGCCATATGGGAACGGCAGCAGACAGGAGGTTAATGCCCAATGCCCACTGAAAGTATAGGACCAAAGCTATATATTATATAGGAACTACTTACTTCCACTTATGCACATACTTGTATATTTATGGATATATTTTCATTAATAATTTTCCTCATTTACATCTTATTATTTAACTTTTCATGGTAAAAAACAATACTGTTTTTAACATATATACATCAAGAAGAGTGACATTATTTAAATACCTTGACGCAATCCTGTATTCATAAAAAATGGGGTCGCAATGTACAAAAAATCACTTGATCAGTGAAAATCTTAAAGTTGTCGTGCGTTTGTATTCGTGTCAGAGTCGATTTGGAAAAGTTCTCCCCCTAAGCCTGTGATTGAGCAAATATTGATGTGACTTTGTGCGATCGACGCCCGATGGTGCATAAAATATCACCAACTCAAATATGACATGTTTATGCAGTAGGTATAAAAATATAAAATTAGATTACAAAACATTCTGTTGTTCAATATGACTGCGAAACTTTCTAAAACCTGTGAAAAACAACATTTTAATCGGCTAGTTTTAAAAATTGTTAATACATAAAATGAATCTAAAGAAATGTTGCTTTTTTTATTTATCCTACTAATATCTTCCCTTTCTTGTGTGCGTCCATGCAGAATGGGACGTCGCTATGACAACTTAAATAATACTACTTAAATACTGAGATAAAATGAACAACAGTTCTTTCAAATAACAATGAACACTGAATCATTAGTCGTAGGACTAACTGCATAAAACCATCCCGTATGTAGTAACCCCTCAAGTGACGGGTGTATAATGAACTCTTTACCGCGCGGGCTCGAGCCTATCCCCTATCCTCGACTTGTTTACACAAATCATATTGAGATACATTTGTTTAGTAAATCTATCAATGTAGTTCATTTTGCTTAGTGACGATTGAAAACTCAACTTGTTCTTTTTAAAGTCTTTATGATAATCTCGATCACAACGTAATACGAAAAGATATCACAACCGTTTGTATGTAATATGTCTCTGCTACTCCCAGCCATGACGTATGGTTGTCAACCATGGGCACTACCCAACGACAATCTCAACAAACTAAAAGGATATCAACATAACATAGAAAGAAGTATACTAAGATTAAGAAAAGTGATAGAATAAACTTATAAGAAGTAAGAAAAAGGACAAACATTGCAGACGTATCACAAATTATTAGTAAACTCAAATGGCAATGGGCAGGACACCTAATAAGGGCCAAACAAGAAAAATGGGCCAAAATAGTAACAGAATTGTAAAAGACAGAGAGGTAGGCCGAGTCGTAGATGGAGTGACGATTTAAAAGATCCCGCTGGCATGACGTAGAGCAGAAAATGTTATGACCGAGAACACTGGAAGAGCCTGGGGGAAGTCTATGCGAAAGCAAAACAATCTGTGCCGATGTCTACTGCAAACTAAATGGAAATCTAAAACTATCTACAGACTATTATTAATGGCTATTATTATTATTATTATTATATCTCTGTATACATAATAATAATCGTAATCACCGAGTGTTCTGACGACCTCCAGGAATTCACTCCTGCTGAAGAATTTTGGATGCTAGCGTAGCGCTAGATTCTATCGTAGTCTTGCATTTATTTGGTAGAGTCAGATATCTAGAAACCTGAGTCACCAGTGGAAGGGTCCTTTTGCACAGGATGCTGGCTATATTATCGGTACCACAACGACGCCTATTTCTGACTTGATGCAGTAATGTGTAAGCATTATTGTGTTTCGATCTGAAGTGCGCCGTAGCTAGTGAAATTACTGGGCAAATGAGAATTAACATCTTGAAATTAATGAGTTTGTGATTTTTAAGGTAGGTACTATCAATCAAATTACACAGAAATTACGAGGTATTTTCAGCTGAATACGAGACAGGTGCGAGTAAGAGCGTTCACATTTTTTTTATGTAAATTAGGGACGAGACGAGCAGGACGTTTAGCTGATGGTAATTGATACGCCCTTCCCATTACAATGCAGTGCCGCTCAGGGTTCTTGAAAAACCCAAAAATTCTGAGCGGCAATATAATTGCGCTCGTCACCTTGAGATACAAGATGTTGATGCTATGTCTCATTTGCCCAGTAATTTTACTAGCTACGGCACCCTTCAGACCGAAAGACAGTAATGTTTACACATTACTGGACAAACAAAACTAAAAGACATACAAAGAAGCCTTCCACTGGACCAGCAACGCTTTTCTGGCTATACTCTCTAGTATCTCTGTCTTGGGCGGAGGTGATAACTTACTATCAGGTGTCTAGTACGCTTGTCCGTCCATTAGTAACTCCATTAGCATTAGCTATAAAACCTTATTCTACCAAATGAAGCAATAAAAACATATTATTACTAATACTCATAAAATATCAAACGTACTAGATTCCCACCTTAAAACACATTAAAAATCTCACGTCTACGATGCTTAAATGAAACAAATTTGTTAATTTCTATAATCAATTAACTATTAGAGTGTTGTTTTGTAAAATAGCCGTAGGGTTCTTTGTCTGAGTCTAAAATCTGGCTGAGTGTACTTCATCAAGTACTCTTAAGTTTATAGAAGGGTTGTAGATTGTTTTAAAACAATTTGATATATTGTTATTTTTACGGCTTTTGACTTTAGAATCAAGTGGTAATTGTTCTTGGTTTTAACTTTGACTTTACAATGATCTTGTTCTATATTTGATATTGTTGGTTGTCGTGAGAAATTTGTGAAAGAAATATATTTATTAACAATTAGTTTGCGATACAAAAAATTCTTGCCAATGCAGCTGGTTATTTTGAGTTGCTTTCCCACCTATTCAAACAACTACTTAGAAATTCTTAATTACATTATCATTACGCAAGCCCCCTTAATAATAGTCTACTAACTTTAAGCATTGCTAATTCGCACTCTGTCTTCTTCTATTGACCTAAGTCAGAATGAGTAAAATCACTCCTTAGCGGCTGTTTTAAGTTAGCGGACCATTATGAATAATGGGGAAGCTCTTTAACATTGTAAGTTTATGAATATTTCACGGCTCATAATGCGCTAGTGTGTAGGTGTCTGTTCTATTACTATTACAATAGAGAACCATGCGTCCATCACTTTCAGACCATAAAATCATTGTGATACCTCAATTTCATATCAAATCACATTCATGACGAGGGACTTGGAATTTATAGTACACTAGCTGATTCGACAGACGTTGTTCTGAACAAAATAAATAAAAAACTGTTATTTTTTATGAATTGTCAATAATATTTCATAATATCAAGAATTATTTTATAAAATATGCTCCCTGTTGTTATAATGAAATTGTTTTACGGCAGAACTGTCAACCGTGCGCCAATAAATTTTCTCATAGAAAATATGTCCATACAAAATGAATATTGAAAATAAAAATAATTATGGGTCCCAAATCGAAATAAAAACTATCCTATCTCTCAAGTTGACCTAAACTGCACTCCATGAAGTAATCCCCATTAAAATCCGTTCGTTAGTTTAGGAGTCCATCGCGGACAAACAACGTGTCACGTAATTTATATATATTAAGACTAGCTGACCCAGAAAACTAATAGTATTGCCATATAAAGTAACAACAAAAAATCAATAATTAATAATAGATATAAAAATAGATGACGACCGATTCTCAGACCTATCAAATATATCGTACATAAAATTTATCGTACTACAATAATCATTATATACGATTGCGATCTTGCAACTCTATTGCGTATCTGTGGATGGAATAGAATAATAACTATATAAATGATTTAAATTTTCTTTGGTGATAATTCAGCCAATATTTGTCTTTAAACAATTCTCTCGGAGTCGGAGTGTTGATCGTAGACGGATGAAAATTCGAAGTGGTATGTATTTTTTAATGCTGAATCATAATAAAATAAAATTTAAAAATAAATTGTTAAAAAAATAAACAAATATATTTAGGGGTGGGTGGCCCTTATCATTTAGGGGTATAAAATAGATATTGGCCGATTCTCAGACCTGGCTTGGCACCGACTTAAAACCTATCAATAGGTAGCACATATATAATAGTATTTTATTAATATTAAAGGTAAAGGTTTGCATAAGAGGTGTATTAAATTAAATTTTTAGTTATTGTATACTTTTCAGTTTTTGAAGTCGGTTTTTTTAAACGCAGTGTTTTTTATTCTCAAAAAAAATCTCAAAATCTCAAAAAATACTACAATCAGGGTGACATTGACTTTTGTATCATTTAAGGCTTGCTTTTTCAAAGTGTTAATTACGCCTTTTCCTAATTAATTTAATTATGTAGATCGTTTCCATCGCATTTGTGAACTAAGATACTAAATATAATGTTCTATTAAAAGGGATAAAAGGCTATTTTCTCAAAAAAGGATATTTTCTCAAAATTGATACCTTTAGAATCCTTTTTGATGTCATTTCTAATATACTAGATACTACTACCGCTTTGGAAACAAATGGCGCTCTGAGAGAGAAAAAGCGGCGCAAGAAACTCTCCCAGCATTCTTTTTTTTGCGCTCTCTTCAATAAAAATATACAAAATAGTACAGTTATTCTATCGCTATAAAATAATCATAATCTAGTCCCAGGCTGTCCGATCAATTAGATATTCAGCTGTTAGTGTTTTATTAGGTCAAGCGGGGGTCGATGCGCGCCACGTGCCAAATGGAACAGTGAAAAGTTAAAGTGATAACTCCGCTTAACTAATGAATACTCCAGGTTTTGTGCATCGTTACCGCTGCAACGTCGAGGGTTCCTCGTTACCGCTCTCTCCGTGATTAAGTGGGATTTTTCGTGACATTCGCTTGTGTAAATGGAGTGCGACCAAAAAGTTTTAGAGACGAGTTTTGTGATGCAATTTTAAATTGTAATTACATTTTATTTGTGACTTATGGTTTTTTTATATGAAAATAACGGACGAAACGGGCAGGATGTTCAGCTGATGGTAATTAATACGCCCCGCCCATTACAATGCAGTGCCGCTCAGGATTCTTGAAAAACCCCAAAAATTCTGAGCGGCTATACAATTGCGCTCGTCACCTTGAGACATAAGATGTTAAATCTCATTTGCCCAGTAACTTCACTAGCTACGGCGAACTATTGTTATATAACTTGTAGATACCATCATTAAATCTGACGGGATGGGACCAAACTAGATATTAGTTCAAATGACCGATATTTGCTGTAACAAAATTAAAAAAAAACAGCATTTGAAGAAAAACTTCTGAGTTAAGACATCAGTTGAAAATGATCCATTTTTTTACGCTTTTCGACATTTTCTTTGATTATAATTTAAAAAAACAACAATCATCCGAAATCTTCATTTAAAACAACGGATGAATGTAATTTTATAACAAAGTAATATGGATGCAGCGAGATGTGAAACAATGTTAAGTTCGAGAACCGTCAAAAATACGACTAATTTTAATTGCGATTGTTGATACAGTACTGTGTTACTGTCAGGGCTGCCCCTTCGACGTTTAAGGGAATATTTCTGTCGAAAAAATCATTATTAAATTTTAGGTTAAATCAAATCACAAAATTTATAGTAGGTATCTAATTTTATACGACTATTTTTTGGCATTGATGTATCACTGAAAAATTTATATTATTATTAGTTATTTATATTTTGCATTTATTTTCTTCTATTCTTATGATATGATAATAATTTTTACATGGAATAGGAGGTTACTTACAAATTAGGACAATATCCACCATCTGGATGTGTGGCGGAATTTTCTTCCACGTACTACAAAGGTGTGGAATCGGCTTCCTTATTCCAGGATAGCGATACGTCGTGGGTACCTTCAAAAAAACACTTTTCTTAAAGGCTGGCAACGATCCTGTAGTTCCTCTGGTATTGCAAGAGAATGTGGGCTGCTCATTCTCTTTTAAAATTGTTACTTTGTACCAAATTCAAATATTTTTATTCAAAATTCCTATTTTATGTTTAAATGTGTTATATCACTTATTTAAAGTCAAAAACTACCACCCATTCCAAAAAGTATGCCTCAGATCATAATATTTTATAAGATGGTATAGATCATAGAAATGTTCTTTATTAGTATAATTTTGTGATTAAAAAACAATCCTCTAGAAGTTTTTAGTAAGTAAGTAAGTAAGTAAGTATATCTTTATTTGGAACAAACACTACAAATACACGTGAACATTTACAAAATATAATAACAAATAATATGAAAAAACTTATCTAAACAATTACTATAATATGCCTAATCTAAGTAAAACTAACATACATTAAAAAACTAAAGTAAGGCTTATTCTATATAAACATAATAAGGTGGTATTTGCAGTGTTATGTCCCAAAAAGGTTTGCTACTCAGCATATTAGTTGGGTATCACCCAACACTGATTTTCAGTAGCTACCTTCAATAAGCCGGCCGTCGCGATAACAGCCACAAGTGTTTCCATTATTAAATACAATAATTATGTAATAAATAAAAAATAAATAAATGATAGTACTCAAAACACAAGGTAAAAAATAATATTATAGTAGACGGCTAGATCGTAACAGTTATTAATTAGATATATATTGATTATATAATATATAAAATTCTCGTGTCCCGGTGTTTCTTACCAAATTCCTCCGAAACGGCTGCACCAATTTGTATGAAATTTTGTGTGCATACCGGTTTTTTTATATTTTTTATTTTATATGCCCAATATATAAATATATATACACATACATATATACACATACATATATAAACATATATATCCATATATACATATACACATTAAATATATTCATTCAAACTATGAAAGAGATTTGCGGCGTGATTTTTTTTTAAACTACATATTAAGATTTATTTTGAGAGAGGCTCAACTGAAGTGTAAACAAATACGTTTTATATTTATTTCTAAAGGTATAAACACTATTTATATTACGAAGGGGAGGAGGTAAGTCATTCCATATTTTAGAATAATTATAACAAAAGCCTCCTTCGAATGCCGCTGACCGGTGTGGTGGTACACAGAGCAGGTAAGGAGAAGCTCTCGTGTGATACTTGCAAGTGTCAGCAGACCATCGTAACTTGGTATAAAGATATTGTGGAATTTTATTGGGTATGTGGTAAAAAGTTTTATAAGAATGCACTGTGATGTTAATAGTTGTACGAGTATTCTTCAGGAGTACTTCACATTAGCTACCACTCAATAATCAGATTTAAAAAAATCAGTGGCAGGTGAATTTAATTATTTTATTTATTTTATTTTATCTATATATATAAAAATGAATTGCTGTTCGTTAGTCTCGCTAAAACTCGGGAACGGCTGGACCGATTTGGCTATTTTGGTCTTGAATTATTTGTGGAAGTCCAGAGAAGGCTTAAAAGGTGAAATAAAAACAACAAATTTGTTTTTCCTTTGATGTGTCCATACATAATTTCTATGAGAGAATTTATAGACGCACGGTTTGACAGTTCTGCTGTGAAACAATTTCATTACGACAGCAGGGTGCATATTTTACGAAGTAATTTTTGATGTTATGATATATTATAGTCAAATTCATATAAAAACATTGTTTTATTTATTATATACAGAACAACGTCTGTCGGGTCAGCTAGTATTCAATATAAACGTGTGGCAGCCCTAGTTATTGTGTTATTCCGCATCTTGAGCCGTTCGCTATTTTTTATTCGCCTTACTCTTTGTTTAGCTGTTGAGTCTTTCTAGCATAATGCTAACACTGTTTCAGTTTAAAGACCTATTTAAATCTTAATTTATAATATGTTTAGATTTAGGTTAGTTCTACACTGGCCTTCAAAAGTAAGTATCACACTTTTAAAATTGGGATAACGTTTTAAGTTCACAAGATATACTTTCGAAATAAAAAGGACTCCAAAGAGAATTTAATTTTGTACATAAAAACTTTATAGTCGGTAGCCTTCTTTTAAGAATTGGCTGAAAAAAAACTTCAAAAACAAAACCATTCCTTTTTCAAAGTGGACGTTTCCGAATTACAATTTTACCATTCACATTTTTCTTTCTGTTTTAATTTTTTTTCAAGATCGATGGGTCTTGTTTTAAAAATTTATGATAAAAAGCACATAACATTTATTTATCATGCCTTTTTCAGTTGAAGAATGTGCTAGGATTATGGCTTTTCTGGAACTAGGCATCAGTATGCGTCGCACTGCAAGAATGGTGGGTGTGACGGTACGAACGGTCCAGATGGTAAAGCGAAGGTACGAAGAGACTGGACACCATCTGAGGAGACCTTGTAATGGCAGACCCAGGTGTACCAGTGCCCGAGAAGATCGTTATATTATTTCCACTGTGTTAAGAAATAGCCACCAAAATGCAGTTGAAGTCCAGCAACAGCTACTTCAGACCCGGAGGGACTACATTAGTGACAGTACAGTGAGAAGAAGACTTGCTGAAGCAAATTTGAAACCCCGAAGACCAGCGAGTGGCCCAAAACTCAAGAGACAGCATCGAGTAGCAAGACTGCGATACGCCCGTGAACACATGCAGTGGGATGAAGAAGAATGGTCAAGAATTTTGTTTGCAGATGAGTCTCGATTCTCCCTTTACACTTCTGATGGAAGGCGAAGTGTTTACAGGCGACCTGGTGAGCGATACCTTCAAGCCTGCATCTCAGAAAGAGTCCAATACGGTGGAGGCAGTGTACATGTATGGGCTGGCATATCTTCAGAAGGTCGCACAGAGCAAGTAGCCATAGAAAATGGCACCCTCACTGGGCAAAGATATGCTCAAGAGATTCTCAATGAGTATGCAGGGCCGTATTTAGCAAATATGGGTGGTGGATCGATGCTGATGCATGATAATGCCCGGCCACACACGGCTCATATCGTACAAGAGTATATTCAGGAGGTCGGTATCAGCGTGATGGCTTTGCCATCAAGAAGTCCTGATCTCAACCCGATTGAACACGCCTGGGATGAGCTTGGGAGGCTAGTCAGAAATCGCAGACCACCACCTACTACCCTCAGGGCACTAGAGCAGGCCCTGGTAGAAGAATGGGAGAATATTCCCCAACATCGGCTCCGAAACCTAGTGTTCAGTATGCCAAACCGGCTCGAAGCTGTAATCAGAGCTCGAGGAGGCAATACCAGTTATTAAAAATTAAATAACATGTAATACATTTTAGTTGAATTTTTTTACACTAAACTAAAAATGTCTATTTTCATTGTTTTATCTTTTTTAAGTTAACAATGTTACTTATGTATAATTTTAGTTTCTAAGAATTAAAGCATATAAAATTTGCAACAAAACGTTTTTAATCTTAAATCTCTACCTTCTATAGTTAAGAAAAAAAAAAATAATTTGAAAAGTGTGATACTTACTTTTGCAGGCCAGTGTATATACTTATAGTGCGACCTAAGTTGTTAAAACGCGCTTCAGGAACAACTAGTTGGGCAACCTAGCGAAACCAGATAGTCGAAATCCACTACATTTTAAGCAACTGTTCGCTTTCAAACTTAGTCATTTATAATTATTATTTATATATACTATTAATCATTTACAGAAAGAATCTTAAAAGCTAACATAGTCCCGCAAAACTGTTTGGACAGTTTGTCTGCAGGATCAAGTCTCTTGTAATACATTAGTGCTTATTAGAACATTGATTTTATGCAAGTGTAATTAACAAATATTGATAAAAAATATAATAAAAAATCTATTTTTAATTTTAAGGCAGTGTTGACAGTAATTATTTCTTAAGTTTAGTTTTAAATTTCATTTTACTGGTTTCTAGTCGGATGTCCTCAGGCAAGCTGTTTAATAGATAAGGTAGGCGTTTTTTCAAAGTCCTATCTCCGTAGTAGTTATTGATTCTAGGAACTTCGAACTTACCAGCGGATATCAACCGAGTATCGTGGTCGTGCAAAATTGGGTTATTTTCTTGATTGCCATGATTGTTAATGGCTAATAAGTACTTATGTTTTAAGCTTACTGTCAATACTTTACATATTTTAAATAATTTTCTATAATCATTTTTAACTTTTTTGGTGACGAGAAATTTTAAAAATCGAATATATATATATATATAAATCATATTATACTTCGTCGCCATATTGTAATTACTTTTTCAAACTTATGTCAAATCACTGCACGTTTCATACTAAACTAAATTTCAATTTTTACTTAGGTAGCCTCTCATTACGTAGTATTTACATCCTCTTTGTAGTTGAATTTGAAAAGTACGCTTCGTTTGGCATGTCGTACTGTACAGCTTATACTTAAAAAAATAATTCTTTCAATTATCGTTTTTATATTAATAAAAACAATTCTATGTATTATTTCTCAAATTTTATAGTAAGTGGTACCAAATGGTAAATGTTTTTTTTTTATGGAACAGGAGGACAAACGAGCGTACTGGCCACCTGGTGTTAAGTGATCACCGCCGCCCACATTGTCTTGCAACACCAGAGGAATCACAAGAGCGTTGCCGGCCTTTAAGGAAGGTGTACGCGCTTTTTTTGAAGGTACCGTATCGTCCCGGAAACACCGCACAAGGAAGTTCACTACACAGCTTCGTAGTACGAGGAAGAAAGCTCCTTGAAAACCGCACTGTGGAGGACCGCCACACATCCAGATGGTGGGGGTGATATCCTAACTTGTGGCGTGTCGTGCGAAGGTGGAAGGTGGTATATGTATTAAGTTACAAATAAATTAAATCCCTCGCAAAATTCTTTTATTGGCCATTAAGAATTTTTGGCCAATCAATGATGTTGGCTTATTAATTATTCTTTAGCATTATATACATACAATATTGTTGCATAAAGGAAATATTAATTCTCTGGGCAAAACACAACACACACAGAAGTGAGAATTTAATCAAGGCGGGGGCGTGGAGCATAATATTAAACAAAACAATTTTTTTGTTCTAAAATAACATTTTCAAATTATTGATATAATTATAGTGGTGTACAAATATTCTGGTTAATTTAGGTCTAATTAATCACTCTGGTTAAAACTTTACAGTCCCGAGTGGGACAACACAGTCTCACCACTAATAATATTATTAATTAAAACCCACAAAATTAAGTGTCAGTACACCTAAAGTAGTTCAATAAATAAAAAAGGTGAACACCTTATAACATAAAATTGGTATCTGTAATAAATATTAAACTTATACATTTTAACATTTGCAAACATTTATATGATGAATATGTATGTTTTCGAGTCATGGATGTTTATAAGTGTTTATGTATTTAATTGTCTATTCGCTATTTTAGTTGTAGAATATAATAATACATATTGTAATGTTATGAAATATGAAAGAAAACAAAATATGAGGAAACTAGCCTTCCTAAATAAGTTTTATGTACCTAAATATAACAATGTATATGGTAAAAGAACCTGTAACTATGTATTACCTAGGATATTAAATACATTACCTAATGATATAATAGATATATATCTGCAAAAGAAAAATTTCAAACTAAAGCTAAAAAATACTATATAGAAGCTAATAACCAGGAATACCTATGATGTATATTTTTAATATAACTAGTATATGTTATATTAAGTCTTAAGTAATTAAAACAATTATTGTAATGCGAACTTACCGCTCGCACATAAACCTTAGAGGTTTTGCGAATATGTCCATATATATTAAGATAATTTGATTCATTGAATAAATAAATAAAAAAATTGTGTAAGTAAGTATATTGTATTAAATATATCGTTGTCTGGTCTTATATTTAATATAGATTACAATTTACAGTTTTTTTTTAATTAATAGGACGATTGAAAAAAATATAATATGAAAGTAAATTTTTATTGATATACAATGATGAAGACAAACCACTGAAGTGATTTCAGCACAGATTGAGAGATTGTATACGTAGAGTCAGAGATAATACAGTCTGAGATTGGTTTTATTTGATTTGGGATGATATTGAATGTTACAGTCTGATTCACATACAGGCAGATAGGAAAGTGACCACAAAAATATGATTAAAACTGTTTGTGTCAACTTTTTCGACATGTTTCTTTAGTCTGTGGTGACACTATAGTGGGTATAAAAGTGCTACACCTAATCGCAATTATCTTTTGAGCAAGCCCATCCACACACCTGCTCTGCCCATTACAATAGTGAGCCGCTCAGGACTTTAGTACTGAACCTAAACATCTGCGCGACCACGAAGTCGCATTTTCGCTGATCTTATAATTTAAATTTTCTCATTATACACAAATAAAATTTGAAAAACAAAATCTTATGAACGATACGGGATTCGAACCCACGACCTCCGGTGTTCCGTGCCGGTGCTCTAACCAACTGAGCTACCGTTCGAGTACCGCCTCGTCATAAAATTCTGTTTGCTTATTATTATTAATCCTAGAAGTGAGGGTTATCACTTTAAAAACATAACATATTGTTTTTCTTATTATTTTTACTTTATAAATATAATAAAAATAAAATAAAAAGCCTTTTGTTTCCTGTAAATGTGCGATTACTGTGATAACGTGGATTTTAACTAAATGCTAATTACAATATAATTTAAAAAAAATATTTTTTAAGAAAACAAGAACCTCTCTCTAGGCGAAGGCCTCCTCTTAAGAATTATATATATCCATGTACTTATCATATATATGTATTTTATAAACACATTTAGTTTAATTAAGATAATATGTACCTCAGTTTCGGCTAGGGTATTAAGTCACTATCTACCGCTCTTCCTGCAGTTAACTCAACCCAACTCCTTCCACATGCGAAAAAGCCTCCTGGGATCATCGTGGGTGCTAAAGTTTACAAATATATTTGCTGATTTACGAAAACATTCCACTTTAGCAATGTACATTAAGTTCAGGTGCGTTAGTCTACCTGGTATATCCCAACATCTGACTTACTTATCTTCTAACATAAAGATGGGGATATCGACGCCCAGAGTTCTCCGAAATCCGGTCTCGAACATTACGTTTCTCTTCACTCCAGGTCTTTTGTATTTTGCTTAGGGCAGCCACCTTAACGATAACCTACATCGGGGATTAATATCTCGGGATTGCCTTGGAATATGTTGAGAGTCTGTGGCCAATCCAGCATAGGATGCACAGGATGCCGGCTAGATTATGGTGACCTCAACGGCGCCTATTTCTGCCGTGAAGCAGTAATGTGTAAGAATTACTGTGTTTCGGTCAGAAAGGCGCCGTAGCTAGTGAAATTACTGGTCAAATGAGACTTAACATCTTATGTCTCAAGGTGACGAGCGCAATTGTAGTGCCGCTCAGAATTTTTGAGTTTGTCATTAATCCTGAGCGTGGGGCGTATCAATTACCATCAGATGAACGTCCTGCTCGTCTCGTCCCTTATTGTCATAAAAAAATATATTATTAAGATACTATCTGCTATTCGGCGTCTTATTGCCCATGCCAGAAAATACGAAGGCAGCTGTTAAGAAAAACTTGGTGTCTGTGCTAGATGGTCTTCCTGACTTCCGTGTAGACCAAAACTACGAAAAGTTGAGCGTTAAGATGAAGTGGCAAGAAACTCATTGCCACTCTGTTCAAACAATATTAATAATTATATATTTTTTTAAATACAATAAAAGTGTTGCAACAAATACCCAAATGTGACGCCTTTTTTTTGTGTAAGATGGAGTTAATCATAAAAAACCGCTACAGTTATTGACTTGGTACAGCAGATGCCTGAATTCATACAGACTGTAAAAAAGGATAAAGCTAATATATACACCATCATCATCATCATCATTTCAGCTGGACAACGACCACTGCTGGACAAAGGCCTACCCCAAAGCTATGACGATCGATCCTACACTGCCCTTGTCCAACCTATATTATATATACATACAATAATATTATCTCTCGATAACAGGATCAGTGAGCCACCACAGGTAAGACCACGTAGGTTCACGAGACCAGCCATCGCTTCCCTTTTTTTTATGGAATAGGAGGACAAACGAGCGTACGGGTCTCCTGTTGTTAAGTGATCACCGCCGCCCACAATCTCTTGCAACAACAGAGGAATCACAGGAGCGTTGCCGGCCTTTAAGGAAGGTGTACACGCGCTTTTTTTGAAGGTACCCATGTCGTATCGTCCCGGAAACACCGCACAAGGAAGTTCATTCCACAGCTTTGTAGTACGTGGAAGAAAGCTCCTTGAAAACCGCACTGTGGAGGACCGCCACACATCCAGATGGTGAGGATGATATCCTAACTTGTGGCGTGTCGTGCGAAGGTAGAAT
The DNA here is from genome assembly GCA_949711755.1 of Leptidea juvernica. Taxonomy (NCBI): domain Eukaryota; kingdom Metazoa; phylum Arthropoda; class Insecta; order Lepidoptera; family Pieridae; genus Leptidea; species Leptidea juvernica. Next base: position 3,603,951 of record CATIXQ010000005.1, read on the forward strand.
TCGGCGGCAGGAATTAGATTAAACAGCTCTTCGGAACACTCCCCGTGATAAATGCGGTAGAAGACACACAATGAAGCGACGTCTCTACGCAACGCCAAGTGATCCAGCCGTTCACAGAGTACTGGGTCCCCGACAATTCGAGCTGCTCTGCGTTGCACGCGGTCAATCGAGCTGATACTGGGGTGCGCCAGACCAGAGATGACAGCAATACTCCATGTGTGGCCGGACCTACGCTTTGTACAGCGCTAGAATGTGGGCTGGCTTGAAGTATTGCCGTGCTCTATTAATGACGCCCAGTTTCTTTGAAGCCAATTTGGCTTTGCCCTCCAGATGGCCACGGAATTGGCAATCGCTCGAGATTTCGAGACCCAGTATTCCGATACTAGGCGAGGCTTTTAGGGAAGTGTTGTCGAAGAGCGGTGATACGACAAATGGGGTTTTTTTAGTGGTAAACGCGCAAACTTGAGTCTTCTGGGGGTTAAATTGGACAAGGTTCAATTTACCCCATTCCGCGACCTTCTCAAGACCTCTCCCTTGACCAAAATTGTGTATTATTCAGCTTTGCACTCATATTCCCCCCGGAGTCCAAAATCTTTCCCGGAAGCGAGCTACTGTGGTAACGTCGGCGGATCGCTAGATGACATATTTACGGTTAGAACCGGCCGTTTAGGCCGTTTCTAATCCCCTTCGAACCTCTAACTTTCGTTCTTGATTGATGAAAGCACCTTTGGTATATGCTTTCGCTGGTGTTCGTCTTCCGACGATCCAAAATCTAAAAGTATTAGTACTGGTATTGACCATCGTTATAAATTCTTATAGCGTAAGTTCAAAAGTTCGCAGTATCAAAATAACTTTTGCCGATTCAGACTTGACCGGTTCCGTTGTTATGAAAGCCTGTCATAGGTATATTACAACAGAATGTGCTCTTTAGTGATGGAGCCCTTCTGTTGCGGTGAAACTAGCAAATTCATAAATAATAAATTTATCCGGAAAATACTGTAAGCTTACAATACTTATGCTTAGACGGAGCGAATGTTCAAGTGAATTCATTAATGTGTATCTTATTACAAGACAATATCAATTTAATAATAAATTAATGACATTCATTAAATTAAATGAAATCAAACAAAAAAATAGGATTGTCAGTTCTTTTCAGTAATTTATTAATAATATTATAATGTAAACATGAAATAATAAATGAAAAACATAAAATAAAATAAGACATGGGTACCTTCAAGAAAAGCGCGTACACCTTTCTTAAAGGCCGGCAACGCTCTTGTGATTCTTCTGGTGTTGCAAGAGAGTGTGGGTGGCGGTGATCACTTAACACCAGGTGACCCGTACGCTCGTTTGTCCTCCTATTCCATAAAAAAAAAAAACAATATAAATAAAACGATTACTAGATAATATGTTTATTAAATGTAAAATTAGGTACCAAAATTAAAATATAACAAATAAGTAAGATTTTTATTGGGACAAGGATTAAGCTTAAGAAAATATAAGAAGAAATAACAAATATTATTGTATAAAAAAATCAATTTAATTGATTTAAAAATAATATTGAAAGAAGAATGTTGTGAAAAAGTATATGGTCTGTCTATACTTTATCAACTCTACATCATTCGGTAACAGAGCTCAGAGCAAGCGAGGCATATATTATTCGGTTATTTTCTCATTTAGAAGACACCAGACGCAGTAATTGTGTTCGGATTATAGTATCGGGTTACCGGGGGTTCGGTTCCCGGTGCGGGCTACGTCTAATTCTATTACATTATGAATAGATTATCTATTTTAGAAGCAGAGTTACATTCGACCCGACATTATAACTATGTTTGATTTTTTCATTAACGTTTTTATTGTCAGTTAGAATCGCATTTCAAAATTTATTTATTTCATTGATGTGTTGTAGATTTTTATGTTTAAAAAGTGATTAAAAAAACCCTTTTTTGCCTTAATATTTATTTAGATCGGAATTTGTAAATATTAAATTGCTCTTCCCGAATTGAATTAAAAACTATTTTTTATTTACTATTAATATCTAACATAAATAAATAGAGTTAATTAACATATTTTCAAAACTTACGACATGGATTTCACTTCGTTTTAGAAAAATAGCAATCCTACTAATATTATAAATGTGAAAGTTTGTATGTCTGGATGTATGTTTGAACTTCTTTTACGCAAAAACTACTGAATAGATATTGATGAAACTTTACAATAATGTAGCTTACACAGCAGAATAACAAATAGGCTATAATTTATAAAACTATAGTGTGAATTATACAAAAAATAAAAGAAGTGTGAGTGTTACTAATGAATACAACTAGCGCCATCTCTTATCAACTAGCAAGGAAAAGATCAATACAATTTATATGGCAAAATAACGTTTGCCGGGTCAACTAGTATTTAAAAATTATAATATAAATATTTGATAAAATTAGTATTTAGAGTACCTACTTTCTTCCCTTCCAGGGATGGTTAAAAAGTATTAGTTTTCTGTTAATATTCATGATCATCATCATAATTTCAGCTGGAAGTCATCCACTGCTGGACAAATGCCTCCCCCAAATATTGCCATGACGATCGGTCCCGCGCTGCCCTCATACATACTACTCCGGCGATCTTGACCAGATCGTCGGTCCATCTTATGGGTGGCCTACCAACACTACGCCTTCCGGTACGTGGTCGCCATTCGAGGACCTTACTGCCCGAACGGCCATCTGTTCGCTGAGCTATGTGCCCTGTCCACTGCCACTTCAGTTTCGCAATCATTTGGGCTATGTCAGTGACTTTGGTTCTCCTACGGATCTCCTCATTTCTGATTCGATCTCGCAGGGAAACTCCGAATATAGCCCTCTCCATTGCCCGCTGAGCAAAAGCGAGCTTCCTTATAAGGCCCATACTTAGCGACCACGTCTGTATTCCGTATGTCATCACTGGCAACACACATTGGTTAAAAACCTTCGTCTTCAGACACTGTGGTATTTTGGCGACTGTTAATATTAATTGTATAGAATTAATTAAGCAGAGGTGCGATTACTACTATGGGAGCGTGGCGATAGTTTTCTTTGATCTTCAAACACACCAAAAACTTTCTTTATGACTCTATAACATAAATGACTTTCTTAATGATACCACAGATTGGGAATGGACCGACTGCCCTCAGGTTATTAAACAATAAATTTAATTTTACAATATTACTTTGTAAACATAATTTTTCGATGAAAAAAAAATCTTGATCGAGTATGTTCTTTCTTGAAGACGAAAATTAATTGAATTAAGTAAGGCAAAGGAAGACTCGGGTAAGTAGCTTCTAAATTAGTCCAAAAATAACCCGAGCGGTTTCAGGAAGGAGTCGACACAGAGTAGCTTTGTAGCCTTAATAATCGCTTAGAGGCAACGGAAAATGACTCTACGTAAAGCTATGTACACACTGGTGAATGTACTTTAAGAACGCCAACCAACTCGGCGACTGACGGTTTGTCTTACATTATTGCAATTTACTCTCTTTCCCCGTATGTAACTGTATCGAACAAGGGAAGATAATGGAGTTCGTGTGAGAAATTATATATCTGCAAATACCAGTGGGAGGCTCCTTTACACCAGATGGCGGCTAGATTATGGGTACCACAACGGCGCCTATTTCTGCCGTGAAGCATTACGAGTACTGTGTTTCAATCTGAAGGGCGCCGTATCTATTGAAATAACTGGGCAAATGAGACTTGACATCTTATGTATCAATATAATTTTTGGGTTTTTCAATAATCTTGAGCGGACTCCATTGTAATGGGCAATTACCATCAGCTGAACGTCCTGCTCATCTCGTCCCTTATTTTCATAAAAAAAATAAGCATTGGGATAGAATCGTTTATTTAATACACAATTTACAAATGATTTCACTTACTGTTGAGTCACTATGTATATGCCCTGATACATATATCAGGTGTAATTAAAGGCTCATGAGACATTCCATGTTTACTTTCAGCGTAACGGGAATAGAGCTATTTAAACTGTGCATATCATCATAATAGACATGTATTAAAGCAAAGGAAACCTTACCGCCTACTTACGTAAGGTTTATTTTACGCAGTGCGAAGTCAATGAAACGTACTAACAGAACAAGCGTAATTGAATTCGGGCTCTTTCATTCCGAATTTAAAAATATTATGTTATACTTTAATTTATTGGCTTAATAAGCACTTACAATTATACTGGGGTGTACGAAAAATTTGAGATAGTATCAGAAATGAGGAGATCCGTAGGAGAACCAAAGACACTGACATAGCCCAAAGCCAGAAAAAACTAAAGTGGCAATGGGCAGATGGCCATTGAGGCAGTAAAGTCCTCGAATGGCGACCACGTACAGGATGATCCAGAGTTGGTAGGCCTTCCACAAAATGCACCGTTGGTCTAGACAAGATCGCCGGAATACGTTGGATGAATGTAGTGTAGGACCGATCATGGTGGAGAAATTTGGGCAGCAATGGACGTCTTCCGGCTGATATGATGATGATGTACGAAATATATTAAATGAAAACCGAAAATAAGAAACTTGAACTTTTTTACCACTTTTTAGGAATGCCAACTACCACACGTTGGCTGTAGTTCGATTATACTAAAGAATTATAATGACATATTAATTTGTGGCCATATTTCTCTTGCCGTTTTTGCGGAGTTATATTTAGTACTATTTTGATAACAACATAAATATACAAATGATTTAAGTTTTCTTCACTAAAATCAAACAAACAAACAAAACACAAAAATAACATGTTTACATTGTTGAATGAACAAACAAATTTAGTCCCATCACCTTTGTTACGTGTCTCTTCCGGGGGTAATACGTCACAACAGCCGACCAATCACAGCACGTCATTTCATGGGACAAGGGTATAAAACAGCGGCTTCCGGCTCATTTGATTCAGTCTCGTGCCAGATTTTGGCGAGACAACACGTCCTGAGGATGCCTCGTGTAGAGGCGAAACACGTGTGAAAACAAATATTGGCGGAATTAACACTAAAGAAAACTTAAATCATTTGTATAATTATGGATTTAGGCAAAGTAACGCCTAATTCAATAAATTTTCCTAACAACATATACCTAGATATCACATTGTCACTGTTATAGCCAGATTAGGAGACCTTCCAAAGAGAGAAAATAAACAGAAATACATTTAGTGTGTACACAGCGTTAGTAAGTTTGATTTAAACGCTTCAAGAGTTACTCTGCGGGGACAAAGGACTCGTTTACTTGATATTCAAGTATAGTTCACTCGAAAATAATTAGCTTTTCATGTCAGACAGATTACATTTTAATGTCTTTACAACTCTGTAACGAATAGCTCTATGGAAACTCGGAACGAGTTTAAAATATTCATAAAATATAGATAATGTATTTCAATAAGTTACTTCATTATTATGTGCGGCAATTCCTTCAGATTATTTTTAGAATACATACGCACATTCATCATCTTCAGCAACATTTAACACAAATTAAATTTGAAAACAAAATTTTCGAACGATGCGGAACTCAAACCCGCGACCTCTCGCGTTCCGTGCGAGCGCTCTTCCACTTGGCTTTAAAAAATAACAAATTGTTTAGATTTGAAAGAGCGACATCTCTAGTTAATTTCCTTATATGCAAATATTGGGGTTGAGCAGGTTATCAACTGTGAAGTAGATCCTGTAGATGAATATCAACGATACGTCATTCGAACGGTTGGCTCAGTGGAAGAGAGTGAAGGTTATCACTTTAAAAAATAATAACAAATTGAATAAATGTAGGTAACATTATATTAAATTAAATATTTCATATTTATTGAATTAAGCGTTACTTTGCGGAAATCCATAATTATACAAATGATTTAAATTTTTTCTTTAGTGTTAATTCCTCGTATTAATAATTAGTCTCGTGCCAGATTTTGGCGGGACAACACGTCCTGAGGATGCCTCGTGTAGAGGCGAAACACGTGTCGAATTGTTTTAAAAATAAATATTGGCGGAATTAACACTAAAGAAAAAATTTAAATCATTTGTATATTTCATATTTTTTTTACAAGAGATTTCTACTGCTACGTCATATTATATTGTTAATATTTGAAGTATAGTTAGGCCATGTTAAAATAACAGCTTTTTATTTTAATTCTATTAACAGCTCTACGCTATTATGAAAATAAAAATTATCTAACCTCATCGTTCTAAAAAGTTCACAATTATTAACTAAGAGATCGTTCTGGAGAGGTCGTATATTTGTCCGCATATTGTTGAAATATCCGGTGTGACCGAGTGAGTTCTCGTAAATAGCATCGTATGTCCTCGGGATACGCCCGGGGACACAGATATTACGGACGACTAACAGAATATCTCTCGCTCCTATGACGTATTGTACTAAAGTTTGAAAGCGAATCTTGTATTATTTGTTATTTAATACATGTAACAATAATTGAATTTACTTAAGGCTATATATACACTAGCTAACGCACACAATTAGATATAAATCAAAATTGCTCATGCATTATCGGGCTGTCTGGTGATCTATACGCGACTACATTTTGAAAAGAGTGGCCGTTGAGTTTCTTGTATGTTCTTCTCACATATGGTAGCGTCAGTAATTTAAAAGAAATATTGTTTTATTGTTATAGTGACGATTAAAAAGCGCTAAGTTTAAGCTTAACTAAATAGAGTTTATTTGACTTTGACTTTACATTCTAAGTCAATAACGATGACTGACATAAAGAAAAGAAATATTGTGACATAGTATTCTAGTGTATGAGAAGAGTCGCCTGGAATGAAGTCGTTAATATTGGAATATTCTGCAATGGATCAAAGGACACAGCGGTTCGTTGGGGAACGATGCAGCGGATGAACTTGCAAGGTGGGGATCGGAAAACCAAGTGGCTGGCCCAGGGCCAGTCCTGCCGCTACTCTTCAGCCAAATACGATCATGGATCTGTGTAGGTGGTTGGTGAGAGACGCTCTCTCACGAGAACTCGATGGACAAATGTCTCAGGCTGTAGACTGCACTATCGCCCAAACTGACACGTCGACTTATTAGCCTAAACAGACACGACATCCGAATCATGGTCGGCACCCTAACGGGTCACACATCACTGAAGCACCTATTTACAATCGGCGTTACGGACAGTCCTAGGTGCAGAGGCTGTCTAACCGAAGATGAAAGGGTCACTCATGTAATCCTGGAATGTGCTGGGGTGGCCAACCAACGGGCAAAAACCTTAGTAAATATGAGGTCGCTCCAGGAAGTCTGCGAACACCCCAGAGTGTTCTGAACTTCTGGTTGGAATGACTGGAACACTGCACGCAAAATGGACCCAACTAAGCGGTCTAATTGCGGAAACAGGAGCCCTTTACCAATAGAAGCAATGTTGGAAAATTCGACCGTATAGTCCAGGAGGAATCGGCGCATGAGTACCGAAAACTATTCCACCTTAATTTGTTTATGCGATCCTATCTATTGTTATTTTTTTGTTATTACCATAGTAACTTAAATACATTTTGTAAAATTGATCCAGAAAAAAAAGTTATCAGGTTGAAAAATACAAATTCCTTGCAATTCTTTAAACAATATACCATGGGGTTGCCCCATGGCAATATGCATTTATATCATCATCAGGGCAATTTGAAGAGGTACGCATAAAAAAATTGAGGTGGAATAGGTTTCGGCCAATTCCTCCTGGACTATTAAAGCGTCTAATTGGCTCTTGTACTTACAAACAAATGTCAATCATTCAAAAGGAAATCTCAATCTCTACAATTAATAACGGAAGGTGATAATTTGCACTTATCAATATCGAGTGTCCTATGAAAAGACGAAAAAGTTAATTGACTAATTTGTCGAGGGGTCAATTAAGGTGTTAACTGAACATCTGCGGTATAAACGGACATTTGTTTAAAGTGATATTTATTTAACATTATCAAATAGCATATTTCAAAACATTATTTAAGCATTAAAAAGAAATGGTTAAGTTAAACGTAAAATGTAAGTTTGTATAATATTTTTAACCCCTCACACTTCTTACAATTTTTTTTGTTTGTTTGTTACGCTTTTATACCTGAACTACTAAACCGATCAGTGTGAAATTTTGCGAAATATTTAAGAGTTCCTTACAGCGCGCGACGCTAATTGTTAGTCGGTTTCACGTATCGAATGACGGACAAAGAAAGTAATAGAAAGAAAGATTATCATTTCACTTAGAACAAATTTGAGATTATTTGTGAGCCATTTTTATTCAAAATAGGATTTAAAATCACTTTTTGAGCGTCTAAAGGTATTACCCATTTTGGAAGAGAAGGACAAACGAGCGCTTCACCTGATGCTAAGTGATTACCGCCGTCCACACTCTCCTGCGACACCAGAGGAATCACAGGAGTGTATTCGGCCTTTTAGAAAGGTATACGCGGTTTTTTCGAAGGTTTATGTTTTTTTTTCTTTTTTTATATCGAATAGGAGGACAAACGAGCGTACGGGTCACCTGGTGTTAAGTGATCACCACCGCCCCCCATTTCTCTTGCAACACCAGAGGAATCACAGGAGCGTTGCCGGCCTTTAAGGAAGGTGAGCGCGCTTTCTTTGAAGGTACCCATGTCGCATGGTCCCGGAAACACCGCACAAGGAAGCTCATTCTACAGCTTTGTAGTACGTGGAAAAAAGGTCCTTGAAACACCGCACTGTGGAAGGCCGCCACACATCCAGATGGTGGGGATGATATCCTAACTTGCGGTGTGTCATGCGTAGGTGGAATTCGGCGGCAGGAATCAGATAAACAGTTCTTCAGAACAGTCCCGTGATATGTGCGGTAGAAGAACCACAATGCAGTGACGTCTCTACGCAACACCAAGTGATCCAGCCGATGAAAGAGGACAGGATACCCAACAATTCCAGATAATAACTGATACTGATGTGCGCCAGACCAGATATGACAGCAATACTCCATACGTCGGACCTGCGCTTTGTAGAGCGCTGAATGTGGGCCGGATTGAAGTACTTATTGCCCTGCTCTATTTATATATTATACACATAACTATAACGCCAAAGGTTAAAAGTAATGAATGTAATTATAATTACGATGAATTATTAACTGCTTTTGATCAGTCAAATATAACACGAAATAAAAATGCTATTATCAGTACACAAGTTCAGTAACGTACAATTAACAATGATCTATCATCGAAAAGAGTTAAACCTTCTGTAATAAATTATTGTGGGTAGTTAGTAATTAAGGTAACTTATGCCTTGCTCGCGGGGCCTGTTATTATTTGGGTTATTTGAGGTGTTAATAAAGACATATGCTATTGATACGAGTCTTTTATTATATTGAGTTTTGCCTCCTGACTTTGTCCCAAGAAGGTTTCATTGTTAACGAAGTTATTCAACATTTTGGGGGCATACTGTTTTATTCTTTAGGGATTTAATTGTGAAAAATGGCTGACTAGATGTTTTATTCAATATTGTATTATGAAATAAGATAACAAACGAGCCGGCTGATTGTGTAAATGTACAATCTATATTACTAGTCTAGCTATAAATATTGTTCCATCCCTAAAAATTTCAATTTTAAATTCAAATTTGGAAATCATTTCTTAATTTTAACAAGAAACTTCATAATTTTCATTTCATTCATTCATACATACATACAATCTTTATGAGTTTAATATTAAATCACTGTAATCGAATGGGTTGTAAATAGAATTGCAGTGTCGTTAGAGCCCGTCTGTCATTTTCAAAACTCTTCGAAAGTAAGCTATCAGTCCTTTGTTCGTATTTCGTATACATTCTCTATCAAAGAGGTGGTAGGGCGCTGTTAGGTCTAAAGGTCTTAATACTGTTAAATCCAGAAATGGTCAAAATCACACATGTAAGGAAAAACAAAAAAAAATATAACTGAAATAGTTCGGTAAACAGCTGACAAGCGCGGGGGGCGGTAACGCACGAGCCGTACATTTGCGAAAGAGAAATGAAATTTCATTAAAGCATCGCCGACACACCGAATTATTTCATATTGTCCTCAAAAAATTGCTTATTTAACTGGTATTTTCCTTGTTTTATTATTAAATATAATCTTCAAATTAATAGTATTTGTTATTGAATTAGTTTTTACGACAATATTAGCAACTGTTTTATTGTGAATTATCTACACTTGTTGCAGGTAGGTACGCTATTTTTCTCCGACGGTATAAGAATCCTCCTGTATAAGAATTACATAATATTTGATCAATGTGTAGAGATGATAGATGAATCAAGATTGACTAAATGAAATAAGGCAAATGTGGTAGGCATGTTGAGATAGGTCATCCTAGACATACATTCGATGACCAGGACGGGATGAACAAGAAAAAGGTCTTTGTCAATCTGGGAGACAGGCGTAATATTTAAAGTAATAATACGAATGTAAATGAAGCAGAACTTTGGATGTTTAGTAACATTGGTATCGCGAAACCCGTAAATAATCTTTATTACTGGTTATTGGGTTATCGAGATACAACATTATTGGGTTAGTAAACCCCACAGACAGAACGTAAGTTCCTGGTGTTAAATATGTTTCAATTTTCAACCATTATATTCATATTTATTATCCCCTCTACTCTTGAAAGAACGAGGAAAGTGAAAGCTGGTGAAAATCTAAGTAGGAAATATATATCATTTGGTGTATATAGCAGAAAAGAAGAGATATATAGCAAATCTTTTCTCTTTGAGGTGGTGACAATGGGCTCTTATGTTTAATCAGCTCAAAATTTCATTAAAGAACGGTCCAGGCGGCTTATAGGTTTAACAGATGACCAGAGAGAGGTCTGGTACGTAAGTCTGCCACAGAATAAATTTGGCCAATCAAAGTGGTAACGTTGCCAGCAGAAGCTGCCAAGAATGGGCACATTGCGACTTATTGAACCAGACTTCTCTTGTGTAATATAAGAATAAAAGACACGATAATCATATTACTAACCTAAAAAAAAGAAGATTTAAACTGAATAGTTCATTTTGTGGGCATTTAATAATACTTATGTAACACGCTCGGCCATGTAACAATCTTTTGAGTAAAGTCAGCTCGTCTCGGATAACGGAGCGCGATCTGACAGAACAACGTTTACCACAGTGGTATATGAATGAATGGATGAAGCCTTTATTGCAAGCAAACTAAAAAGATATATTTTTAACTTATGCTACAACTTAATCTACTAAATGACTATAATTATATTTCATGTTATAAATCGCTTGTCCACCGACATATGCCTCCTCCAGATCTTTCCACATTTTCCCGTAGTATATACATTATTACAATTATTATTGTAACTGTTACTACTTTTTGAACACCTTGGTTTCAAGAAATTTTCCCATCTTACGTGCAGTTTTAAGCACACAATTTCATTACCTCCGGGTCTAGTGTGTGCTTGGAGGAACTTACTCCGAGATCTGTTGAGCGTACTCAGAGTTTACTGACGTAAAACTTAGCTTAGTGTAGGCTTAGCACAATGTTTGATTTCGTTTGAGACGAGCAGGACGTTTAGCTGATGGTAATTGATCGCCCTACCTATTACATGCAATGCCCTTGAGACAAGATTTTAAGTCTCATTTGCCCAGTAATTTCACTAGCTACGGCAGACTGAAACACAATAATGTTTGTAATGTAATGCTAAGACAGCCCAATGCAAAAGTCAAGTTCGCATTTTGTCACACTTAGGTTTCACTTAAGTAAAGCCTGAGCAAAGTCTCAGTACACCTTATATATATATCAGTCTTTGAATTAGTACAACCGGCAAGCTCCATCTATTTTCGTTAGGCTATCGTCAAAGATACAATCGGACTGGGTGTATTGTATCGATTTCGTACAAAGCTGTTAATAACCACAAGCGGCGGAGACGCCCGGGGCGAAGGCGGGGCCACCGCGGAGGAGGGGGGGGGACATGATATTTATTGACCAGATACAGATGTCTTCATTAGCGGAACTGTACTGATTTCGAGATAGGACTTCTTGTTGGTACTTGTAACGACTGCACCCTTTAGTTAAAAGCTGGTTCGTTTTGTGACGTAAAGAACATTATCTAATACTATTGGTGGTTGTTTTGGACGATCTATCTGCGAGTTCGACCCATTATGGAGCAATTATGGCAGATTTTAAAATTTTCACTACTATAACCTGCTGATGTGACATCAGTTATTGAAAATCAAAAACTACCACCCCATTCCAAAACGAATGCCTCAGACGCAGACAGAAAAATTGACGCAAAAAACTCTGCGGGCTTTTTTTCATCCAAAAAATATGTTTACAAAATATGGATAATAGGGGCGTTTCTGTTATCTCTGCTTCTTGACAGAACCTGCAAGTTGCAACTTATTCATACAAATGATTTAAGTTTTATTTAGTGTTAATTCCTGGCAGTCTCGTGCCAGAGTTTGGCGAGACAACACGTCCTGAGGATACCTCGTGTAGAGGCGAAACACGTGTAAAAACAAATATTGGCGGAATTAACACTAAAGAAAACCTAAATCATTTGTATAATTATGGATTTAACCGCAAAGTAACGCCTAATTCATTAAATGTTTTTGCAACTTATTTATTTTTTTTTTTTAACAATATTTGCTTAGGTCACAGTGACTGACTACCAGTCGGCACAAGTTTTGTGTCTAGTGCCATGAAGTATCTCTTTTTAATAGCGTTGCGTTGAACTCTATTTTTACGAACTTGCATTTCTCGCCATTATTTTACCAACATTGGTACATACCTACTAATAACTTAGAATATGTGACGAAACCCAGTGCCGGTGACGCAACTTTACTAACGTAAGCTTATCCCCTATCAAAAATCGCTCATTGCTCCTAAGAGATTTTCACTTCAAAACTAATGTGAGATAAATGATTATATTGCTATAGATAAAAATTAAGGTCCGTAATAAATATCTCACTAATTACGAAAATCCGATGATATCTCCGCGTTATAATGATCTTTGCTCTTAAAGCAATTTGTCTTCAGCTAATGTACCCGTGAGATAGGATCATAGTTTATAGAATTATTAATTGTAGCGGAGTGGTCGAGAGTTTATCATTTCTTTTAAGAGTAACACAATTAAAATAATGCTGAATTTTTGTGTGTGTTTCTTAACAAAGTTAAAAGATAGGTATTAGGAAGAATATATAAGGAGAAAAAGCCTGCTAAAGGCCCCAGCATGTAACTTAGTGTAATAAGATGCGCTCTAGTCAAAAATAGGAACTCATTGGTGGTAGGCGCGGGGGGTGAGACACACAGATTATACAGTGTATTAGCATTCTTCGTGCGGCGGATGAAATCAAGTAAGATGCTAACCTTTTTTATGAAAATAAGGGACGGGAGGAGCAGAACGTTCAGCTGATGGTAATTGATACGCCCTACCCATTACGATGCAGTGCCGCTCAGGATTTTTGATAAACCCGAAAATTCTGAGCGGCACTACAATAGTCACCTTGAGACTATAAATTGTAATTTCACTAGCTACGGCGCCCTTCAGACCGAAACACAGTAATGTTTACACATTACTGCTTCACGGCAGAAATAAGTGCCGTTGTGGTACCCATAATATTGCCGGCTTCCTGTGCAATGGAGCCTCCCACTGGTAAAACCTGAATCGGCACCACTATATTGCTCTTGCAGTGATACCCATTATGCTGGTACCCTGAGGGAAGATGTCTCCCACTTCTTACAGTTTACACATCCATTAATATTTAAAAAATATTTAAAAAAATTACACGTGTCTGTAGACATGCAAATCAATAAACAGTCTAATTCTTTCAATAAACAGTCGGAGGGTGATAACGCTGTCTTAAAATTTATAAGATTGGGCAGTTTTAGTTATTGATAGTACCTCATTCAAGCCGCGTAACCCGTCAAATTTTGTCATGCCATGAAAATACCTCTACGCCTCATAAACTTTTTATAACAAGGTTTGTCATTCGCGTCCACAAAAGGCGCTGTTTACATGCATTCGAAAATGAAATTTTATTTAGACAGAACTCTTTTTAAGTTATTACAACGAATAAATTCTGATGAGAAGGATTAGAGTATGATTCCATTTTTCCAATAAAATGAACTATAATCTACTATGAATCATACTAGAGTCACAATGCACAATTAATTAATAATACACAAATAAATAAACATAACTAAATAAAATTTGCGTCAGTATTAAACTCAAAACCTCGAATTAAACAAAAAAATGCTAATTTTTAACAAAAATGCAATATGCATAAATTCAGTTATTAGACGTGTTTAACATTTGAAAAGTATTTTATTTAAATTTATATTTTTGTTAATCGAAGGAAATACTAAAACAAATAAATAAATACAAAAAAAAATAAAAAAAAAACAAAAATATTTATCAAATGACACCATAATATCTCAACCTGCGTAATATTATTAACCTGCATATCTGCTCCAATACCTTATAGGTACGTGATAGTAAAAATTCTTAATGTAAGCAGTTCCGCCAACGAACTGAGGTTAGCGGGCTCGGGATACTAAATGCTCATTGTAACAGTTAGGTAACAATCATAAAATCGTAATTGGTCACGTGTAGCCACAAAATATCGGCAGCAAAGGCTACTGTGGAATTATATTAGAATTAGGTTCTTAATGTGGAATACGAAAGCGTTTGCCTCCCATAATGCACCTATGTCGTTATAAATACAAAATAAAAAACCACTTATTGAATTACAAAAAACTACCACCCATTCGAAATAGTGTGCCTCAGACGAACGACCTCAGACGAGAAGAACGGGCGCAAGAAACTCAGCGGACTTTTTTTATTCTTAATAATTTAGATACAATGTAATATGTATAAATGTAGCAACTTCTCAACCCCATTACGATGCGTATATTAAATCTGTTAGCCTGTTGCCTGCTTATATTATTACTAGCTGACCCGGCAAACGTTGTTTTGCCATATAAAGTATAATTCACGCGATAGTTTTATAAGTAATAAAATATTGCCTATATTAGAAGCCTGTACATCATTTTGTTCTATTATCAATAGTTTTTGCAGCGCACGCAAAAATAGGTTTTCGATTTTACACCTTGTGTTACAAATAGCAATTTTATTACGGATCCCTAATTTTGAAAAAATAAAACATAGCCTTCCTCGATAAATGGACTACCCAACACTGAAATAATCATTCAAATCGGACCAGTAGTACCAGAGATTAGCGCGTTCAAACAAACAAACAAACAAACAAACACTGCAGCTTTATAATATTAGTATAGATAAACAGTAAAATAAATAATTTCACTAACACAAAGCAAATTAAAAACATCAAAAATGGTAAATGTATCACACACACTCTGTCAATTAAGTTATGCTAGTCTATGTCAGACATTACTGAAACGAAACCACGCATTTTAGTGTGCGTTTTACACTTGATAATACGCCGAAACGTGTCCGGTTTATCGTCGTGTAATTAATGGCGTAATAATTATGCGTTAATGAGCTGCAGCTTGCTAAAATACGTGTGTAATTGACGTGTTTATTAACTTTTTGCTGGTCCAGTTTGCTGTTTTAGTATTTTAAATGTTTCCAAACTCTCGACACGATGAAAAACGACAGTTTATCAGCTATAATGTGTTTGGAGTTCAAAGCTTCTTATTTTGAGAGAAGTTATTTTAATTATAAAAACGAAAATACACGTGTAATATGTTTCCAAAAAAACCTGTCTATATCTGGATTTTTTGTTGCGATATTTCAAATACATCTGCCACACGTCATCATGTAATTTATCGTCCGCTCGGACCTCTCTATGACATCACTAAGATGGCAGCCTGTCCCAATATCAACACGCGGTCTTTTTCCCTTTATTTTTATTTATTACTAGTTGACCCGACAGACGTTGTTCTGTATATAATAAATAAAATACTGTTTTTTATGAATTTGTCAATAATATTTCATAACATCAAGAATTATTTCGTAAAATATGCTCCCTGTTGTTGTAAAGAAATTGTTTTTCAGCAGAACTGTCAAACCGTGCGTCAATAAATTCTCTCATAGAAAATATGTCCATACAAAACTAATATCGGACGACGGACACATCAAAGGAAAAAGAAAATTGTTGTTTTTATTGAATTCCGAACACTTTCATATTTATTCACCCTTTAAATTCCTTCCCTGGACTTCCACAAATAAGTCAAGACCAAAATTAGCCAAATCGGTCTAGCCGTTCTCGAGTTTTAGCGAGACTAACGAACAGCAATTCATTTTTATATATATAGATATATTTTTGGGATAGCAAGCAGTTCACACAATACATTTTAAAATTTCAAAGTACAGTATTAAATTATGTATTCATTATATCTGACTGTATTATTATTACATTTAAGTGGGCCATAGTAGCTAAAAAAAGAATTTCAATTAAAAAAATAATTAATTACTTTCTAGTGAGAACCAATACCGTTATCCACAGGTTGATTTATATAGATATAGTGTTACTAGTATCTAATACATAATGAATGAAAAAAGTTTAATAATAATTTTAGTAATAATATGTTCATAAAATAAGAACAAAGATACGCAACGAGACGTCTTAAAACAAAATTATTTACAAAATTTATTGAACACAATGTTTTATGCTCGTCTTATCATTACTAGTAGTTGTATTCTCCTTATAATAATTGTATTAAAAAGACTATAAGCCCCCGTATTGATTTTTAACTGTGCATTTTAGCACATTAAATGTCCGCATGTGATATAACAGATCCTACATATATTTATCCCACGCTACTAACCTCTTGTATAATTATCTTCAATCACAACTCGCTATCACGTCTAAGTGATTTTCCCGCCATTCGCTAGCCAATAATGGCGCGGTATTTGCGTAATTGCGCGTCAACAAGATGGCGGATTATAGTTTACTTTTTATTACTTCTAGGCAATGGAAAAGTATCTAAGAGAGGATAATTATCCTTCTATACGACTAGTATTTTTTCCAATTCGTCTGTTGTCGGTTAGGAGTCAAATGTTTTAAAGAGCAACGGGAGTGCTTTTGTGCGCTTCTTCCTTCTTCTTCCAAAACTTATCGCTTGTTTATTCTTAAACTTTATTGAAATATTTATATGGATCAATACTAAACAAATCATTAAAATAATATATTATGATACCAAGCATTTTCTCTTGAAATATCAATTTTTTTATCAACAACTAAACATTCAAGCAAATTTTAGTTTTTAGTTTTTTTTTTTATGACAATAAGGGATGAGACGTTCAGTTGATGATAAGTGATACACCCTGCCCATTACAATGCAGTGCCGCTCAGGATTCTTGAAAAATCCAAAAATTTTGGGCGGCACTATAATTGCGCTCGTCTCCTTGAGACATAAGATGTTAAGTCTCATTTGCCCAATAACTTCACTTGCTACGGCGCCCTTCAGACCGAAACACAGTAATGCTTAGATATTACTGCTTCAGGGCAGAAATAGACGCCTTTGTGGTACCCATAATCTAGTCGGCAACCTGTGTAAAGGAGCCTCCCACTGGTAACTAATTAATTTTGAAAACCTTAAATGAAGTTATCCAATCCAACCCCAAGTTGTAAGTAATTTACTTTAACTGTTCTTTAGAAATAATGAGACAGGCAACACCTTAAGTAATACGCCCTGCACATTACAATGCAGTACCTCTCCAGGATTTAAGAAAAACCCTGGGTTTCGAACGACGGTTTGCGGTAGATAGAGGCACTGTTGGCGACTCTCCGTTATCGTCAATATCGATATTATGTTCGTAAAGTAATTTTGTTTACTGAATTAGACCAAAGGAAGTTTATCAATAAAAAACATCCTTTGTTGAGCCTTAAATATGTTTTTTAAAATGTTTACTTGAACGGATATAATATTATAATATAATATTAACAAATTTTTACACAAATTATCTTGTCCCAAACTAGGCATAGCCTGTACTATGGGTACAAGACAACTATATATTTAATACAATATACTTACTTAAACATACATAAATACATATAAACATCCATTCCTCGGAAACAAACATTCATATTCATCATATAAATGGTTGCACCTACCGGGATTCGAACCCGGGACCTCTAAGCTCAGTAGGCAGGGTCACTAACCACTGGGCTATAGGGGGCGTCGTATAAACCGTTGTCGTTATAAAAAGGCATAATATTTTATCAAAATTGATTTCTTTAGAATTCCTTTTAATGTAATTTCTAATATACTAGATACTACTAGCGCTTCGGAAACAAATGGCGCTCTGAAAGAGAAGATGCGGTGCAAGAAACTCTCCCAGCATTCTTTTATTGCGCTCTTTTTAATGAAATATACAATTGTACTATAACCATATAAAGTTTCAAGACTTAAATTGCAAAATAAACAGTTAGTATTGTGTCTGCGTATAATCCAAATTGTTAGCTTTATCTAAAAATAAATGGCTGAAATAACTCAAATGGCATCGAGAGATATAAAAAGTGTCAGAGGCAGAAGCGCGTACCGATTATGCCATTATAGAGGCTCGTGATGAAAAACCTCTGGTTATTTGAGTATGCGATGATACAGTACAATTAAATGCTGGACTGGCGTGCGCGCATTACTGGCATTCTCTTCTTGCCAACGCGGACCCAATGACTGCAGAATTCTATTTTTTGCATGGCGGCTAGTATGAAAGTACGTATTTATTTGAAGAAAGTTTGGGCTTGATTAGCATTGAGATTATGTGGTCAAAAGTACGTAAATGTCTGTGGGGTACGAAGGTTTTTATTACGGAAGAACGCAGCAGAAATCGTTAGGGTTACTTTGCTATCGATCACGTTGATCCGTTTCATATGAATATTCACGGCGGTATTAAAAGTGTCTCTCAGGAACATGGAAAAAAAAATTAAAATTGCGCTGTCTTTGTTAGTATTATAAACATAAGTGTTAACTAAAAAACATAGTTCTTACCCACTTATAATTATAACGAGGTATAACTTTTATACAAGGAAAATACTATTTTACGAAAATCCATAATTATCCAAATATTTTGAGTTTTCAGTGTGAGTTTCAATTTTATTGTCATCCAATAAGCCTTTTTAAAACATAAATAGATACTCTTCGTTCTGTTAAGGGCTACCTGATGTATAAAATCAAATTAACTACAGTATTTATGTTTCTTACTTTAAATTAATACAAAGTCTGCGGTGAACACCAACTCTCATTAAGTAGCACGCTCTAACTATAAATATTATTTCACACCCGCTTAGTCTGAGAAAAAGTTTGGTTGAAAAACTCCGAACGTCCTCACTTTCAGCTTCGTCAGACTTATTACCCACAGATAGAGCTCATGTTCAATATAATAATAAAAACTTAGATTAAGGATTGGTCTCCGCCAGTTGCCAGTCTCGAGCAATGTGTGACGTTGACGTGCCACATGTTCTGTTAAACTTTGCTGATAAATTAAACTAAAATGCCGAGTATCGTAGTGAAACTTTATAAAAATAATACTACAAGAAATAAGAAAGGTGATCAGTAAGTATTTTGTATTATATTCATTTTAATGTAAAATAAATCGAAGCGTATGTTACAAAATTGCCACGAACACAAACATCTAATAGTTGCCGTCATAAAAAAGCGATTGTTCTTAGGTAGTGCGGTATCTCAACTGAAATAACTACTGCAACATCTTTGAAGCAAAATGTAAATCTACAATGAATACTTTTCAAAAAGACGTTATATATTTTTCTTATATACCAAATTTTTTATGGTATATCGCTAAATATAACTACCTACTATAACAGGTAAAAACTGTTCTGGAAAACACACATTCTTTAAAAAATGTTCGCTATTATTTCTAGAAAACAACACAGAACATTTGTCCATTTTTGTGATAATGTTTCACTTCGAGATCTGGCGTCATACTGCCAACGCTATAATGGTTACTGAGGTTACTAGTCTCAGTACTGGCTAGAGGGTTAAAGGCATATACGGCCCTCCCTCATTACGTATCCAGTGGTTAATTTATCCTAGCGCAGTTCGCTTGGCTCAGTCTATTTTCTCTAAGCCCCAGTTCTAGTTACACAACGTTCCTATTACTATTGACTTATCGTAGCAATAACTTTTATCTTCCAATCGGCGATGAACCAATGATGCATTTAACTAATTCACACCAGCAACGTCATAAATCTATGTCGTTATAGTGACAGGAAAGCATCAGAATGATATATCTCATATTTATATATTAGTTTCGTGAATGAAATCACAATTTGTAAATCTAGTGTTTCCATGAGATTTGAATAATCTCTGCTACAGTTCAAGCGAGGCGATAGCTATAGACATATAATGTTTAGATATATAATGTTTAGTACAATTAATGCATATTGCAACATCTTTACAATTTATTTAGTATTAAGTTCATTATCCTCTATTTAATCAACTATACTGTTGTCAGCTAGATGTGTTACCACCAACTTACTACTAACATCATGCCTTAAGATATCCCAATTAATAATGACATTTATTTAACTAACTCATTACTGTGTTATTAATGTTATTTTATATAATTATCACTGATTAGAAATCTATAATAGCATATAATATTTAGATCTTTAGTTATTTTGATTCGTGTAAGTTAGTTGGCACTGCTGTAGTGGAACAGTTGTAGCATCATCACGGTAGACGGTCGTGCCCTATATAAGCCAGAGCGCTAAGTTCGAGTATGCATTAATTATTGTGAATTGTAAGGGGACACTATGCCTAAATTGTCAGTGATTATTGTAATTCTAAGAGAAAACTTTAAAACACAAATATAACATTATTATTATTGTTTTTAAATACCAACCCCTTCTACAGTATCGTAACTAAGCTATATTTAAAGCTTCTTTGACAAAGAAGCTTTAAATATATTTATTGAATTTGTGCTCAGTCAGTCCTAGTATATGTGTACTAGGATTGACTGAGCACAAATTAATGAATGAGGTCTATGTTATGTAACATAGACCAAAGTGATCACATACCATCAGGTGACCCGTACCTATGCAAGCTCATTTGTAATCCTCTGCGATAAAAATTCATTATCGCTTAGCTGTCACTGGATAGTCATAATCAAACGGCTGCTACGTACAACTAAATTGGAAAATCAATAAAAAATATCACGCAATGTAGATGCAACATTAAGCCCCGCAATATCGTAAATTATATGTTTCCCATTTAAATGGCACATATTATCATATCAATCAATATGAAACGGAAATAACTAGCACACCCCCATTTCTAACTTTTTATATGTTTTCCAATGGCGGACGGAAGAGTTCACTTGATGGTAGGAATTCGCTGATGCGTCTTGAATAGAACTAATTCAACGACTTTAACGAATACTAACCTCAAATATATAGTTAAATAATACATAGCAATTGCTCACTTAGCATTATCTTCATAATATTGCATAAAGTGTTATTAAATCAAATCAAAATCGATTTATTCACTAAGATCGAAGAAATGATATTAATATCAAAACTTATACTTTCACTAATTTTGTGTGCCGATTTGTAAACAAATATTTGAAGTCAGTATGTTTTGCATATATTTTTTATATATTTTATAAGTTGCAATTAATATGCTACTTAGAAATATGTACATAAATTGGTGCCGAATTCAAAATGTCGTGGGAGTAGTTATTTTCTAGTTCTTATAGTATGTAGTATCAAGTTTGGATGTATTATATGTGTCTTCTCTATTTTTATGTAAAAAATAATACTTAATTGCAATCAAGCATTAGAGAAAGAGACACTGAAGAGGAATTAGTCTTTCAATGTAGCTCGTTACCATGTTCGTATTTCGTTCTACTATACCACTATTTAGGCCCTAAGTCGTATCACTATCCTAAATTGGTGAGCCGAGATAGATATTTTAATCTTTCTTCTTTTGACATTTCAATAAGCTATCTACAATACGTACGTACGTGATTACTTTTTTCAATCCATCTAAGTATGTGTTGTCGTTTTGGTATTTCGGACTTGTTATTTATATTATTGCAACAGATAAGAGATCTCTATTCTGGTTTTGAAAATTAAGATAGACAAATTGAAATACACGTTAGGATCGACTGCCAGCAGGCACAAAATCTGGACTTTTAACTAACCATTAGCTAGAGATCTGATATGCACTGATTTGCACTTTAAACTTGTAACTATGTTTTTACATTAGGTTCTCAAATCAACTCAGGAGAGAAATAAAATAATAATAAAAAGGTAACTTTTACGCAAAAACCTAGTTTAAATTAAAACCTAGTTTAAAATCATATAATATCAAAGTTTCAATTACAAGCGTTTTAATCCTTTAAAAAGTATTTTATTTAAATGTTATAAATGCTAGTTCGACGCACTAAACGCACGCTTTCGACGTTTCGGATATTAACGGTACTTGTACAGCAATTTATTTAAAACGAGACTTCCTGAAGAAATGTAACATTTTGATTGGTATAGGTGCACGTTGTGGAAAAGATTTCGCAGTTAGATACTGAAATACACAAAATTTTCACGTTTTGTTAGCGTCCGCCATTTTGATTAACACTAAGTCACTACTTCCTCGCTGGTGAGCTATAAGCCACTAGGGAGGCGATATGTTCAACGTGGCTGTCACTTCTGGTACCTTTCTATTTAGATTCCTATGGGTGATCCCATGGACTAGTAAAAAAAGAAGGACTCCACGCCGTGATATTGGCATGTGAAGCACCTTTATGCTAGTGTGTGTGCGGTTACGCGGTATACCAGTTACACAATTTTTCTCCGTTAAATAATCATATATCCACAAATACTTTTATATTATTGTTTTTACACTTTTTCACAACGCACCACGGCATTTTTAAAATACTTTATTGCGACGCAAACTGATCTGTCACAGACGATGGCAAATCTCATAATGGCGGCCGATCGGCTTGTATTAGTGTAAGTGTATGCGTGGGGCTATGTATTTACACGTTTACCGGCTTGTTTTGGTGCCTCACTGTTTTGTAAGGTGACACGGAGTCCTTAATTTTTTACTCGTCCGTGGGGTGATCCGTATGTTTTGCTTAATAAGAGCTTATAATTCTTATCAACGAATCTTAGCTTAGCTTTGTGCTATTAGTTTTTTTTATACTGTTTTATAGTTTGGTATACTGCCATAGAGCATAGATAGAAGATATCTTAATGACAGTGCTTTATTAGTGTCAGCTAATAAACCAACTTTTCATAATTTAGATAGTTTTTTTGTGAATATGATGTTCTTGTTTGCACATTTCTAAAGTTTTTTAACCGGCTTAAAAAAGGTTGAGGTTCTTATTTCGATTGTTATTTTTTGTATGTATGTATCGATCTCAATTTATAATCAGATTTACGTGATTCTTCTTTAGTTTGATGCGGAATAAGTGCCGTTTGGTCCCACAAAAGTTTAACATATTCTGGCCCAGTAGTTTTTATATTATGAACATTTTTGGTAACGTGGATGATGTAATTTTAGTTTGTGTACGGCTTTTTAAGAGTTGTTATTTAGGTTGATTATATGTTATTATTTACTCGTGTCCCGATAAGTGGGTTTGTAGGCTCTCTTTTTAGCACATACAAATAATAGGATTTTATTAATATTAGTATTAGGTTTGCAGAAGAGGTTTATTAAATTAAATCTTTATTAAGTTATTTTATGCTTTTTAGTTTTTGAAGTCGGTTTATTCTAACGTATTTTTTAATTTATACTACTTTAGGCGCGTTATGAAAAAATGATGAGAGTGAAAGTTTAAGATGCGCGCGCATCACTGTAGCACAAAAGTAACAGGTTGAAGTTTGTTTACAATTATTAGGACAGGCTCAAGCCCGTACCGCCATATTCATTATTTAATAATTAATTGTCAAAGCCATCTTTGCAAGATTTTTACAAAATTGTTCTTTCTAAGAACGTAAAATAGCACGAGGAATAAATCATTTTAATGATTTTTGCTTCGTTAGGCCAAAGAATTATAACTTCTTGCGTGCACACATAAGTACACACACACACACTTTTTTTCTGTTCCTTTATTGTGAAAATCTAATCGCTAATATATTTTTACATAAAATGTTTTATTAAGACATGCTTAGGGAACAGTTAAGTTAGTTAAGATATAAAAAAAATACTTATGTTAAGCATTATCCGTTACTCTTTTTTCCCCAATAAATCCTACTATTATTATAAATGTGAAAGTTTTTATGTCTGGATGTATGTTTGTACTCCTTTAAAGCAAAAACTACTAAATGGATTTTGATGAAACTTTACAATATAGCTTACACACTAGAATAACACATAGGCCATAATTTTTAAAACTATAATGTTCCATTCCGAATAGCAAAATAATTTAAAAACATTGAAATGTTGATGAATGAATAAAATACTTTCTCTCTTTTTAATCTCTGGATCTACTGAAACGATTTTAAAAATTTTCTTACACATAGAGTGCCACATTTCTTGTGAGTGTCTTATGCTAAATTATATTAACCCGAAAAGAGTCCAATATGGTCCGGAACCCATTTGTGGACTGCCTAATAGCGCCATCCGACACACCCTGAGTAACCAATATTAAACAAGAAGCACTTAAACGCTGGACCAACTCTTGAGGTTTAAACTACTCTAAAGCACTGATAAGGGCATTCAACAGTAGCTATGCGAATGAAGCCCTATCTTTTAACAGGAAAAATCTATGCACACTCACTAGGATGCTAACCGGGCACTGTCGCCTAAACAAGCACCTCAGTGTGGTCGGCATCAAAAGCGACACAACTTGCAGGTTCTGCCTTGAGGATGATGAAACGCCTATTCATCTACTCTGCGACTGCGGCCCACTAATGCATAAGCGTAACACAATCTTTGGCGACTACTTCGTGCCACCAGATAGTGTTTGCAACACTCGCGTCAAGGAACTACTGCGGTTCGTAAAGGCGGCAGGGCTTGACGACGAGCTTTAGTATAAGTGGCGAACACAATAGTTCAATTTTGGACGGGGTGTTACTAGGAATCTTTAGGACTAGGAAGTAGCCACCCTCTTCAAATAATAATAATAATAAGTCTGAGAAAAAACGGTCAAACACTAAAAATAATTTATATGGCAAAACAATGTTTGCCGGGTCAGCTAGTAAGTATATATTTTACTAAAGTTTTATTATGTTGATTATTGTTATCATATTTATAAGTATCATGTTGTAATGAACAACATAGGCCGGTATAAATGTCACGGGTTGATCGCGGTCTGTTCTCCTGATAGTGATAAGGCGGTACACGAACCGACTTAATTATACTCGCAGCTCAACATAATGAATGAGACGTCACTATACTTAAGGATTCACTCTGCTTGTCTTCTAATTAAATGTTAATAAACAAAAACTCAAGTGTATACATAATGAGTGCATGTTGCAAGCTTCAGCGATTTTTTGTCAGCTATAGCTGTCATATATAGCTATAGTACGCAATTCAAATATTGGTACTTTACACACTGATAGTCCTGAGCCTGCAGAGAATTTGTGAACAAATGGCTCAGTTTTACCTATCTACAGTATTGCTCCTGAAAGCTAGGAGCAGTTTAAAATGCTGCGAAAATTCTTGTATCACATGGCTGAATATTATCACCATTATATGTATCAATGTGTCTAGTTATCTCTGCAACTCAGATCTTTCCAGAAAGTTAGCATTTTGTATTAAAACCATTTTAAAAAAGATTCGTTTATTCTTCTTAAGTTTATCATTTACTACTTTAATTTCTACACATATTAAGATAACTAGTAAGTTTATTAAGTTAATATCTAGTAAGTTTTAAGACCATAGTTTTAGTGTTATTAAACTAAATTTTACAAGAACAAACATACTTAAATACATTTATTTTTTTAACACTTGTATTTATAAGATATATCATTAGAAGGTCGTCTTAATATCTTAAGCCTTGGACCATACGTAAGGCGAGCGACAAAAACTGACAACACTGGCCGTAACGGACAGCGCGGGCGCATCGCCCCTCTACGTGCTTGACGTCACAAGGAACTATATAGAGTTGCTGTTATTTTAAAAGCAAAATTGATTATCTGTGTCGTTAGCATTATTTCATGAAACCTTTTGGTGAGGAATCTTCCCCATCATCAACCCACTCAAATGGTTGTGTTTTACGAAAACCAACACAGAAAAATCTTGAAGAAGTTCTATATCTATTAAACCAAACTTTTTTGCCCCTTCATTTCAATGTAAGTTAGTGAACAATAACTATGTAAATCAATAGGACGACGATTTTGTCTGATTCACGAATCTCTATGTAACGTTTCAAGAAAGGCACATATTATAGGTATCGTGGATTTTATTAAATAGTGGCTACAAATTAGCTAAAACTATGTACTACGGAGTAGGTGTTACCGTTAAATAGAAATTATTATAGAACTAGCTTTCTTTTTGAGATTTGCTCTTACCTACAGTGGAAAATTTAAGTTGGAGGAAAAACAACTGACAAAAATATATTCTACTCTCTCTCATCAACATCAGTCTATTATCTAATAGGAATCCCAACCAGAATTAGTAGATTCTCAAACCCCGCCTAATGTTTATTCATTATTGAATAAAAAGCAAGGAACAAATTATAGTGAAAAGATTTTACAAGGGTGACGTCGTTGACCAAATAACTTATACTGTGGTTTGTCGTATTAGAGTTTTTATTAAACATATTTTTATACAATGCGTTGTAATCACTCGATATATGTCCAGTATCACCAAACTGTTGGAAATTAGCGAATTTTTATGAAAATCAGTGGCAATTAGTTAAATAACCAGCTCGATACAGGAGCTATCGACTAGTATTAACTGCTTTATTGATTAATGATTGTTCATTTGTAATTGCGCCGGCGTCGTTATTAGTGTGAATGTTTTCTCTGAAATACTTATCTTTATATTTTATATAAAAATAATAGTTATTTATGCAACTGTTGTGTAAAGGCATAAAAGGCATTTATTTTCTCAAAATTGATTTCTTTAGAATTCTTTTTGATGTCATTTCTAATACTACTAGTTACTACTACCGCTTCGGAAACAAATAGCGCTCTGTAATAAGGGGTATTAAAACACGAATGTGGGTTTATCACACGAGGCGAAGCCGTGTGTATAGTAATAGTATAATAGTATCACATGAGTGTTTTAATATCTAATTATCAACAGTTGCATACAAGACTTTATCTACACCCAGAATATGAATCCTCTAAAAGATTCTGAAACAGCAAACTGCTAACATTAAAACAGCCAGTCCTAGTAGTAACCTAAAATCACCCATTACTGATTATATACAAATAAACTATTAATGTAATGTAAAAAGTATTAATGAAATAATTTTTTATTTTTAGTAGTAATTTATATTTTGTATAGTGCGATTATACAAATTCACTTAAATATTATGTTCTTTTGTAGCGTTTAAAATATCCGACGGTGGTCTGTCAAAACTTGAATGGCTAATTTTTCAAGAAAAATGGCGGGGATTCGACTAACCTCCATTTTTTTTACGGCGCGCGACCTTCTGGTAGTGTGGAACGCGCGTAAACGAAAATGTTCTTTTTTGAAAATCATAAGGATACCACGCATCTAGCAATAAGAATGTGGCTGTATGTTGAAAGTCTTTGTGCATGAAGGGATCGCAAAAAAAAACAAAGGAGTGTTGTTATGAAATTCAGTACAACATTACATCACTCGTTTGGATGATGTAATGGTTATTAGGACATTGGGTGTTTTAATGTTGGCAATAAGCTAACTGTTTCAGAATCTTTAATAGAAGATTTAAAGCATGGGTGTAGATAAAGTTATTTTATGCAATGAATTCGCGAAGTCTTGCTCTTTCTCAATTTGATAATTTTTTCAAATAAATTTTTAAAATTGGTCATTGATCTTGCAATAGTAAAATACCTAATAAGTTAACTTTTAGTAGATACATATGATTTTGTTTCTTTATTTTCCAATTTTAAGATATAATATTTGTAATGTAAGCTGGTGGTTCATGGGTATAGTTGAGTTGTTTTCACAGCCTGTCCTATAAAATTTTAAATGTACACCACTAGGTCTTAATTAATTAGAAACTCAGCCAGATATGTATAACAGTTAGGGGAACGATAGTATACAGTCAGTTTTTTGTACTCGATTATAATAGAATTATTTATTTATTCAATCCACCAGTTCTAATTACATTGATAGACACAAGAATTAATACAATATTCATTCTTATATATTTTAAATTATTTTTACATTAGAAAATACATATGTCTGTATATTTTTTTGAACGTGATAAGTACCTACTACCCAGATGACTTTAATTTTTAAGTAATATCCACCACTTTTTAGAATAATATAAAAAATGCAATTTTCGAATTGAAAACTTTATTTAGTAGCCCTGGACTGCGTATTTTGCTGATATTGAATGAGACTGAGCTGTTATGCTCGTTTGGGTAACCGGTAAACACATAACTAAGCTAAAATTGTCACGTATTTAATACTGATGTTATTTTTGTTTTTCTATTGTACCTTTAATATACAAACATTAAATTATTCATTATTTTGTTTATTGCCACACTTGATCTGCAACTACTAAAATGTACACTTTCTTTCTTAACTAAATGCAGAGTTGTTACAAGTTGGCTCAAGTCGACTAAGGAAAAGGGAGTAATATTGTAATGTACATGAATATATATACTAGCTTCACCTAAACAATTGTGTAATATATACAAAATTTAGTTTAAAAATTTACAATTTTTTTTTAATTAGGAAATTTGTAGATGTTTAATCTATAACATAATTTGCAACAAAACCGTGCGTCAAATATTAGACTCATAGAAATACTCATACAAAAATAAATGGGTTACGAAACGAAATAAAAAGGATTCTATCTCTCAAGTTGGATAAAACTGCATACAGTGTACAAAATTTAATTGAAATCCGTTCTAGGATTTCTGAGTTCATCGCGGACAAACAATGTGAAACAGACCAAAAAATGACACACGTATAACTAAACTCACTATGATGAAACACCAGCCAAAGTGTCAGAGGCATTGGACTTTCAAATCCTGTTATGTTTCAAATTTTTGGAACAAATAAAAATTTGTTCTATGGTAAATTGTAATGGGGCAGTGCAGCTGATATTATGACCATCTTTGAGCTGCAGAAGATTCACTAAATTTCAAAGAAATAAGCAATTGTTATTTATATTCTTAATAATAATTCATTAGTGATTTTGCCAGAAACTGTTATATTCCTACCCCCTTATTCATAATGGTCCGCTAACTTTAAACAGCCGCTAAGGAGTGTTGTTTCTTATTCTGACTTAGGCCAATAGAAGAAGACAGAGTACGAATTAGCAATGCTTTAAGTTAGCAGACTATTATGTATAAGGGGGCTAATGTTAACACCAGGGATAAACATAAACTTGTTATGCCTTCTAAGTAAGTCCATTTAGTAAGTCTTTTGTTGTTGTTGAATGTATTCTACAATATCTCGGAAAATGTATGAAACAAAATTGACACGAAATTCAAAATATTTATTGAAACGTTAGTGTGGTAAACGTTACTATAACATAAGCGACCTTCTTAATGATACCATAGATTGGGAATGGAGCGAACGCCCTCAGGCTATGTAATAATAAATTTTAATGTACTTATTATATTCTGATGAAATTTTATTAATAAAAGAAGCCCGCTGAGTATATTGCGCCCGTTCTTCTCAGGTCTAAGGCATACAATTTCAAATGAGTGATTTTTTAATGCTATTTTGAATGAAATTATTTGAATTTGTTATAAGGTGATCTCCTTTAAAACATGAATGAACAGCTGCATCTGCTAATACTCGTATGTGCATTATACATGTGACGTTATAGTAACTTGATAACATATTCCGATAGCGGCTTCACGCGTCATCTTCCATGAACCTTATTTATGATTAAAAAAAAGAGTAATTATACCATAGCCTGGGATTGTTGTGGCTTTTCTCATTAACAATTAGTTTACTCAAAGTCAAAGTCAAATTCAAATAAATTTTATTCAATTAGGCTTAAGCTAAGCGCTTTTATATCATCACTATAAGTATTTTTTTTATTACTGAATCTACCATTTGTTCGGAAGAAGTAGAAGTAGAAGAACATACATTTTACCGGCTCCTTTGCACAGGATGCCGGCTAGATTATGGGTACTACAACTGCGCCTATTTCTGCCGTGAAGCAGTAATGTGTAAGCATTACTGTGTTTCAGTCTGAAGGGCGCCGTAGCTAGTGAAATTACTGGGCAAATGAGACTTACCATCTTGTCTCAAGGTGACGAGCACAGTTGTAGTCGCCGAATTTTTGGGGGTTTCAAGAATCCTGAGCGGCACTGCATTGTAATGTGCAGGGCGTATCAATTACCATCAGCTGAACGTCCTGCTCGTCTTGTCCCTTAGTTTCATAAAAAAAATAATACAATAACCTCAACTGCCACTCTTTTCAATCAATAGGAAAAAATAGAGTATTTTACAAGGGCACGGACGAGTAAAATAAGAAGGACTCCGTGTCACCTTACATAACAGTGAGGCACCAAAACAAGCTGGTAAACGTGTAAATACATATATTTACACGTTTACCGGCTTGTTTTGGGCTATGGCCCCACGCATACACTAATAGAAGTCGATTCGCCACCATTATGAGATTTGCCATCTTCTGTGACAGTTCAGTTTTCGTCGCAATAAAATATTTTAAAAATGCCATCGTACGTTGTGAAAAAGTGTAAAAGCAATACTATAAAAGTATTTGTGGATTTATGATTATTTAAGGGAGAAAAAGGTGCTTCACTTGCTAATATCACGGCGTGGATCCTTCTTTGTTTACTAGTCCGTGTACAAGGGTTGTAATGTACAAAACAAATTGGTTTGTAAGGTGCTGGGTCAAGATGGTGTGTTCAAAGGTTAAAGTGATTTAAATATCAAATACTAGCTGACCCAGCAAACGCGGTATTGCCATATAAAGTAGTAAAAAAAAAAAAATTTGTGGTATAAAAATAGATGAAAACCGAGTCACAGACCTACCAAATATTAAATCGTACATAAAATCTATCAAGTAGGTATAGGTAGTTAAAATTAAGTTTGTTTTTTACCTTCAGAGAAATTTAGTAAGATATTCTTAGTTATTCGTTAAAGATTCTTATTAATAATTCGTTAAAAACTATTTTTTAATTTGATTTCTGACCGACTGGGGACATATCAAAGGAAAAACAAATTTGTTGTTATTATGTAATTCATTCTCTGGACTTCCAAAAATAATTCAAGACCAAAATTAGCCAAATCGGTCCAGCTGTTCTCGAGATTTAGCGACACTAACGAACAGCAATTCATTTTTATGCAAAACATGCCTAATGTCCGAATGGGAGAGCCTGGATTCAGTTACAGGCTCTGGTTTAGCTAAGACTCCAGTCTTGTAGATACCTGTGGATTTCTAAAGGTTATCACTTGTATTGTATTGTAGCTATAGGAATTGGTGTTGAGAAAATAAAGAATTTTATTATAATTATTCGTTGTTGTACGAGATACCTGAAAGATTCATTCAGGAGATTGGTTTCTTGTTTCGTTTAGCTTTAATTCTTATCAAAATCGGTCCAGCTATTTTAGAGTCTATCTAGCAGTACAATTTGAATCAAATTATTTTGGTAAATTTAAATGAAATAAGACTAATAATTTAATGCTCTTTAATTATTATTTATCACTGTGACAAATTCATGGTATTATTTACTGTATGTGTATGTTTAAATTATGTGTATATCGATAACACCACCAACTGTTAATCGTATCAACTATTTCAATACAGGTTGCGTGGATTAAATCGCTCTTAAGCAATAAGGCCGCCTTTTGCTTGCATATATGTATTCTCGACTTTTGTTATAATTATTCTTTTGTGGTGTGCAATAATACTTATTTATGTAACTGTTGTGTATAATAAGGTGTATTAAAGCACGAGTGTGGGTGTTTTAATACCTAATTAGTTATTATCAACAGTTGCATACAAGACTTTATCTACACCCATAATATGAATACTCTATAAAAGATTCTGAAACAGTTAGCTTACTGCTAACATTAAAAAAGCCAGTCCTAGTAACCATAATATCATCACCATCAAAGGAGTGTTGTAATGAAAACGGATGATATAATGTTGTACTGAATTTCATTACAACACTCGTTTGGATGATGTAATGGTTATTAGGACATTGGGTGTTTTAATGTTGGCAATAAGCTGTTTTAGAAACTTAATAATTTACAGCATGGGTGTAGATAACGATATATTTCATTTAATTAATTTATGTCTATGAAAAAGATGATAAAGCAGCATTTTTATAGATTAAAAAAGCCAGGTTGAAAGACAGTATACGTCATTAACGGCGGTTAATTAATTATAGTTAATTGCCCAGCCTACATGAACGTGGAATCGATCGCGAACACATATCATATAATTAGACAACCGTTCATTTGTCTGTCGTGTTGTGTTACTCGAGTGTGATAAAGCTCATTGTTTATGAGGTCAAAGACTTACTGCAATGGTTGATTAAGTTTCTAAAGCTTTTGTATTTTTCTTACTGACTAAAATTAAAAAACTGTGCATTAAACAATTTCTTTTACTTATTTAAAGCACAGTACGTGCGATTGTTTTATTTATTGCGGACTAGCTGACCCGACAGACGTTGTTCTGTGTATAATAGATAAAAAATGTTTCTATATGAATTTAACATCAAAAATTACTTCGTAAAATATGCACCCTGCTGTCGTAACGAAATTGTTTCACAGCAGAACTGTCAAACCGTGCGTCAATAAATTCTCTCATAGAAATTATGTATGGACACATCAAAGGAAAACAAATTTGTTGTTTTTATTTAATTTTGCAGCATTTTCCCATTTATTCATATATACCTTCCCTGGTTCTCGAGTTTTAGCGAGACTAACGAACAGCAATTCATTTTTATATATATAGATTATTATTATTGCGACCTTCTGTTGATTGTTTAACTTCCGGAATACGTTGGATGAGGGCAGTGCAGGACCGATCGTCGTGGATATCTTTGAGGGAGGCCTATGTCAAGCAGTGGACGTCTTCCGGCTGATGATGACGAAGGGCGATTGTAGATAAAAATAAAAATCCATCATCATCATCCAAGATCTCCGAAAGTGTCATCTTATTAAAGTGCAAACCTGGGCCCAAACTGGAGCAAAAATAAGCAGGTGGGAAAATTTGTATGAACATTCATTTCCAACTAGTGCTGTTTTTTTCCTTGCCATAAATATATAGATAGATTAATGGGCAAATGAGACTTAACATCTTATGTCTCAAGGTGACGAGCGTAATTGTAGTGCCGCTCAGAATTATTGGGCTTTTCAAGAATCCTGAGCGGCACTGCATTGGAATGGGCAGGGCGTATCAATTACCATCAGCTGAACGTCCTGCTCGTCTCGTCCCGTATTTTCATTAAAAAAAAAGATAACGATACTGGTCGGTGACAACTTAGACAGTCTCTTAAATACTTTTAATGGAAATTAAAATAAGTGTTTGTTTTTATCGAAGGAGTTGTTTCCTCTTTTCGGGTATATTGAGGCCCTTGGCTTCGCTTCGTGCCTACAAATTTCACCGGAATCACTGCATTATATCAAAGTCAAATGTTATTTTTATATATGTAACACAAAATTATGCTTCTGAATTAAATTAATCAAAATTATACATTTTACCATTTATCAAAAGTTCGGAAAAGTCGAGTTTAAGTGAGAATAATTAGCAAACTGTATAAAGTGACGCAACCAACAACTTAATCATACGTTCAAACCTACTAAGGCTTAGCCAATTTTCATAGGAAAATAATATAAAGTAAGTAACAGATGTACTTACAATTTACAGCGCTATACGAGTATACTGTAACAAGGCAAGGTAATAGCGATAATATTGTTACGAATGTTACGTTAAATTTTCGCGAGAGACAAACTTTCATAATTATTTAACGACCCGTGCCCTAAATAAAACAACCCTTAAACTCGTTTCACCAATCGTCAATAAAAAACAATATTAAACGACCCACTATTGTTTGGCATATCTTTCATAAAAAGTGTGTGTGTACGCAAGAAGTTATACTTCCTTGTCCTAAAGAAGCAAAAATCATTAAAATGATAATATATTCCTCGTGTCATTCTATTATATTTTTATAAAGAACAATTTTCTAAAAATCTTGCAAAGCTGGCTTTGACAATTAATTATTATTAATGAATACCGCTGTATGGGCTTGAACCCTTTGCCTGTCGTAGTAAAATACGAAGGAACCCAAAACGAAAGAAGTACAACTTTCAAAATATAGAACGACTCGCACACTTGTTTGATATATTTTCTATAAAAGTATAGAAAAGCCCTATTAGAATAATATTCCGCTTGTTTGGCCTATCTTCAAAAAACAATAAAACGACCCGTACGCTCGATTTAATACTTATTTCATTAAAAAGTAAACATGGATCATCCTAGTCATTTAATAATCATGATTTCTAATTGTTTTTAATTACTGTATGCTGTTAACATATGAGATATTTATTCGTTGAAAGTTATTAAAATAAAAAGAAACTTATTGTTCACGTCATTGCGTCGATTTATCTGATACAAATATGATAGGAACATGCAAAATATATGTTTCGAATTAGTTATCGCGATTTAATGATGTTATATAGGGTGTACCTCTATTAGGAGTATTTTTATATGAGTCAAAGTGACGAGACGAGTTACTAAGGTATTCACATCGTAGCACATCAATTTTACCAGTGGGAGGCTCCTTTACACAGGTTGCCGGCTAGTTTATGGGTTCCACAACGGCACCTAATTCTGCCGTCAAGCAGTAATGTGCAAACATTACTGTGTTTCGTTCTGAAGTGCACCGTGGCTAGTGAAATTACTGGGCAAATGAGACTTAACATCTTATATCTCAAGGTGACGAGCGCAATTGTAGTGCTGCTCAGAATTTTTGGGTATTTCAAGAATCCTGCGTGGCACTGTATTGTAATGTGCCCATTACAAGCAAGGGGTATCAATTACCATCAACTGAACGTCCTGCTCGTCTCGTCCCGTCGTATATGTGACAGTATTCGTGGTTTACATCAACAAGAGAAATGTTTTTTAAGAAACATTCATATAATTCTAGGGTAGGGTAGGGTATTAAGTTTTATTCTATTACCAACTTAAGCAGGATCGGTCAGTCACCCTGAGAAGGCCTTTCACAAGCATGACGTGTGGACCAACTATTGCTTTCCTTGACGATGTGTAGAGTGATGGGAACGACAGCTAAGAACTAATATTACGTTAAAATATTTATTTATTATTTTTACTGAAAGTAATTTAAGCTCAAAGCCTTTAGAGTAAGTTCATGAAGGGAATATGGCGA
This sequence comes from Leptidea juvernica, assembly GCA_949711755.1. Classification (NCBI taxonomy): domain Eukaryota; kingdom Metazoa; phylum Arthropoda; class Insecta; order Lepidoptera; family Pieridae; genus Leptidea; species Leptidea juvernica. The sequence goes on from CATIXQ010000005.1 coordinate 3,639,331, forward strand.
AAAACAAAACGATGGACTTAGTTATTTAGGATTTAATATAGAGAAGTACTAACACAGTTACAGAACGAATCAATGAACGGAGCAGAGGGGGTGACAGCCAGTGGCATAGAGTATCTTATCAAAATAAAATATTACATTAGTGACACATGACAGTGTTGTCAATGTCACTTTGTCTTAAAAGACGGAACAAGTTTTTCTTCGTTTAGTTTACAAATAATACAATTTCAAACAATTCAGACCCATGCTTTCTTATCAAGTATTTAAGTTTTTCCGAAGCAGTACTATTTCTTGTGTAACGCGTTTTTACTCTTATCTACTCATTACTACGTTTAAAAAACTGACTTCAATAACTTAAAAGTATAAAATAAGTTAATTGAATACACCTCTTATGCAAACCTAATTTATAATATAACTTTTAATTTTTATAAAATACTATTATTTGTATGTGCTATCTATTGACAGATTATAAGTCAGTGCCACTAAAGAAGAATCACGCATGTTGGTTCATGGTTCTCAGTGTAAACGGTGTAGGTACATACATAAAAAAAAGTGTGTGTGTACTTTAATGTATGCACGCAAGAAGTTATACTTCTTTGGCCTAACGAAGCAATAAATCATTAAAATGTTTTATTCCTTGTGCTATTCTACGTTTTTAGAAAAAACAATTTTGTAAAAATCTTTCAAAGATGGCTTTGACAGTTAATTATTAAATAATGAATACGGCTGTGTGGGCTTGAACCCTTTGCCTGTGCTAATAATGGACGAAGAAACCAAAAAAAAAAAATTAATGACGCAAACGTCAGAAAATTTTAGGAACCAACTTCAACCTGTTACCTTTGTCTTACAGTGATGCGCGCGCATCGAAATTTTTCACTCTCTTCATTTTTTCATAACGTGCCTAAAGAAGTATAACTTCAAAAATACCAATCGAATTGAGAACCTCCTCCTTTATTAAGTCGGTTAAAAATATTTCATTTGCGATTATCCTGCACATTTCAATCACGCTAGTCCTAAAAGTATGTATCGTGTGGTCACAATACTGATGTAGGCAGTAACCGTGACTGCATTATCGAGTGCGAGTTACAATACATCTGGTTTGCTTGAAATCCGTACTCCGTCACGCTAGGCACACTGTTTGTGTGTCAGCATAAGAGCTTGAATGTAGGGTTACCATTTTTTGTAACAATTTCCGGTTCTGCCATATTAAAAATACACATGCTGTTAAAAGCATCAAAATTATACAAATTGTCTTTTCGACAATTTTTACAAACATTTTCATAACAATAAAATATTTTTTCATATACCCAGCAGCTAGAAAGTTTCCATCTGGGCCCAGAAAGTTAAGCTCCTTGATGTCTGTGGTGGTTTTGCAGTGCCCCAGAAACCGGTAGGTACTCGTAATCCAGTGCGGCAGCTCGGAGATGCCTGTAAAGTTCGCCATATATGTAGTTCTTCTTCGGGTACACCTTTAAAAATTGTACATCATGAATATCGAGAAATTAAGTAGGTTTTTTATTTAATCACTTATTGAAAGACAAAATAAAAAAAAACAAATCCAAAAGAAATTCCCCAGACCTTAGAAGTACGGGTACGAGAAAGACAACGGGTCTCTTTTTTAACATCAGACTGCATTACAATTATCGTTTTATGTTAAAAAAAAATAAGTATAGCAATATTGTGTTGAGTGACACCGTGCGACAGTTGCTGATTGTACAAGTGAAAGCGTATCACAACACTTATGGTAGTAGACAAGATAATATAATATCCTAGCTATGTTTGGTGTTTCTGAAAATGTCAAAGGCGAAAAACAAAACAAGAAACAACAAAAACAACTTTTTATAAAAAAATGCAGTCTTTACAGACAATATACAAAAATTAGAACATCTAAAATAGGTACTAATGTAATGCTTATATGAAATTTATTGGTCTCAGATAGATATTGGATACAAACAATTTCAAATTTTTTTTAGAGTAAATTAATTATTTTTTATAGTTTTAAATAGTATGTGAAGTCGATAAATAATAGTCCAAGAATTGATGAAATTATGGTCACAACAGTTGATATGCAGATAATGTGCGCAAGCGCAACATTCACTTAACACTTAATAATCGAACGTTGTGCAACTGTCTTGTGAAAGCAACTAGTTAATATCAAACCTTATAGGCCTTAGTTTTGTTTTGATGACAAACTGATTCAGAGAAGTTCAAAAGTGGTGTATTTAGGGTTTCGTATCGTATAGGGTCATTATATATAGGGTCTTTCAAGAACCTTTTTACTTCGACTGGAAGATTCAAGTTTGAACTTACAAATTCAGTTTCTATGAAGTATGAGTACAAATGAGCGTGTTGTTCACTTGATGGTAAGTCATCACCTCTGCCCACTCTTTCTGCTGCAGCAGCTAGGAATCACACGAGTGCTACCGGCCTCATAGATTTGTACGCACTTTTTTGAAGGTATGTACCATGTACCATGTCGCATCTCCCTGAAAATACCGCGCAAACAGGTCCATTCCATAGTTTAGTTGTGCACGGAAGAAAGTGCATCAAAACAAAAGCCGGCAATGCTCCTGTGATTCCTCTGGTGTTTTGAGAGAATGCCCATATTCTGTGTGATCACAGGCGGTGATCACTTCACACCCGTACGCTTGTTTGGTCTCCTTGTGCAGGATAATAGTTCTGTCTGTGGCTGCGAGGTTGGCGGCAGGAAGTACAATAGGTCTGCGATATCAAATCAAGCTGCTAAATAAAAATAATCAGAAGATTTAGCACACGTTTTAAGCGATAAATTCGTAGGTAATTTAACGATAGCATACAATTATATTTAATAATAACCAATTCTTAAATCTGTGACTGAGGAAAAATAAAATTTATCGAGGTCATAGATCGCCAGAAACTTTCCTGGCACTGTTACAATACCGCTAAACGGTGAAGATGACCTTCTACAATTTATGAATAAATAAATAAATTTGCCCTTTATCCTGAGGCTGAAAACCCTTCCGGTAATATATATTTTATACAAAATAAATTGATTAATAACGATTAACACTACAACTTGATTCTCGCAGTAATAAAATTCAAGAGTTTCGTTTTAATTACTTATTTAAAGCAACGACAACACGACCTTCGCAGTCTTTCATTAGCACAATGGATGAGAAATATCTGAGCCAGATCGATCGCAATTTCAAGTGCCACGCCGTAATTCCTTCCCCTTTATTTTATGTCTTCATACGCACCGCCGCCGATAGCCCCTAATTATGTTTTCACAAAAACACCAATCTCTTAAACTATGCTACCGATCAAAGCCAAAACGACCCAACTCACGCAGAGTTTTATGAAAAATGTTTCGTATTACAACAACTTTAAAACTATTTTTGGTATCACAGTAATATCACTTACGATATATCAAAAAATCGCTAATTTTGCTTTTAATCTACACAGGTGTAAGTCTATTTGTAATATTTTTCGGAAATTAGTTTTAACGCCGAAGCACTAAGATATCCTTAAAGGCTACTTACATTAAATCACTTACGGTAATGTACAATCAATTTATTTTGATTTGAATCGAAGCAATTTTGAGCTCTTTGGGTATAATAATTCGGTTGTAATCACAGTTTATGGTTCTGCAGGGTTAAGCCTTTTTCAGGTTGTGTTAAAGCGTGCATGAGAAGCGTTAATGAGCGTGGGTTCCGTCGGATTCCAAGTCAGCTATGTACCTGTATCGGCTTTTGTCGGCTGGTGTGTTTTTGCGATCGCAAATGATAACAATAAGCGGTGTTAAGAGACGCGACATTCTGTGGAGATACGTTATTATGTTTTGCTAATTAACTAAGGATACGGTAGGCTTTAGAAATCGACAGAGGAACATAAGGCCTTTAAAACAAAATTAAAGAAAATAAGAAAGCTTTAGAATGTTCTACCAACACTATCGTGGCCAAAACAAGATAAATGTAGCTAATATTTTTGTTTTAAATAGTTTTTAAGGACTTCCTGTGATAGATATAAAAAGAGGTGTAACCAATGGGAGGCTACTTTGCACAGGATACCGGCTAGATTTTGGGTACCACAACGGCGCCTATTTCTGCCGTGAAGCAGTAGGTAATGTGTAAGCATTGTTGTATTTCAGTCTGAAGTGGTGCTAGTGAAATTACTGGGCAAGTGAGACTTAACATCTCATATATCAAGGAGGCGAGCGCAATTGTAGTGCCGCTCAGAATATTTTTATTTTTCAAGAATCCTGAGCGGCACTGCATTGTAATGGGCAGGGCATATCAGTTATCATCAGCTGAACGTCCTGCTCGTCTCGACCCTTAGTGTCATAAAAAAGAACCGAAAGCAGAGGAAAAACATTATTTCCTATTCACGAAGTTCTTAGTACTTAGTTGAATTTCTAGACAAGAGCAGTACATCCAACTCCACCAATGAGCTCGACCAAGACTCAAACTTTAGAGTATAGTGAAATTCAGCTCGCTTTTGCAATAAAAAAAGGTGCAAAATAGTCACTAGAGGGCTTTATCCTGTGCGAACCAAGTAGACGTTTATATCATTCTTCAATAACGTTCGCCTTCCAAAGCGGATCAGAGAATACGAGACTCGATTCACAACATCGGTAAAAACTCCCCGCTCCGTACCCGAATAGTCACCATCAATACACAGCTTTATCTCATCAATAGCAACAGGGCTTCAATTCTGCCAAATTTTCTAAAAAAAATATTTCCAAATTAATACTGACTACTTAAATAAAAAAAAACAAAAATGACCATGCAAATTAAAAAGTCTCAAAATGGCCTTCATCCTTTTTAAGGCGAAATACTAATGAGGTACACTGTGAATACTGGACAGACGTGAGTAGACAATGACAGGCGAAAGATGCTCTACCATGCATAGACCAGAAGATTTCTAGCAAGTTGCTGAAACTCACACGATTGAGGTAGCGTAAATCAACTCATTGGTTAGCATCAAGTCACCAACAGTTTTGTACGCAGGGCTTGATGAATGCAGAAGAAAGACACACATCGTTCAGGAGTGCGGGACGATGAACAAATACCCGGCTTAACGCCTGGTGTCCGATCAAATGCCTCGTGGAGTTAGGATGGCAAGATCAGCCACCCACCCCAGACTAGGAGCACAAAAGACATTAATCGTCATAATCAGACGGAGGACGTCCACTTCTGGACAAAGGCCTCCCCCATAGATCTCCACGACAATCGGTCCTGCGTTTCCCTCATCCAACGTATTCCGGCGATCTTGACCAGATTGTCGGCCCATCCTACCAATTCTGAGTCTTCCGGTATGTGGTCGCCATTCAAGAACTTTTCTGCCCCACCGGCCATCTGTCCGTCGAACTATGTACCCTGCTCACTGTTACTTCAGTTTCGCAATCTTTTGGGCTATGTCTGTAACTTTGGTTCTCGGATCTCCTCATTTCTGATTCGATCTCGCAAGGAAACTCCGAGCATAGCCCTCTCCATTGCCCTCTGAGCGACCATGAGCTTTTTCATCAGGCCCATAGTTAGCGACCACGTCTGCGTACCGTAAGACATCACTGGCACCACACAATGGTTGAAAACCTTCGTCTTCAGACACTGTGGTATTTGAGACTAGAAGATTTTACGGAGCTTCCCGATCGCTGCCCATTCGAGTTGGACCGAAGACATTGAGTTGCGGAAAACAGCTTATTCAATTCAATCCTAACAATAAAGCTGTATAAATTGTGCAGACAGTTACCTTTTATCCATCCTCTTTACACCTCGAACTTCAATCATTTACTTACCGTAAATTTCTATAAAAATTTAATGAGTAATGAAACTGCGCGTGGTAATTAATATCGTCTAGTATACAGTTCAGTGACAGTCGTGACCTTACTACACAGCTATGCAATGTTAGTAAGTAATATAGTAATAAATATCGGTTAATTATGTCAATGACCCCACGCACCGGGCCTTGTACGAATTGTCGGACACTCGCACAATTATTGTGGTACCAATTTACCTGTAAATAATTATCCATGTCCAAATCGAACGGTTATCGTGTATCGAGCCAAATGAAGTTATTTCATATAGAAAGCTGTGGCCACTAAATATGCGAAGCGTATCATATCAACATTATTGTTCTTTTCGATGATATTATTATTTAAGGTATTGTTCTGGTTACAAATAAAATTGAGAGACTATGTAAAATATTTTGTTATTGCTGATGAAAATTTTAACACAATAATTTTATAATTTGAGTTATTATAAATATTCTTAATTTATTACATAAACTTTGTCCCTACAAAATTATAACTCCGAATCATTACATTACCAAAATGTTTGATCTACTTACTGTATTGAAAGCATTTTTAGACGAATTTTATTACTAACTAGCTGACCCGGCAAACGTTGTTTTGCCATATAAAGTATAATTCACGCGATAGTTTTATAAGTGATAAAATATTGCCTATATTATAGCCTGTACATCATTTTGTTCTATTGTTAATAGTTTTTGCAGCGCACGCAAAAATAGGTTTTCGATTTTACACCTTGTGTTACAAAATAGCAATTTTATTACGGATCCCTAATTTTGAAAAAAAACATCTATATCAGCCTATAGCCTTCCTCGATAAATGGACTACCCAACACTGAAAGAATCATTAAAATCGGACCAGTAGTACCAGAGATTAGCGCGTTCAAACAAACAAACAAACACGAACGGATGTTAACAAGGAATTAATATTGATAAACAATTTTTATATGTGTATGTGTCATAATACCATTAATTCAGGTATTCGATTTTCATGAGACAATAATCCATTTAAGATTAATTAATAAATTCCACAATTCGCACACTTCTCAAAATGGTTTTGATTATCTATTATAATGTTTTTTTTGTAAATAACTTATACTATCATTTTATAATAACTAATATTAAAGTTTGAAATAGAAATATTCTAAGAGCATATTTCGTAATACGCTAATTTCGTGGATTTAAAACTTGCCAGCAAGGAAACGGTAGGGCTTAATTATAAGACATAATTCAAGTGTTGTGTACTCACTATAATGTCCATTTCTCAACACTAATTTGTGTTATTGCTATTAAGACTGCTATCTTAAGTTAACTGAAATATGTTTTAAAGTAAAAGAGAGTAGGCAAAGATACAGGTAAATGGATAGTCTGCATTTGTGATATATATGTTGGCCTTAACCTATAAATTCTAGCTTAACGGGTTTTTTCCAAAGATTATTTTCTAAGCGACAGCAATATGTGGCTAAAATCAATTCAACTGTTAGTCCATTGATCAATTTACAAGAATAAATGTAAGAGGAATGAACTGATGATTGATAATAATAATAAAGTAACGGATATCTACAGCAGAGGCCAAGTTACTATATAGGACTCGTAATGTACCATCATGAAATCCACACTTTAAATGCAGTTTTCATTGAACTGTTGTGTAATCATCAATGTAATGCCAAAGTGCAGAATTAAAATATAATTATCAGTATTATATCATATATAAAGTGCTCTAACATGATTAAAATCTAAGCAAGAAATAATCTATTTAAATGATTCTCATTTACCCTATTCTATAATAAGTTTAAAATTTATAACCGCAAAGCTCGAAATGTTTCACGAGCACATTAAATAACGTATCATGTCTGATGTTATCGAATATTAAATAAGAACAATACAAGGGTATCTCTGGATATAATAATTAAGTGTGGTGGCGCGGCGTGTTCAAATTAAATTATGTGAAAATGAAACGTTAGTGCGCAGTAAATCCGCTGCGCAGGCGCCGCCGTTACGCGACCGCTTGATATATCGGCGGACACTCCTATTGCGTGGCCACGCGTCCAAGCTATGAGAGATTTCATTAAGATGAAGATGATATGACCGCTGTTCTATTGATTTCTGTTTTTTTAAGAACTTTTTAAAAAGAAATTTGAATAATATGTTTATTCTTCAAATGTTGTGAGCCTTCTTGTGTGTAAATTCCGCTAAGATTAATCTTATTGAAGATTAATCTTAGCGAAGATTAATCAATTCCGCTAAGATTAATCTTCAATAAGATTAATCTTAGCGGAATTGATTGCAATTCAACACGTGTTTCGCCTCTACATGAGGCATCCTCAGGATATGTTGACTCGGCAAATTCTGGCACGAGACTTTGTTTCGAGAATCTTAGTAGAAGACGAATCTTAGCGGAATTTACACTTAAGAAGGCTCGCAACATATTGAGTATTTATGGATTTCCGCAAAATAATGTCTAATTCAATAAATTATGTTTCTTCTTAAAAGTCCTTACTTTATAATAAGAAACAGGCGGACTTACACGAAAAATAAACTTAATTACATAATTTCACAAAAATGACAAATATTGTCTTTCTTTAATAATAATAATGTTAAATTACGATTTTGTACAATTCTCAAAATGGTTTTATGAAAAAAAAGCAGTGTTTTTTGAAATGGTATAAAACATCTGTTGAATGCGTTTATAGATATTACAGCGGCAAGGATCAGGTCAAACAACTCTTCATTTTACTTCCGATAGTTAATGTGTCAGAATACATATTATATTAATGTAACGATATCCTTACATAATGCAAGGAGATCAAGTCGTTCAGATTATATTCCAGATATTCCTCGAATTATCATGTTAAATTTTATGCTATTCTTACTTAACGAATGCTGAAAATAAAATTAATTTGCTTCCGTCACATATATACAAGCTTATAAGTGCCAAAGTGGGGATATTTACACATCCAGATGGTGGGGATGATATCGTAACTTGTGGCGTGTCGTGCGAAGGTGAAATTCGGCGGCAGGAATCAGGTTGGACAGCTATTCGGAATACTCCCCGTGATAAATGCGGTAGAAGACACACAATGAAGCGACGTCTCTACGCAACGCCAAGTGATCCAGCCGTTCACAGAGCGCTAGTTCCCCTAGCTACGGATATATTGCTATCACCGTTCAATGACAAGATCTTATCTATCCACAGTTAAGTTCAATATAGTTATAGTCCAATGCTATGTGTCGATAGGTTATTGAAATGTTAATAAGCGTAAAAGGATAGATTTGTTTACCTGTAGTATGTTAAACTAAGAATAGTTAGGTTACTCGGCCTTTAAGCAACCGTAATAATAGCAGTCTATGACTTGTACCACACAATATTACAACTTAATCTGCAGCGCGGTGCCTCCAACAAGTTTGTTTTTATTTCGGATCGATACAAGTGCAAACCGCCCGACTGACCGAGCACATATACCTTATTACCTATACAGTACTTTATTACTGCACCTTACAAATGAAATATCATTATTTTATTTATTGTTTTGGCTGTCTCATAGATGTGAATTATATCGTTAATGTCCACTTTTTATGCTTTTATTGTGCTAATGTTTGTAATTAAAAATACACGGTATGACTCAAAAACATAATTAACTAACAAATTGAAGTTTTATAATGGGTTTATGAGGTCTTGTTTGTTGGCGATGAAATGGCAAATATATTGCAGTCTTCGGGATTTCCCTAAGGTGATACTTAAAGCACTGGTGGTGGTTGACTCTCACAACAGAGCCTCCAGTTCAATCCTCGCGCGACAAGTACCAATACTTTTTCGGTATTCAAATTCATTATTATGTGCGTGTATAATACGATTTAGGCTAGCCACACACTTCCGGAATTGCTCTCTGCTTTCAAATCTAAATTTCGTCACTGCCTTACACATATTTTAAAAATTCTGATTGATCAGTAGTCACATGATTCCCGGCATATGCCAAAGAGGATGTAAATTCTAAAAATAAAATAGTAAAAATTTAAATTTAGTTTAGTATGAAATATGCAAATATGCTTATATCATTTGACATAAGTTTGAAATATAAGTAATTACAATAAAGCGATTGGCCACGAAGTATAATCCAGCTAAGTTTAAAAGCGTACAGTTGTTTATAACTTTGTGGATTTCGGCTTTTTCTCCTTTTTTTTACAAGATTATAACCGTAATCAGTCAATCTATCGATGACTGCACGTTTCATACAATCGAGTGAATTGCTTTTTCTTATCGAGTTTCGCTAGGCTGACTCATGCAGACGTCTTTATGGAAGAGGAGTTAATACTAATCGCATTGCTTTTGGCTCTACATAATGAAAAAAGAAATACAATCGCAAACACTGCTGGATTCATCAGAGACAGTATGGCGAGAAATTTATTTATTTCATTA
>CATIXQ010000005.1:3654528-3677227 GCA_949711755.1 Leptidea juvernica
GGACCAATAGTGAATTAATGAGTGATAATAATCTAAACATAAACAATGTTTGTAGCCAAGCCAGTGATCTTGTGAAATGTGACCTATCCTCTCCTACACGTTATTTTAGAGGTGCTTAAAAATTCACACCGGTAAAAAGCACAGTTCCGCGTTAGTTTCGCATATACATCATAGCACCTTGCCCTCGACAAATAACGCATATCATGTTACAACAAATTTTTCAGAATTATTAGGAAAATTAAAGAATTCGGTTCCAGTAGTAAAGCGAATTCCAAAAGGGGCTCGCATTACTGTTGCAACTGCACTCTCCAAAGTCATTCGATCTACAGTCAACCAAAATTCAAAAGATAGTTGGGAGCATTTGTTCATGTTCGCATATTCAACTTTACATGCAAAAAAAGATGACCACAGTTCACTCACAAAGAAAATAAAATCAAATTGTTCTGACCCAAATATCTTTGGCAATATTTTATATAGTAACACAAATTCCAAATTCAACATTTTTCGAAAAGTAGAACAGAAAGTTAATGACGGTGACGTGAAAGGTGCTGCATCTATACTTTTTTCAAATGATATCCTGGCACCCGACTCAAATGAAACACTTTTGGCTTTACAAAGTAAACACCCATCACCAGATGCTAATTGTGTTATTCCGGAACCATCTTTTTCCGATAATCATCTACGGGCTAATGATGGTGATGTACTAAAAGCAATAATGTCCTTTAAGACTGGTTCTGCCGGCGGCCGCGATGGACTGACACCCCAGCATCTGAAAGATCTGGTATGTCCTTCCACAGGGGATGCGGGTAGAGCGTTGCTTGAGGACATTGTTCTCTTAGTAAATCTCATGCTTTCTGGAAAAGTTAATACCGAAATTACCGAAATTTTATATGGTGCGAATATATGTGCTCTTAAGATGGTGGTATTCGTCCTATAGCCGTGGGCTGCACATTTCGACGCCTTGTTTCTAAAATTTGTTGTAAACATATTTCTCCTTTCCTATCAACTAAATTCATTCCAACTCAGTTGGGTTTCGGCTGCAAAAGTGGTTGCGAAGCTGCAGTCCACGCTGCGCGAACTTTTTTGGAGAGGAACTCTGGTGATGTCTTTTTAAAATTAGATGTGAAAAATGCTTTTAACTCTGTTGAAAGAAAAAGAAAGGAATTGAATTTTTAACTTCTCTCAGCAGAGAGAAGTTAAAAATTCAATTCCTTCAATCTATCATTATATTTGGCAATGTTATAGTAAACCATCTAAATTATTATTCAAAAATCATAATATTTGGTCTTCTGTTGGCTGTCAGCAAGGCGACCCTCTTGGTCCAGCAATATTTAGCCTTGCCATTCATTCCGCCATAACAAAACTAAAATCAAAATTTAATGTTTGGTACTTGGATGATGGTACTTTGGGTGGTGAAGTGGACTCTGTTTTAGATGATTTGAAAGTTGTAATAGAAAGTTTTAGCTCAGTCGGCCTTGAGTTAAATTTTTCGAAATGCGAGCTTTTTATCGGCGAAAATTTCCAAATTTCAGACCGGGTTGATATTACTAATAAATTTAATGTTCTGGCCCCCAATATTAAAGTTTTGGGTAAGAATTCACTTGACCTTCTTGGAGCTCCATTATTTCCTGTTTCAATTCCAACGATCTTAAACGATCACATTAAAAAATTTAATAATGTTTCGGACAGATTATTAAAAATTAATTCTCATATGGCCTTAACTATTATTCGGTCTTGTTTATTTGTTCCAAAATTTACGTACCTCTTAAGGTCTAGCCCGTTATGGAAATTTCCAAATTTGCTTGATGTGATTGATATTTCACATAAAAATATTTTAGAAACCGTTTTGAATTGCGCGTTTACAGATCGTGCATGGTCTCAAGCCTCTTTACCGATACGGTTTGGTGGTTTGGGTACTCGCAATGTTTCGGGCGTTGCCTTACCAGCATTTCTGTCTTCAGTTCATAGTGCGCAGCCTTTGGTTACTAGAATTGTAAATCATGTACCAGGTAACTCAGAGATTGTGTATTTGAACGAAGCTAACAATGCTTGGTTAAATATTGCAAACATTCAAAATTTTCCAGACGATTTAAAGCGTCAAAAAGCATGGGAAGCACTTCTTTGTAAGTCAGCCTTTGATGATCTTTTGATCTCATCTACTGACATAACAGAGCGTGCTCGTCTTTTGGCCGTGACAGAAAATGAGTCGGGATTTTAGTTACAAGCCTTGCCTTCTGCGCCGATTGGAACGCTACTTGACAATATGACATTGTCAATATGCGTATCACTCCGGCTAGGTATAAAACTGAATGAACCACATCAATGTAGATGTGGCGTTCAGGTAGATGCTCTTGGACGCCACGGGTTATCCTGCCTAAAATCGGCAGGCCGTATCAGTCGTCACGCCAGCATTAATGAAGTCATCCGCAGGGCATTTGCCGCTCTTAATATACCAGCTGTTTTAGAGCCAAATGGTATTACCCGCCGCAATGGCAAGCGTCCTGATGGAATGACGCTGGTGGCTTGGGCACGGGGAAGGGCGCTGGTGTGGGACGCTACTTGCGTCGACACTCTGGCTCCTTCTCATGTCCAAGTTACGTCAGTTGGTGCTGGGGCTGCTGCTTCGACTGCCGAAGACAGCAAGCGTCGCAAATATGTTGGTCTCAGTGAGTCATACATCTTTGTGCCGTTTGGTGTCGAGACACTTGGCCCGTGGGGCCCAGAGGCGCGGAGAATGTTCAAAATACTATCTTCGCGCCTCAATAAGGCTACTGGAAACCCAAGCGCTGGCAGCTATTTCGGTCAACGGATCAGCCTTGCAATCCAACGGGGTAATGCTGCCAGTATTCTTGGTACGCTTCCACGTAATGATAGTTTTAATTTTATGTAGTAGTATTGTAAATATAGTTATAAGATTTGTTTTGACTTAAAATTGTATATATAATATTATATTAAATAGGCTAAGTTGGACTATATTTTAAAAGATGGTCTGGGAGTTTTGAGTTATGACATGTCTCCCCATGTATCTCTTTTACGAACTGACCTGAACTTGACCAGTGGGGCTGTGGGAGGCTCCTTTGCACAGGATGCCGGCTAGAATATGGGTACTACAACGGCGCCTATTTCTGCCGTGAAGCATTGCTGCTTGTGTAACCATATTGTGTTTCAGTCTGAAGGGTGTCATAGCTAGTGAAATTACTGGGCAAATGAGACTTGACACCTCATGTCTCAAGGTGACGAGCGCAATTGTAGTGCCGCTCAAAATTTTTGGGTTTTTCAAGAATCCTGAGCGGCACTAAATTGTGATGGGCATGGCGTATCAATTACCATCAGCTGAACGTCCTGCTCGTCTCATCCCTTATTTTCATAAAAAAACTGATGTAGTAAGCATCATGACGGTTAATCAAATAAAGATATTTCTATTTCTATCGAACACGCGATCCTATCTTTGACTCGACTTCGACCACGTAACTTAAACCGACTTTACCCGAGCGTTACATATTATTTATGTCCCTATGTAACGCTGATGATAAGATAGGATATATAGGCATAGAATGTCCTCATTTAAGCCGTACTTGAATCTTTAACAGCACGCCTATGATATGTAAGTAGTCTTGTGCACTTACTACGTTATCGTTGATTGAGACTTGGCTGATTATGGCGTAACCCTTTGCCAAGGTTCGATACAGCAGCCATAGACATAGCGACTCTATCAGGACACACTTCCGTGTAAAAATTTACACTTTAATGCCTTGCTTTGTTGTACACACTGCTCACTAGTTTGTGCAACTAAATTTGTAAAAAAGTATCTGCACACACGGCGACGAAAGGCAAAAAATAAAGGAAAACGAAAAGGATACAACGGCCGTCGATTATTTTTCAAAATTTAATTAACCGACCCATTTGTGTGTCTAATAGCACTAGCATTTATGTAAAGTCAAATTTAAACAACAATCTCCTGTCCATTGAGATAATAATTCCAAGAAAGGAAGTTGAAAATTGAAATCAACGTAGGTTATTGGACGTATTTGTAGAAGTGTTTTTTGATTTAATTTAGTTGATTTGCATTTTAACCTTAACTCTTGAGAATATCCCTGAATTCAGTGTGAGTGTTAACAAAGGCTTCCTTTAACAGATTCCATTGAACCTCGAGCAATACTGAAACCTGTTTAATTCAACCCTCTGCTATTCTTTTATTTATTTTGTTAGCGGTTTGTACTGTCTGATATAATTTGATCAAGATAGTAGTCTTCTACATATTCAAGTGCTCGGTTATTATTTACATCTCATTGTCTTCTGAATTTGTTAATAGATTTGTTTTAATTAAATTAATTACAAGTCCTACTTTATAATTTACTTTTTTCAAATCTTAGTGTAACCATTTCTCTTAAGGTTTATTCAAAATAACTATCTCATCTGCAAAACAATGATGGTTCAAATTCCAAGTGATACATTTGCACCACGCATAAACCTCCACAGGTTTTTGTGGAGCAACCTAGTCTTAAGTTTTCATTGTACTCTTTTTTTAAATATGTATAATCTTTCCAATATCCAAATTAGTTCTAGCCTTGTTTCCAAAATAGGTTTTTCATCTGTAATGAACATTTAAATGACAATGGATCACCCTGTCTCACAAACAGATTTACTCTATTCTTAAGTTAACACCTTTACCTAGTATTTCTAATTGCACTTTTGCTTTGCTTGTTGAATACCGTAGCTACCTTACTTTATCTTCTTTAGGCTCCTTCTTCTTCGTCTTGTGAATTATATTATATGGTAATTTATGTTTACCATTGTTTTTGGACGATGAACAGAGAACAACATTTTGTTAGTAAAGTAAGTAAGGCAAGTAAAAGAGCTAGATCCTCCATTGTGCCTCTCAACACTTGATGCTTAATATTGTCAAGAGCTTTATAATAAAATATAAATTGTATGACTTATTAAAAAGTGAAGGTACTAATAAAGTTGAAAGGAAAAGGTATTATGTTCGAAACTTGCCAAATTGCTTGCCAATTGTGTAGCAAAGAATACATTTTTTCTATAACAGCTGATAATTTTCACAATTAGAGCTTGAAATTTGTAATAAGACAATTTATAGTATTTTTTTATTTCGTGACAACGCATCAATATGTTTTCGGTTTTCGAATTCATATGCATATATGTACGAAGCTTTATAAGGTCAGCAATGCTCCTGTGATTCCTTTGTTGTTACAAGAGAGTATCATCCGTGGTGATCACATATCTTTACACGACCCAAATGTTTGTTAATAGGTTAATTTTTCATTAAAAAAACTGAATTATTTAAACAATTCAGTATTTTAATCTATAGTCGTCCAGACGATCTAGACTTCTTAAATACATATAAATACGCACAAATAAGATCACAGATTCACCATTTCAAATTGGTCAAAAACTTTAGAGTTGGTTTTTCGAATAAAATTGTTGGCCGCTTATGGTGTGCGTGTGTATCGCTGCAACATACGGTACGTCCGCAGTAAACAATTAACATTTCTCTACAGATTGCAAGCGCGATGTCTACTCACTAAAATAGGTGAAACACTTAATTAACTAGCGGCGGCGCCTTTTAGCAACTACTTTTAATATATATCTACATCCAAAGCTTGTTTCAGGTAACTATTTTATTTTATCATCCATCTAGCTTTATGTGTCCGCCTTAAGAGTTACCTACGGGTTCAGTCCTCACCGGGGCTACATGCTTGTATTAGAATGCCTGTTACTTAAGTATTTAGTTGGGTTTTTGTTTTTACTAAATAAATTAGACCGTATAAAAGAAAAACTTTTAAATCGATGTATCATTGATATCCGCAACATCAGAGAAACTTTTCCGGCCTTAAACTTGGGAGTTTCCTCTGAGTTTGAACGTCCCTGAGCCGTATTGGTTTACGAAAGCACTTTCTAAGTTTCTACTGTGTCGAAAGCGAGTGACAGTGACAGCACAGACTAATAAGAGTAACAGCGAGGCCGAGAGACTAATACTTTTTATTTAATATAATAATAAATAAACTGTATAATATCAAATCTCGTAAGTGATTCTACCTTTTTCATATAATCAATTTGAGATGTAGGCGTTAGCAACAAATTTCAATTATTATGATTGTCTATGGATCAAATATGTCGGCCATTATTATAATTAGTCAAGTGCAATACTTTTTTTAATACACCTTCTGTATCATAAGTTTCCGTTTGATACAAATATTTGCAACTAATAGAATAAAATATTTATATAATTATGGGGCGGATTTTTGAACCTGTTCTTCTCAAGTCTGAGGCATAATATTTTGAATGGGTGATTTAATTTGTTCAATAAGTGATTTGAAATCCTATTTTGAATTAAAATATTTGAATTTGAATAAATACCAAATGAGATTGAGCATTTCGAGCATAGAATTTGAAGAATTTAAAATAAGTCTTTAATTCTATCCTATATAAGGCTCAAATATTAAAACTGCTAAATGCGAAATAATTGATCATTACGCGCGTATTTTAAATTCAGCGAGTACTTAAACATGCTGTAAAACACGAGGAAAACAAAAAGTCACAACGCATTTTCTGAGTCTTAACTGATAACATCGCGACGGACAGGTTGTAATACATTTTAAGCTCTTCAACATTTATTAAGTTAATAATAAAGGTTTAACTGAAGTACATGGAGGACATGTAGGTTCCATAAATATTTTGGCTGTTAGTGGTAAGCATTAAGGTGAATGCAGCTACAACGTATTTGGGGCATTATTTCGTAATTGGAGACAAAAACAATAAAAAAAAACATTGAGAGAAAATTCTAAAGAAATAAACTGATGCCTCTCAATATATTCTTGATAATGTTATTGAATTTGCTATAAATTGTCGTATAATGTTAACACCAGGAACAAACTCATAATGGCTACTACTCGGCTAAGTCGAGTTAGTAAGTCTTTTGTGGGGCGATGTATATGCATTTACAACGAGATCCCAGATAATGTTCAAAACAAATGTATTACGAAACGTTGCTATAATATAAATTACTTTCTTAATGATACCACTGATTGGGAATAGAGCGACCGCCCACTGGCTATTAAATAATAATACGTTGTAGCCATATTATTATATAAAAAAAAAGTAGTAATAAACTCAGCGGAGTTTGTTGCGCCCGTTCTTCTCAGGTCTGAGGCATATCTTTTGGAATGGGTGGTAGTTTTTGACTTTCAAAAAGTGATCATAAGATCAAATAGGACATAAGTCCTATTTTGAATAAAATATTTGAATTTGAATATAAAATGTTTATTTTTGTTGCCAAGTATGTACCTTCATCAATATTCATGGTTGGAGCTTCTTTTTAACACTTTATCACCCGTGTTAAGAGACTGCTATTCTAAAGCATATTTATATTGTCATAACACTCTCGTGTTATGACAATCATAGGCTTAATTTAAAACTAAGAAGTATGTGTACGAAGAAATAAGATGTATGTTTGCTTTGCGTGTGTGTGATAAATAAAGTGAGAGGTGTGTGTGAGTCAGTATGTATTTATTTTCCTTAAATACTAAATTTGCGCGTTAACCACAAAAAACCATTTGTCGCATCACCGCTCGTCAACAACACTCCTCTCTCCAACGTGAGAGGCAAGGCGTAATGCCTCGCCTCGAAATCTCGAGCGATTTCCAATTCTGCACACATTTCGAAGGCAAAGCCTAACAATTGGAATCTAAGAAACTAGGGTTTATGAGAAGAACAAGGCAATAAGCTGTATTGATAATATTTTTACTAATTATAAACCTATTTCTCAATCAATAATTAGTAAACTGAGCTCAGACCACTTTGGTCAATTAGCCTCTTTTAATATTGAGGGGAACAAATGTACTTCAACTAAAAAGTTTATGTTTGTTCCGGTAAACAATAGGCGAATGGAGAAATATAGAGGCAATGTTTCCGAAAAACTCTCAAACTTGTATTTGAATTATAACAGTACTCCAAATGAGATGTATGGTAAGTTATTTAAAATAATAAAAACAGAGTTTGCTTCTATATTTACTTCAAAGACAGTCAACTCGGGTGGTCTCTTGTCATTTAACAACTGGCCAACAGCTGGTATTCATAGGAGCAGAGAACGGTTATATGAACTATATAGTCATCATAGATCATCATGTAATCATGATGCATCTTTCCTTGTATATGTGAAAAATTATTCAAAATTATTTAAGAAAGTATGTACTATTGCTAAGTCAATGCATATTAGAGAAATAATTAAAAATGCTTCAAATAAAATAAAAATGACTTGGAAAGTTATTAACTGGGAATCTGGAAGAGCGAAAGACTGCAAGTTTGAATATAATCTAATAATAAACAATACAAAAATCCACTCTGAGCAGGAAGTAGCTCCTGCCTTTGAGAAATTTTTTTCTGACATTCCAGTTTCCATCTCAAGCACCCTTGTCTCCTCCACCAGTGTTGCCGAGACTTTGGAAAATGTTAAGGAATGTAAACAAAATTTCATATTCAGTGTTGTTAGCCCAGCAGAAATAATTAAAACTTTCAGATCCTTAGAAATGAAAAAGACTGCTGATATATGGGGCATCTCTGTAAAAATAATAAGTTCTGTTATTCACGTCATAGCACCATATCTAGCACTAGATTTTAATAGCTGTATTGAACATGGCGTGTTCCATTCCTGATCTTCTGAAGTATAGTAAAATTACACCAATATTTAAATCGGGACTCACTTCTGACCCGAATAACTATCGCCCTGTTTCGGTGTTGCCGACCCATAGTAAAATTTTTGAAAAAAATATTTTAAGCCAAATGCTTACTCACTTTAACACTTATAAGTTACTTCATATAAAACAATTTGGCTTTACTAGGGGACGCTCGACTACGGATGCAGGTGTTGAACTCATCAGGAATATTTTTGAGGCCTGGGAGGAATCACAGAATGCACTTGGTATCTTCTGTGATTTATCTAAGGCTTTTGATTGTGTTCAACATTCAACGCTGGTCAGGAAGCTATGCCACTATGGTATAAGAGGATCTACAATCGATCTTCTAATCTCATATTTAAATAATAGGATTCAGAGATTCGAGGTGAATGGCAGGAGATCTCCTGGGACTCCTCTCGGTATGGGGGTACCACAAGGGTCTATTCTTGGACCCTTCCTCTTCCTAATTTATATAAATGATCTACCTAACCTTGTAGAAAAAAAACACAAGGTGGTATTGTTTGCGGATGACACTTCACTTATATTCAAAGTGAAACGAAGCCATGTTTAATATGACAAAGTAAACAATGCTCTATCTGACATCGTGTACTGGTTTAGCGCCAATAACTTATTGTTAAATAATCATAAAATGTAGATGCGAATATTTTATTAAATGGAGAGGTGGTAAAACCAGTGGAATCTGCTATATTTCTTGGCATTACTCTTGATTCCAAATTGCAGTGGGGCCCCCATATTGAAGGATTGGCGAATAGGCTTAGTTCTGCAGCATATGCGGTTAAGAAAATCAGACGGTTAACTGACATAGATACGGCGAGATTAGTATACTTTAGTTATTTTCATGATAGTATTATGTCCTATGGTATATTGTTATGGGGCAGTGCGGCCGATATTATTACTATCTTTGTGCTGCAGAAGAGGGCTATTCGCGCGATTTATAACCTAGGTCCTAAAGAATCATTAAGAGAAAAATTTAAAGAAATAAACATTTTGACTGTTGCTTCTCAATACATTTTTGACAATGTTTTGTATGTTCATAAGCACATTGAGGAATTTTGTAGAAACTGTGACATTCATAATGTTAACACGAGGAACAAACATAAACTTGTTATGCCTACTACTCGGTTGGGTCGAGTTAGTAAGTCTTTTGTTGGGCGATGTATATGCTTCTACAATATGATCCCAGAAAATGTACAAAACAAATGTGTTACGAAATTTAAAAGAATTGTTAAAAAACGTTTGTGTGGGAAAGGTTATTATAGCATAAACGATTTTCTTAATGACACCACGGACTGGGATTAAAGCGAACACCCTCAGGCTCTTTAATAATAAATATTTATTGTACGATATTACATTGTAATCCATATTTTATATAAAAAAAAAAGCCCGCTGAGTTTCTTGCGCCCATTCTTCTCAGGTCTGAGGCAGTCTCTTTTGAATGGGCAGCCTTTTTTGAATAAAAATATTTGAATTTGAATTTGAAATTTGAATACTTCAAGTCGGCCAACATTCTAGCGCTCTATAAGATCCGGCCACACATGAAATATTCCGGATACTCTTATCTCTGTGGACCCTAGTTGTAGCTCGAACTATTTTACCGTAATTTAAAAAAATATCTAAACTTAATATACAACAATGAAACCATCAATTTTATATAATGTCAAGGTGACGTTTACTAACTTCATTGTGTAGTCGGTGGCAGAAACTTAAAATAGTGGTGAAAAAAATCTACTATTAACCTAACCTACAAGGCTGTGCTCAGCCGAACGAAACTCTCCAAGAAAAAAGCGTTTCACTCGATTGTATGAAACGTGCAGTCATTGAGAGATTGACAGATGACGGCGATAACCTTGTAAAAACTATTACACTACATGAAATCCATTACATTCTAAGCAACTATACGCTTTCAAACTTAGCCGGATTATACTATATATTACTAGTATTTCAAACTTATGTCAAATCACTGGACGTTTCATACTAAACTAAATTTCAATTTTTACTCAGGCAGCCTCTTGCTACGTAGTATTTACAACCTCTTTGGCTATGCTGTTCTTCTGTCGACATTGAGAAAAATACAGGACTTCAACGCTGAGTTTGTTGTGATAATCACCCCTTTGCTACTTGCCGACATATTCACAGTGCCAATATAGTTATTCTTTGTATCTTTGTAAGTGCTTGTGTTTTTTAAAGAAAAATTTCCAGAGCTTACTAAACAAAACTCGCAAAAGTAACTATATAATATCTGGAGAGATTGGTAATTACGGAGAACATAATATTGTCCAATTGCCGGTATTTGAGACACTCTCTTTGTCACTGAAAGCAATTTGTATCTGACCGCGTGGCGAAGAACCTATTGTTCTATAGCAATTATTGTCTCTGGTCAGTTCCTTTGTGGACAGCAAGAATAGGCTTGGACATTAATTGACAATTAGTGTTTTATTACTTGAATTGCAATATTATGTGATATTGAAATTTCTTGATATTAGTGAAGTGTTATTTTGTAAATTAATTAATTTAAAATTAATTAATGTAAAATATTTAACGATAGGGATTTATTACTTAATTCTTACATAATTTATACGTCAAGATAGAGTCTCTTTCTGTTAGACTATCGATAAAAACAGGTCAGGTTTAATACTTTAGTGTGCGTGTTAAGCTACGACTTACACTCGCGCTTGTATGACACTTGTGCATTGCTCAAAATAGAGGTTAACTCTATAAACACATCGTATATTTTTTGTTTTTTTTTTTAATGAAAAGGAGGACAAACGAATGTACGGGTACCTGGTGTTAAGTGGTCACTGCCGCCCAAATTCTCTTGCAACACCAGAAGAATCACAGGAGCGTTGCCAGCTTTTAAAGAAGGTTAACACGCATTTTTTGATGTCATGTCGTTTCGTCCCGGAAACACCGCACAAGGAAGCTCATTCCACAACTTAGTACGTGGAAGAAAACTCCTTGAAAAGCGCACTGTGGAGGTACGCCACACATCCAGATGGTAGGGATGATATCCTAACTTGTCATGTGTCGTGCGAAGGTGGAATTCGGTATATTTATCATTCTCCAGGTACAAAATTGACCATGATTTTGTGCCTCATGCCGGGGTTTGTGTGTTCGTTAAGGAGGATATCTGCTGTCGCCTTCTTGACGGTTTTGATTATCTCCTGTCTAGGCTCTGTCATCGGTTAGTTATTACTAAGTCGAGTCTATTGACATGTAGATAGTACTTTTTACATTCTCCGCACCTCTGGGCCCCACGGGGTAAGTGTCGCGACAGCAAACGGCATAAAGATGTGTGACTCAATTCATTACCTTTTTATTCAGATTATTTAAATTGTAATATTTTTATTATTCACAAAATGCCTTTTAACAATTCTCTTAAATTTTGTAATAAATTTGTTATGAACATTCTTTCAAAATTTAAAATCCAAATATTTGTATTCAAAATAGTTAATAATATAGTTATATACTTTTATATAGTACCTGGTTATTTGAATTAATTCACTTGAATTTCCATTCTTCAATTTATGAAGTACCTACTCCCTAACACCAATATGCATTGACAATAGTATGAAGTCCAGTTTATGAAGAACGCTGTCACTCACAGCGCCCGGCACTGAGGTACAAATATAATTTCATAAAAGTGACCCTTCTTATACAAGTGAGGGATCGCTTAGAATTTCTATAAATGTCATAAAAAATTATATTTAATGCACCCAAAAGGAAATTTTGATATTGGAATATTGTGAGCTTCGGAACGGAGCAGAACTAATCATCTGGTGATGATCAGCTCTCTATACAAAAGCAATCAGCTTTAGCAATTGCTGACATAAGTT
Organism: Leptidea juvernica; assembly: GCA_949711755.1. Taxonomy (NCBI): domain Eukaryota; kingdom Metazoa; phylum Arthropoda; class Insecta; order Lepidoptera; family Pieridae; genus Leptidea; species Leptidea juvernica. The sequence goes on from CATIXQ010000005.1 coordinate 3,667,076, forward strand.
ACTTACTGCTCCCATTACGGACATTTTTCTAGGATTAAATTTATATTTAACTAGCTGACCCGACAGACGTAGTTCCATCAATAATAAAAAAATATGATGTAAGTATTCGGTAATAATGTAGTCTTAGGTCCATCGGATTTATAATTGGCAATTTTTTAAGTATTATAATGGATATCGTATGTTCTCCTTAAGAGATAGACATATGCCCTCGCGGACGTTTCTGTAGACCTTTAAAAGATAGACAAAATAATGTAGGATGGAACCCACATTATTTTGTTATAATATCTCAAAGGGCTTAGACAGCGTTATTGTTGAAAGCTTCTACACGGCTTATTTTTTCCGACACCTCCAACAAATATCGATAATGTATACAAAAATTTATATATAAGCCTAACAAATGATGTACTAAAACCTTCCTCGAGAATTACGCTATCTATTGGTAAAAATAGCATGAAGATCGGTGCAGTAGTTTTTGAGTTTATCGCGAACAGACAGACAGACGCGGCGGATGACTTTGTTTTAAATTATGTAGTGGTTGTAACAAAGGTCAGTAAATAAAATAAAAAAACAAAATATCAAAAGTCACAACAGATCAATCAGAATATTTTAAAACAAGAATGACTTAATCTAAGTTTTATTCTAGTGCTAATGCCAACTATGGATTTTGAATTTTTGAATTTTGAATCTGTATCTCGCTACAGATTTCCCTTCAGTTTTTCCATCGAAAATTTAATAAACTTACATCACCCAAAACATTTTTCCTGGACCTTAATACATCAGATTGTCTGGGGTAACAGAGATTCACTTACCTTTCTGAATATTCAATTTTACTTTACAAAAGGCTCCATGATAACCTGCGATTGCAATTTTCCGACCCAAACTCTATCTCTTTCTAATTTACGAAGCTTAAAAGAGATGGAAACACGGGCTAAGCAAAGATCAAAGTGAGTGGACGGCCTTTTGAAAATTTAATTTCTTGTTTGGACTTGATTTGAGGTTTTAGAGATTTTGTTAATAATTAAAACGCGATGTTAATTAGTTTTTAAGTCGTTGATACTTCATAGGACTTTCCATTATTGTTTATTTACGAAGTTGACTTATACTTAATTCAGCATAAGAGTATGAAATATCTTTTTTTTCTGTGCTCTGTGTATCTGAAGTTGTGTAGTTTGAGCAATTACACGACTTCGTATAATAGTAATCTTTTGCTGCGTCATATTTGTTTTTAATTTTATTCGATTAATTGTATTGCAGGGGTATTAATACCTTAGATTATTTATAGTTCTAGTTAGACTATGACAGCTGTGAAAACGTCGAAAAACATAGATTTTAGAACTAACCTCTATTTTAAGCAATTCACGCACACTAATACAGTGTTATACAAATCGCGAGAGTAAGTACATAGCTTGTCACGCAAACTAAACTAATATTCATGGCCTATTTTTATCGGTTGTCAAACAGCAAGAGACTCTATCTACACGTATAGATTATCTAAAGTTAATATGATAAATTCCATAGAGGCATTAAGAAATTGGGCATTTTCCGCATAAGATCACAGCCCACAGGCATCCATTATCAAGAAGAAAGACATGTTGAATGTGCTTCAAATACTTGTCTCTATTCTACTAATCTGTAGAGTTCATAGAAATTCAAAATCAAAGTCAAATAAACTTTATTCAATACATTGTAATGGGCAGGGCGTATCAATTACCATCAGCTGAACCTCCTGCTCGTCTTGTCCCTTATTTTCATTAAAAAATACATACACATAATGAATTAGTAATATTCTGCATTTAATATCTATATGAATCGTATTAAAATTTAAAAGGCATTTTAACTATCAAACATTTCCTTAAAAATTAAAAAAATAAATAAACATCCCACAATAAAAAATAAGAAACATTGATAGAAGTCTTGTCTTCTTTTGATATTGAAAGAAAGATCATTTAAGTTGGTGAAAATGACATTTATGATTGTCAAAGATTTTACCAACTCTTCGGAGAATTGAGCTTTAATGTAAAAATTGGCAAGAAACTCATTGCCACTCATTTTAATATATATTATTCAAAGTTTTACTATGTAAAGTGATGCACCAAAATTACTCAAACATACTGATTTATAAGCTAAGTTAAAAAAAAAGAACAGATGTTGCTCGGTTCTTTCTTTGTCTAAAAATAATGTAAATTTCATAATTAAAATATGTACAGAAATACTTATAATCAATTATTACAGCAATTTACAATTAAGCCTTATATGCAGCCTTAAGGCCGGCAAAGCTCCTGTGATTCCTCTGGTGTTGCAAGAGATTGTGGGCGGCGGTGATCACTTAACAACAGGTGACCCGTACGCTCGTTTGTCCTTCTATTCCATAAAAAAAAATGCAGTTCTCAGAAACTTATTCCTATAACCTTATCTACGTGTTGGGGGATATAACTTTATTTTGCTTGTTGCTAATACATACGGTTTGTGGGGGAAAATCCAGGAAACTGAGAAAACCTGGCTACTATTTGCTACCTTCTCTTTGTCTATGTATAGTACAGATCATTTAAAGGAGACAAGTATAGACCCACGATACCTTTGTATATCTCTAAAGAGTCAATTGAATTAATGATGTGCCTTGGTTGAAAAAATTTATGATGATGATGAGATGGTAGCCGATCGATGATCACAAACTGTCCCTTTAACAAACAATTTAACCACCCCACAAACGACTCAAGAGCTTTCTAATCAAACAAACTTAAAGCTGTTGTAATCCTTAAAAGCTCTCTGTTATTTCAGCGATGAAATTCCAAAACATTTGTATTGAAGAAACAATGGTTTGTCAACATGGGGTGAGAACCCCATAGCTCTTGGCAAGTGCTACCCGAGTCCTGTGCAAGTGCGCTATTGTTTTAAGCACTTTGCATTATGATATGTGCTTTTTGAGTTATTCGCGTCCCTTGATAATATAATTCAACAAAAACCTTCGCCGAAGTGTTAGTATAAATGTCTGAATCAAACGAGTTGCAGGTCCGATTGTTGCTGGGTAAAATATCTAAAATCCATGAGACAAAGGAAGCAATTTAGTTTTATAATTTCTTTCACCTTCCCTATTTAAATATCGTGTAATTGATGGATTCTGACGAGGCAGACTACACGTGACGCGGTAGAGCGCCTTATCGTGGGATGGGTCTTTACCTGCCCTTGAAAAGGCAAGCGATGGCTGGTCCATGCGTCATGCTTGTAAACGGGCTTTGCTTGTGGTGGCTGGATGATCTTGTCATCAAGAACGGATTTTGCTTTTAAATTTTTATATAAATTGTTATTTCAGAACTACTAACACTTTAAATGTTTAATGAGTTTGCATCATCATCATCAGCCGGAAGACGTCCACCGCTGGACAAAGGCCTCCCCGAAAGGCCTCATGACGATCGGTCCTGCGCTGCCCTCATCCAATGTATTCCGGCGATCTTGACCTGGTCCATATTGTGGGGGCCACGAGGAACGTGGTCGCCATTCCTCGTAAGTACTCGCGATTTAACTGCCCCACCAGCCATGAGTTATGAGTTCACATAATAACCTTTAATTATTTACAGTGGATCTCAATTGATGTATACAACTGTAGGTACCCTTGCTATTTTTTTTAAATAATTTACTTATACGAGGGCGGCACTGAAAATTTCGGGAATCAAGGAAGTGACACAACATTACTACTTAAAAATGTATTTATTGCTTTTCGAAGTATTCTCCGCGAAATTTGACACATTTTTCCATATGATGGAACGAATCATTAAAGCAACATTCCATTCGGAAGTTAAGGTCTCAAAAAGGGCCGTTTTTTAGGCGTCCACAGCTTCTTCAGGTGATGAAAATCTCTGACCACGCAATTTATTCTTTATTTTAGGGAAAGTGTAGAAATCATTAGGGCTTAGGTCGGGGCTGTACGGTGGATGGTCTAATAATTCTATGTTTTCTTGCTCTAAAAACTCTTTTGTTCTGTGCGCGGTGTGAGAACTCGCATTGTCGTGATGGAGGATGATGCGGCGGTTGCAGTTCTCTTTACGGAGTTCAGAAACGACCTGTGGAAAACAAATGCTAGTATACCGTTCTGCATTAACCGTTCTTTGTCCCTCAAGAGGAATAGTCGCAACATGGCTGGTTTTGGAAACAAACTTGGCCACCATTTTTTTGCATAACTCCGTGAACGAACAATTTTTGTTGGCTTTAACTCATTTTCGAACACCCAAACTCGTGACTGGTTTTTTGTTTCGGGTTCGTACGCGTATATCCAGGATTCGTCACCTGATACGATGTGGTATACAGCATTTGAGGATCCTGCGTGGACTCTTTCAAGAGTTCTGACGCACCAAGTTACGCGAGCCGCTTTTTGCTCTTCACAGAGCAAATGCGGTATCCATCGTATTATGTATAAAATTAATGAGCGCATCTCGCCGATAAACGTAACGTTTGGCGAGAAATAAATGTAATTTAAATGTAAGTTGATATATGTTAATAAAATAAATAAATCGGGAAAATAACTTTTTTACACCTAATTGATCATGCAAGATTATTTGTCTTTGACATGCCAATGTCTAAATTTGCCTGAATTTCGCGGTATGTCACATGTCGACCTTCTTTAATAAGCTTACGCACAGCATCTACGTTTTCTTTGGTGACTGCAGTTTTTGGACGACCTTGGATCATCACTGAGCTTGACACGTCCACGTTGAAATTCAGCAAACCAGCGATAAATTTTGGTTTTGGATGGGGCTTCATCACCAAATGCAGAAATCATTCGGTCAACACACTGTTTTTGTGTTAAACCACTTCGAAAGTCATAATAAATCATCGCTCTAGAATTTTCTCGAGTCAATTCCATTTTCTCAGCGACTAAACAAGTTTGAAAAGACCTTGTGATAAGACCGAGAATCTTTTTTTAAATAAATTAATAGTATTCGATTTTTAAAACCAAGGAGTTTTCAATAAAAAAGATTTTAATATGACAGGAATAGTGGAAATACTACATTCCCGATACTTTTAGTGCAGCCCTCGTATATTTTGATTGATTCATTTACTTAGCTGAAAATATTTGTATAATAGTAAATATTGATTTAAAGGAGTGATTTTACGCAAAAAGTTTCTGGTCACTTAATCTCATTAAATATTATATTATTATATTTTTCCGACGTGGTGATTAATAGTATAACTCTGCCATTAATGTGTAATTTTTAACCAATATAAAAAATAAATAAATAGCCTCCTTTATTCCTTAATACATTCAGATTACAACGACTTATTAATGATAACATTATTATTGTATTAATTATTAATTATATCATATACTTTTATCTATTACTAGCTGACCCGACAGACGTTGTTCTGTATATAATAAATAAAATAATGTTTTTATATGAATTTGTCAATAATATATCATCAAAAATTATTATTATTATTAAAATATGCACCCTGCTGTCGTAATGAAATTATTTGACAGCAGAACTGTCAAACCGTGCGTCAATAAATTCTCTCATAGAAATTATGTATGGACACATCAAAGGAAAACAAATTTATTGTTTTTATTTAATTTAACAGCATTTTCCTATTTATTCACCTTTTAAACCTTCGCAGGACTTCCACAAATAATTCAAGATATCTCGATAAGGCTGTTGATTCGAAACTTTAAAAAATCACTATAGTATGCAAACTTTTATCAAAATAACATGAATGGTTTATGAAAAGCAAATGTATGCATGCTTCTGAACTGAAAATAACGGGTGGAATTAACTCGGCAGGCTTCTTTTTGAAGTGAAAACTTCTTTAGCGGCGTTGATCACTTTTCTTGGGATTGGTAAAGAATTTTAAACTCACGTCAGGTCACGTGGCCTGATTGAAAATTCGTAAGACAGTCGTTGAAATTATTGCTGAAAGTTGATTTTTCTGAGAGATTAACTATAATATAAAACAATTGTAAGAATTGTGAAGTGTTAAATTTATTATTTAATGTAAATTATCATTTTTGTGTACGATAGCGCATTAAATAAATATTGTATTTAACCACATAAATGTGAGTACTTTTATACTAATAAAGAAAGCAATTCGTGCGAAATTAGTCCCTAACCATTCTAAAATACTCAAAAATGCACAACGTTAATGTTCAAGTATTCACTTCTGCCGGCACTCCCGGAATGAAACCTGTAGATATTTTTTTATTAATAAAATTTTGTCACAATATAATATGAATGAAATTTATTATGAGGGTGATCGCACCATTCCCATTCTCTTGTATCATTAAAAAAGTCATTTATGATATACAACCTTTCCACAAACGTTATTTAATAATTCTTTTTAATTTCGTAACACATCGAGAGATATATAATTTGGACGTTGTCTGTGTGGTAATAGCACTAAAATACACACAAAAGTAGCTCGACTTAGCCAAGTAGTAGGCATAACAAGTTTCTGAGTAATAAGGTTTACAATAAAGTTTATTATCTATAAACTTGTTAATATAATAGCGAATTTGCAAGACACTGTAATAATGATTATCACAGAGTTGAATATGCCTATGAATATACAAAACATTATCAAGAATTTATTGAGATACAACAGTCAAAATGTTTATTTCTTTAAATTTTTCTTTTTATGATTCATTTATTGAATAAGGCGTTACTTTGCGGAAATCCATAATTATATAAATGATTTGAGTTTTCTTTAGTGTTAATTCCGCCAATATTTGTCTTTAAACAATTCGACACGTGTTTCGCCTCGACACGACGCATCCTCAGGACGTGTTATCTCGCCAAAATCTGGCACGAGACTGCTGCCACATATATTTTTATGATTCTTTAGGTTATAAACAGCGCGAATTCTAAAACAGCGAAACCTCTTCTGCAGCACAAAGATGGTATTAATATTGGCTGCACTGCCTCACAATATTCATAATGGTCCGCTAACTTAAAACAGCCGCTAAGGAGTGTTTTTTCTCATTCTGACTTAGGTCAATAGAAACAGACAGAGTGAGAATTATCAATGCTTTAAGTTAGCAGACTATTATGAATAAGGGGGTTAGAATTTATCCTTCGTGTAATTTGATGTATTATACCAATACGATTCCATATTATGTTTGCTATGTCCACTACAGGTCAATAAAGAATCACCGGACCACTAATCCTAACCAAGTGTCGCTTACCCACAAGGACAGCAAACAGAGGGGACCTGGGTTACCGGCTACCACGGAAATAACTCGATTGACCCCAACTACTTTTAAAATATTCATTTTTTTCAAACGGGATTAAATACAAAAAAAATATTGATACCTGAACTTCAAAACTATATTAAACATGGATGTGTGGCGGTCCTCCACAGTGCGGTTTTCAATGAGCTTTCTCCTCGTACTACAAAGCTGTGGAATGAGCTTCCTTGTGCGGTGTTTCCGGGACTATACGACATGGTTACCTTCAAAAACAGCGCGTACACCTTCCTTAAAGGCTGGCAACGCACTTGTGATTCCTCTGGTGTTGCAAGAGAATGTGGGCGGCGGTGATCACTTAACACCAGGTGACCCGTACGCTCGTTTGGCCTCCTATTCCATAAAAAAAAAAACACCAAAAAACAAAACCTGCACCAAAACGAGAATAGGTACCTGAAATTACAATGGTTTTAGCAGTATTATAACGAATGACTGCTCTTCAAATTGTATTCAAAGACTACTTGAAGAAAATTATCATGAAATTTAAACAAGTTAATTATCGCGAAGTACGTATAAATCCATAAGAAGAACATCTTCGCGATAATTAAGTGACAAGTGGTAGAAGGCGGTGCGGTGAATAAATAAAATTATTTTGTTTAAATCCGCCAGTTTTAAATAATTATAAATTATTTATAATGATATAAAATATGGCGATAAAAATGGCGATAGTGGACAGATTTTGCTTTGACATGAAGATAAACCTAACATAGTTCCAAAATTAGATTAAGGCGCGGACTCACTAGGATTGTAAACGCTACAACCAATAGTGTAGCGTACGTAGTGTATTTGTGTTGATCATGTGGCTAAGCTGCAAATGGGCATTTATTTTACTGGATGTCTTTTTTTTTTATTCAAAATAAACATTTTAAATTGAATAATTGTTCGGTTTAAGTTTAAGAAAAATACTAATTCTATTTAATTCTTTAAAAAAGAATGTTGTTATCGCTGATAATTTAAAGATTTTTAACTTCAAAGTTTATTTATGATATGAACATCCAAATTTTTTATTGGATATTTCAAAATATATCTTCTATTCGGTTCAAATTTTTTTTAAGTCCTTCTTTTTGTACTGTATTTTATGCGTCGGAATATTTTCATTGCGTTATGTTGTAATCGACTCTCTAAGAAACCAATTTTGATTGATGGATATTGAGTTTTGACCGCGCCTTAAAAGCAACTTAAGTCGCGTTTCAATTATGTACTATAAAAATAATAGCAAAAACATTCTTCACACCTGACTGAGATTTATACAATAAGTGTAATGATATAAATAATGATATCTATATATGCCGCGTTGTCATTCATCGCAGTATAATGCCACCTGAGAAGTTCACTCCTGTACTATTCAATCCGCAACACTAAATCATGAGATTCAAAATGGAAGTTGTTGCGTGCCTCAAGTTATAAACGTAAGCGATTACTTCATATCTATGTTTATCACTATTGTGTGACCTGAAGTTATATGATATTATTATGTGCTTTTATGGCTGGTCCATGCGTCAACTAGCGAATGGGTGTAGCTTATGGTGATTGGTGTAGTTGTTATAGAAAATAAATAATTACTAATTTTAGCAGTAATAATCACAATCATGCTTACAAAGCATCCAAAGGAATGGATCAGAAACATTGAAATAAAAGTACCAAACTAACTACAAGTATGCTATGATGTAATTGATATTTTTCACGCTTTTAATTTGGAAACACAAATTTGATAAATACTACAATTATTGTAAAAAAACACGACGAATAATAAATCTCTAATTTTTAATACGTTTTTCTTCGGAAGAGGAATCGAAAGATCAAAGATAAGAAGTAAACATTTATTAGTAATATCACTTATAATTTATGTAAGACGCTTTCGAAAAAAACATGAAATATTAAAAAAAAAGTATAGTTTATAAAAAAAAACACTATTCCTCGTATTATGTAGGTTAGCGTGGCTAGGCTTGCGTTTAGTAGCCCAATTAGCTTCTCCTGGGTGCATGCATTGACATGAGCAGTAGATGAACTATGCAAACCCTGAGGTGTATCCTCTCTTCCATTTGGAAGCAGATTTATGCAACTTCCCAAAATTGTCTCAGTCAATCTAGCTAGTTCTACTACGAGACCAACGAAGACTCTAAGCAAAGATGAAATAATTAAACTACTCTTGAGAACTTACGTTTCTTAAACTTCATTAAAACTTCAGTTAAAACATACCTAATTTCTATGTATTTCCATCCATTTCGTAGCTTTGAATGAAAAAAAATGTTCATACAAAGTGCCTATTTCATTCATCCCGCTAGAGGTCTTGACGTGTACCATTCAAAAAGCAATATTAACTGTCATTCGCAAGAATCGCGGCGTTGATTAATCACGAACAGACGGACACCGGTGATCGCTATTATATATATTATATAGCTTTAATTGTGCCCTTTATGACGGAGTGACACTAAAGTATGCAGGGCCTTAATTAAGACGCTATCTGTATTCCATTTAGAGAAGTATTTCAAATATAATACCTTAGAGAAATTATGAACAGAATAAGGAAGTTCAGTTTAACAAATCATTTATTTTTATGAGCGGATTGCACCTTAGAAGTAGTAAATCTTACTACTCAACAGCGGAATTGCTTACTACGGCGTTGTGGGTCGGCTGGTCGTCGAGGGAAACGATGGCTAGTCCATGTGTCTCTTGAACCAGCACTACTTGTGGTTGCTAGATGTTCCTGCCATAATGTTTTTGTTGGTAAATTAAAAGGTATATTTTTTTTAATTATTCAAGTTTTTTTTTAATGATTTGTTAAAGGTAAAGGTTGATTGATGCATACGATAGTTTATATTTATACAGTTTATTTTTCTTACTTGTTTTGAAAAATTTGAAATGGTTTTTAACTTTGTATATGTATCTTAAATCGGATGAAATGACCTCACTAAAATAATTTG
>CATIXQ010000005.1:3677627-3725971 GCA_949711755.1 Leptidea juvernica
ACATATTTTCTATGAGAGAATTTATTGACGCACGGTTTGACAGTTCTGCCGTGAAACAATTTCATTACGACAACATTATATAAAAACAAATTCATATAAAAACATAATTTTATTTATTACTTATAATGTTTTTATATGAATTGGTCAATAATATATCATAAAATCAAAAATTACTTCGTAAAATATGCACCCTGCTGTCGTAATGAAATTGTTTCACAGCAGAACTCTCAAACCGTGCGTCAATAAATTCTCTTATACAAATTATGTATGGACACATCAAAGGAAAAACAAATTTGTTGTTTTTATTCAATTTAGCAGCATTTTCCTATTTATTCACCTTTTAAACCTCTGGACTTCCACAAATAATTCAAGACCAAAATTAGCCAAATCGGTCCAGCCGTTGTCGTCGTGGGTCCAAGTGCCGCATCTTCATAAAATTTTATTTTCAAGTTTTATTTGTCTGATTCCTATCGCCAAATAATTTTATCGTATAACGCGTTGAACAATTAAATACAATGAGTAGTATATATACATAATATACTAGCTGACCCAGCAAACGTTGTATTTCCGATATTAAAATCGCGATACAAAAGTAATAGTTGATCGTAGATGGGTGAAAATTTGAAGTTGTATGTATTTTTAATGCTGGCTCATAATCAAACAAATTTAAAAAAAATGTCAAAAAGAAAAATAAATTCGTGTCGACCACCCTTAACATTAAGGGGGATGAAAAATAGATGTTGTCCGATTCTCAGACCTACCCAATATGCACTCAAAATTTCATGACAATCGGTCAAGCCGTTTCGGAGGAGTTCAAAGTTTAACACCATGACACGAGAATTTTATATATTAGATGTGCTTTAAAAACAGAGTGAGTATTTTAAATGACGTGGTACCGCAAATCAAGTGCGTACTGCCCTATCATGCTTCTCTTCTAAGCTCGCAAGAGCGCATAGAAGCCATGAAATATTAATATTACTATCTTTGGGTGACTCACATGGTCATTTGGTCGCCTTGTTCTATAAAAAAAAGTTCAAAAAAATTACGAAGGAAGACTTTTTTTTATTCAAGACAGAGATGGGGGTACAGTGTGGAGCTCATCTAATAAGCGGTTTTCATTATAATCAAAAGGAAGAGTTTCAAAAATTTCATTCGGCTTACATCATTTGTACTTGATAGACTATGACAGCTGTGAAAACGTCGAAAAAAAAATGTATTTAGAACTAACGTCTATTTCGAGCAATTCACGCACACTTACACAAAGTGTCATACAAATCGCGAGTGTAAGACGTAGCTTGTCACGCACACTAAACCTATACATAATATTATAATAATAATAATAATATTGACACACTTTTTACACAAATTATCTTGCCCCAAGTTAAGCATATATAGCCTGTGTTATGGGTTACAAGACAATGATATATTTAATACAATATACTTACTTAAACATACATATATTCATATAAACATACATAAATACATTTAAACATCCATGACTCGGAAACGAACATCTATATTCATCATATAAATGCACCTACCGGGATTCGAACCCGGGACCTCTAGCTTAGTAGATAGGATCGCTAACCACTCGGCTATACAGGTTGTCATTATTCCTGGCCTGATTTTATCGGTTTTCTAAAAGCAAGACACTCTATCCTAACGTTAAGATTATCTAAGTCTTTCGGCATTTCTACTTTTTATATTGCTAAGTCACAGCAATTCTGTTCTGTTCTTTGGCGCGAAAATGAGAAAATATAATCATTAATGACAGTAACCAAATAGATTATTTAATAGATACATACTTATGAGGGATGGATACTTAACCATCCTTACTCCGTGGTATTATTGAATAGTTTTTTAATAGTTTTTCGTAAAAGTATGAATATAAAAATTTTTTTTTAGGTATTTTGACCGGAAAAATATAATGTCATAGTAAAAAGTCAAAAAATCTTTATTCACTGTAAAAGTTTATAAGCTATTTAGTGCAAGTCAGGAAATATCGGAATAGGAATACTATTGAACCCAACTAAAAATAGACCACTTGACAAATGACTCACTGAAAACAAGGTGTGTTCTATGTTCCTTCTTAAGCACGGGATAAATAATAATTATAAAATGTATAATTAACATCGCTATTTATCTAAAACCGTAAGCACGAACCGGCAAGAAAAATTCCTCTCTTAATATGAGTTAATTCGAACATTAAGAAAAATAAAACTAAATTCCCATATTATTTTACGTTAATCTCTACTAATGTGTTGAGCGGTGACGGTCACTCAACAAAAACAGCCTGATCCATCAACGTCCAAGAGAAATAAACCTTGTGGTACACTCAGCTCGCATTGTAGACTATATTGTAGAGTATTGTCCAAACTTACGTAGAAAACAAGCAAGTATTAATTAATTAATATTTGTACTTTATTAAGTCACCGATAGATAATAAAGTCATCCAATATACTTGTATGTGATTTAGCGTGCGATATTTTTCACTTTTGTTTTTATTTAGAAGGAGTTGGATTTATTAAGTATATTTTTTGGAATAAAACTTTTTTGAAATACATAATGTGGTGGTGTCATGATGTCCCATGGGGCGCGTGATCTCCCTAAGATATGTGCAGAAGGATAGCTGGTTAGTCTTGTAATGGACATCCTTTTGAAGACTTCATGACTAAATAAAAAATATTCAATGCTGGATGAACAGCGGCTTCTGTTTCATTCGGTGCACTACCACCTTTATAAAGATTTCCTTTCTCATTGGTTTCTCATTGCAAGTGATATTTGATAGTTAGGTCTTGTTAGCGCTAAATACTATTCAAAATTCAATTAACTCATCAAAACAATATGAGAAAACATTGGATGCACTGCTTTTTGTACTGTTTAAATTAAGGTTTAATATCGTATCCTGTGGATATATATGTCTGAGAATGTATGGATGTCCGTGCTTGTAAACTGTGAATTAATTTGTTATATATATGAAGAGAAATATATTAACCTCTAAGGTCCCTTAGAATTTAAAGCAGCCTAAATTATTTAAGTAAGTTGTAGGTCAAAATTTTTTTTTGAATAAACCAAACCAAATAAACGCGGAAAATATGAAGTTGCTATTTTTTATGTGATAGGTTTTAGGAACGAGCCGAGCAGGACGTTCAGATGATAGTAATTGATACGTCCTGTCCATTACAACACAGTGCCGCTCAGGATTCGTGAAAAATCCAAAAATTCTGAGCGGCACTACAATATCGCTCGTATCCTTGAGACGTAAGATGTCAAGTCTCGTTTGCCCAGTAATTTCACTAGCTATGGCGCCCTTCAGACCGAAAGACAATAACGCTTACACATTACTGCTTCACGGCAGAAATAGGCGCCGTTGTGGTACTTCTAATCTAGCCGGCATCCTGTGTAAAGTAGCCGACACCAGCTTTTTATTTTAACGTGGTTTTATATGTTTAAATTAAGAACACAAGCATTCGAACTGAATGGTTTTAATAAGATACAATTAAAATATTAAAATATAGACACGGACGAGTAAAAAAATAAGGACTCCGTGTCACCTTACATAACAGTGAGGCACCATAACAAGCCGGTAAACGTGTAAATACATAGCCCCACGCATACACTTACACTAATACAAGCCGATCGGCCGCCATTATGAGATTTGCCATCGTCTGTGACAGCTCAGTTTGCGTCGCAATAAAATATTTTGAAAATGCCGTTGTGCGTTGTGAAAAATTGTAAAAACAATAATATAAAAGTATTTGTGGATATATGATTATATAATGGAGAAAAATTTGTGTAAATATCACGGCGCGGAGTCCTTCATTTTTTACTAGTCCGTGAATATAGACTGTAGATTAGTGTGTAAACAGCAAGACAGATCTATTTCCTCAACAGAAAGTTGATTTAGATGTGCTGAATCACTTGCGCTAAGGAAATCCGTGAAACGAAACTAGCGGAAGAACAAGAATGAATGAGATCACTTTGCAAAATAAACTAAAAGTGGATCTCATTCAATCAATTATAATGATTGGAGTGTAACGTTAAACGGCTCAACACTCGTACTAATTATATTATTTACCCTTTGTTTCAATTCAATACGAAAACCCTTCAGTGAACGAATGAACGACCGAAACGTGATACGGGAGTAATGCTGGCTAATGTGCGATGAAACAGCAGAATTTAATACTGAAATATGATCCTGTGCAAGATTTTGTTTTGAGTTTTTTTCTACTCTGTGAAATTTTTGGAGAGAGCGTGAACCGAGTGTGTTGTTATTTTTTAATATCAAGCATATTAAATCAATTATTATTATTATTATTTTTTTGACATTATAAGTTCACTATATATGATTGCTTTTTGCGCTTAAACGCTTCAAACATATCTGTTGGCTAGGAATTAGATCGGTAAATTATAATAAATGTTCTCATTTTTATTTAAATATTTACTTTTACACATATATATATATATATATATAAATTATTGAAGTAGGCGTTACTTTTCGGAAATCCATAATTATACAACTGATTTACGTTTACGCCAAAATCTGGCACGAGACTGACGAGACAACACGTCCTGAGGATGCCTCGTGTAGGGTGAAACACGTGTCGAATTGTTTAAAAACAAATATTGGCGGAATTAACAAACACACAAGAAAACTTAAATCAGTTGTATATACACATATATATATATATATGTGTGTGTATATACAACTGATTTAAGTTTTCTTCAGGCATCCTCAGGACGTGTTGTCTCGTCAGTCTCGTGCCAGATTTTGGCGTAAACGTAAATCAGTTGTATAATTATGGATTTCCGAAAAGTAACGCCTACTTCAATAATTTATATATATATATATATTTATTAAAGAAACAAAATTACATACAAAATAAATTACATGCGATATATGTACATCAACCTGCGCAGCAGTAATTATTCTCGTGTTTCGCCTCTTATAAATATTTGTTTGCAAACCAATTATATCTCGTGTGTGACGAATTTAATAGACCCTACCAATATTTCATGTCTGGAAACAATATTAAAAAAAAACCCTCATAATTATTTAATTTCATAGTTCGGGGTTGAAAATTTATTTGAAATTGGTAAACATTCAAGTGCTTTCTTGTATAGATCCCATTCATTATCTATTTATATAAGAGCAATGTGGATGCAATCATACACATTTAATTTTATTAAGTTAAGTAGAGACTTCGCTTCTTTATGTGTCTCCTATCGCATTTTCACGGGGAGTGTTCCGAAGAGCTGTTTGATTCCTAATTTTCACCGCCGATTTCCACCTTAGCACGACACGCCACAAATGACGACACATCCCCAACATCTGGATGTGTGGCGTTCGTCTACAGTGAGGTTTTCAAGGAACTTTCTCCCACGTGAATCTTAACTTTGGAATGAGCTTCAATGTGCGATGTTTCCAAGACGATACAACATAAATACCTTCAGAAAAAGCGCGTACACTCTTTTCGAAATGGCCGGCAGCGCTCTTGTGATTCCTCTGGTGTTGCATGAGAATGATGGCGGAGGTGATCACTATAAGCATCGAGTGACCCGTACGTTCATTTGTTCTTCTATTCCTAATATAAAAATGGTAACAA
Organism: Leptidea juvernica; assembly: GCA_949711755.1. Classification (NCBI taxonomy): domain Eukaryota; kingdom Metazoa; phylum Arthropoda; class Insecta; order Lepidoptera; family Pieridae; genus Leptidea; species Leptidea juvernica. Next base: position 3,683,234 of record CATIXQ010000005.1, read on the forward strand.
CACAAGACTTAGTACGGAGTGCCCACCTGTCAGGTCTGACAGGTCTACAGATGAAGAAAAAAACCATGTGTGCAAGTGAAACCTTAAAAAAAACCGTGTGGTGTCATGGGACACTGGATAGGAACGAAGTTCCTTTTTATCAAAATATTAATTTTACTGATTTACTAAAAAAATTGGTAGTTTCCACTGAATTCCACTATTTAAAATTAAAAAACGTGTGTGTATACTTATGTATTCAAGCAAGAAGTTATACTTCTGTGGCGTCACAAAACAAATCGGAAAAATTATTTATTCGTCGTGCTAGTATACGTTTGTAGAAAGAACAACATTGTAAAAATCGTGAAATAAATTATTGAATATTAACGAATACGGCTGTATTGGCCTGAACCCTTTGCCTGTCCTAATAATGGACGAAGAAACCAAAAAAAAAATAATTAATGGCAAACGTCAGAAAATTTCTGAAAACTTTTATTTTTAGATTTCGTTGTGCGCGCGCAACGTAATAGTCAAAGAAATTTATCTTCAATAACAACCAAAAAGGTATACATAATGTACATGTTTTGCTTTTATGTCAATGTAATTTTACAGTTCGGTATATATTTAAATATGATTTAAATATTCGTTTATTGAATTTTGGTTTGGTTTGGCCTTCTTACCAATGCTCTAAATAAATAAAAAAAATAATCAATGTAATATGTCAGAAAAGTGTCAAATGTCAATATTTGTTACTTGTCAATTATTTATCTTAATATATATAAATTAAGTGACACGTTGTTTGTCCACGATGGACTCCTAAACTAATGAACGGATTTAAATGGGGATTACTTCATGGAGTGCAGTTTAGTCCAACTTGAGAGATAGGATAGTTTTTATTTCGATTTGGGACCCATAATTATTTTTATTTTTAATATTTGTTTTGTATGTACATATTTTCTATGAGAGAATTTATTGAAGCACGGTTTGACAGTTCTGCTGTGAAACAATTTTATTGTAGTTAACAACAGGGAGCAATGATGTTCTATACATAATATAGAACGTCATTGACAGGGAGCATATTTTACAAAATAATTCTTGGTGTTATGAAATATTATTGACAAATTAATAAAAAAACAGTATTTTATTTATTTTGCACAGAACAACGTCTGTCGGGTCTGCTAGTATAATATAAATAATAATAATCTTACGTTCCGGACGTTTTTTCCCGGTTTCGGGAAGACGTAATGATCACAGTGATACAAAGTTTGATAATAATTTTACATTTTATTCGTATATTACATAGATTTATTCCGACTCAGAGCTTACGTTTTCGATAAATGATACAAGAGACTTATGATAACTAAAGTATGAAATAAATACTTTGGTATTAATATGGTCAATACATGTTTGGAATACTGCGTCAATTACTGTTTTTGATCTTGTTGTTGATACAGTGAATATGAAGTCACCGTACATTTTGCTATGATGACACATGATTTCAACCGCTATTAAAGACATTACTATCACCACTACCATATTTATGTTCTTCTGGTGTCTATGTAGTAATTCGTCGTATGCATAACGCCAGAATAATTAATGTATACTCGCGTCATACATAAGACAACCTCTTCTTCAACTATGATCGCCTGGTACCAAAACACTGTATGATCTACACTGAATCCTATACATTTACCGTGTTTCTATCGTCTCGCTGTTTCGTTTCATCGAGTTTCAAATCACATCGTACCTAAAGAAGTTTGAAGAAAAAAAGAAATTTTGTGTGGCGAAGGTGTGAACGGAGAGCATTATTATTTTATATGGACGTTTCGATAAACTGATCAAAACAACTAATCGATGATTCCAATTACCAAGCTCACCGACCCACGAGCAAATAAATTAGTTCTATTAAATAATTCTTCTTTTAAAATTGTTTTCCATAGTTTGACAAATTTGAACGTCAACGAAAACGCCCCTCGAAATCTAACAAATATATTTCAGATAAAGGGAAGACACGAGAAATAATTGAATCCCTTCCACAATAAACAGTTTCCACAGGCTGTATTCATCACGCTAATATAACATTAATAACACTCATTCACCGGTCAATCATTATTCCTGTGTCCAGCACTGTCATACGCAGATACAACTTCACACGGGACGAGCCTAATGGTGTTTTTACATTGGAGGGGCTTTTTAAACTTTAACAAAACTTCAGAGTATTAGACAGAAAAATACCTTCTATCAAAAAGGAAAAATATGTATATAATAATAATATAAATAGTCTTTTATTCAGATCAGACAAAAGAAAATTACACATTAATATTTTAATTTTTGAAGTGAAACTTAGAATCGTTCTGATTTCAAACCGGATGCAACGGAGAGAGACAGGTAAGAGACACAAATACAAAAATGTGTAGGATGAAGCCGACAAAGAATGAGACAAGAAATATGCATACTATTGAAGTCCAAACTTCTTTAGCATCGTTGTGATTTGAAACTCGATGAAACGAAAAAGGGCGACAGTAAAAAGAGACAGACACATAAATTCATAAGAAAAGTGGGAGGAAATGAGATAGTAAGCATTATACAGTCGTTTGGTACCAGGCGATCATAGTCGAAGAAGAGATTGTCATATGTATGACGCGAGTACCTTAATAACGTCATGCGCACAACGTATTACTAAATAGACACCAGGAGAACATAAATTTGGTAGCGGTAATAGTAATGTCTTTCATAGTCGTTGAAACCATATGTCATTCTAGCAACATGTACCAGGACTTCATATGCAGTTTAGAGGTTTATGCACAATGCTGGTTTTACTTCTAACTTGTGTACTTTGTACGCATGCAATTTTTTTTCTGTAGATCTGTTTGCCCGTGTGCAAGATTTCACTATTTCATAATTTTTTTTATTTTTGATATATATTATTTATTATTATAATAATATTATGTTTGAAATATGCGATTTATTTTAAATTTGTAATGAAATACTATTCATTCATTAAATGGAAATCAACATGTAGATCGCTTTCTATTCGGAGCCTCTACTACAGGTGTATTCTGTATACTTTTTGCCATATCTACCAGTAAAATAAATTGAATAAAAATTTAATTTTTCCCATAAATTATATTATTATTTTATATCTACAAAAAATTGTTGAATATTACTTGAAGCTGTATCCCAAAGTTGACATTATCTTTAAATATATAAAAATGAATTGCTGTTCGTTAGTCTCGCTAAAACTCGAAAACGGCTGGACCGATTTGGCTAATATTGGTCTTGAATTATTTGTGGAAGTCCAGGGAAGGTTTAAAAGGTGAATAAATATGAAAGTGTTCGGAATTAAATAAAAACAACAATTTTTTTTTTCCTTTTATCTGTCCCCCGTCGTCCGATATTTGTTTTGTATGCACATATTTTCTATGAGAGAATTGACTGACGCACGGTTTGACAGTTCTGCTGTTAAACAATTTCATTACAACAGGGATCATATTTTACGAAATAATTCTTGATGTTATGATATATTTCTGACAAATTCATAAAAAAACATTATTTTATTTATTATATACAGAACAACGTCTGTCGGTTCAACTAGTTTTCTCTATATATATTAAAATAAGTGGTACGAACAGTGTGAAACCACTCTAACACTTCCTGCTGCAATACACGTTTTATAGAACATCCTAAATCCTCTCACAGGTTTCTCAAGTCTAAATCTTAAGTACCTAATGATAAAGTTAATAACTGTGTGTGCCATGTTCGGTAATGAGAGATGGGTTTATTATTTTCTAATATGTCAATGTCGCATTGTTTGGGGGATAACGGCTGCTGTTTTTCTTACTAATTGGGCTAGAAATCAAAGTATTATCGTTATTGGTGTGAAAATAAATTCAATCATAGGAGAAGAGGAGAAGATTTGTTTTGCTGTGAAGCAAATAATTTGATGTTTTCTTGTTCATGAATGCATAGGATTTTAGTAAATAAGTCATGCTTTTAGCTCCAGGACAGATGTTAAACGCTCTTATGAATATAAGTTAAATAGGTACTTACTTAATTAATTATTAAGGTAAGATAATTTAATTATTTATAATTTTATAGCCAAATGGTATAAAACAGTCACTATTGAAAAAGTTCTGAAACGCATAGCTAGGCCGATTTGTTGACCGAAATAGCTGCCAGCGCTTGGGTTTTCAGTATTATAGGGTATTGAGGCGTGTTGATAGTACTTTGTACATTCTTCGCGCCTCTGGGCCCCACGGTCCAAGTGTCTCGACACCAAACAGCACAAAGATGTAAGACTCACTGAGACCGACACATTTGCGACTTTTGCTGTCTTCGGTCGAAGTCGAAGCAGCAGCCCCAGCACCGACAGAGTCATTTATTATTTTATATTTTAACTTCAGAAGAACTACTTATAACTCTATGGTATAAGCCTTTATCGGTTTCAAGAATGTGAATAAATCTAGTAAATAAAATAAAAAAACAGACGTGTGGCACTTGGGGACTGCTGTGGTAAAGCTATTGCATAGCATTTTTTATCAACTTATTCAAATTATAATTATTTATTTATTTTATTTATGCAGTATTTTTTTTGAAAAATTAATTAAAAAAAAAGCAAACGGGAAGTGAGTAAAATTTTTATTGCAAGTTTTGATTACAGACATACAACGGGACAGGTGAAACTAAATAAAAATGCTTGTCATAATAATAAAAATTAAAAAAAGTGATAAAAAAAATAAAGAAATAAAAAAAATCAAGACGTACCCCAGGCTCGAACCTGGGACCTTCTGCACAAAAAGCATACGTATAACCGCTGTTCTACGGCAACTGTAATGACCGGATCGAAATATCTATATAGATCTAGTAAGTAAGTGTTAGGTTATTTTCGTTACGGAATTTCTGGATTCGGTCTCCACGCTCAAGGGACGCGATAGAAGCTATGCAATAGCTTAATAATAATAACTATAATTATTTAAAGAATTAATTTAAACTTTAAAATGTTGACGCACAGTCATCTAAGTACAGTTGGTAAGTAAGGTTAGTAAAAAAGTACTGATTTGATAAAAAATCACTATATATTAAATTCCTCTTGTGTCATGAGAACACAAATATTTTGTGTACGTGATATGCCCCACATATGAGTACCGGTACGTAAGTTAGTGAACCAGTACTACGGCAAAGTAGCGCGCAGGAAGAAGACGTTGGTCCCTTTCATAACACACTATCGTTGCTGCTTCTCAATACGGAGGTAACACATTATAAGAAATATAATAGTAACGGTACTACGGGTCACCTAACTTATCTCCGCGACCCGCACTATCTTGCAACACCGAAGGAATCGCAGAAGTGCAGCCAACTATTTTGGAAAGTGCAATGGCTCATTTTTGTATGCAATCTTTTTGAAGTTAATCACGTCGTATCGTTCTGGAAACACTGCCTGAGGAAGTTTATTCAACAGCTTGGTTTTACAAGACAGAAAATGACACTAAAAACCGAATTTTTCAGCTTATTTTCCATACATGATGATGTGTTTGTAATTCCACCAGCAGTGGCACCTACATCTTCAGCGGTAAGGGTTGAAAAATATGCTGCCTGCGATGAATATTGTTGTAGGCAAGAAGAATGTCCATTTAAAAAAAATACCTCACGTCTAGATAGCGAGAATGACAACTGAACCCAGTAGCAACTATAATGTCAGATAGCTCTCAGATATGTTCTAGCTTAAAACTGTCTATCAGAATTGTTTTGCAGTTAATTTAAACAAAATGACCAATAAAATACAAGATGTGAGGAAAGAGGTAGGTTGGTTGAAGTTGTAGTGAGGGCAACAGAGTCATTTGTTGTAATATTTGAACTTCAGAAGAATCGCTTACAACTCTATGGTATAGGCTTTTAGCGGTTTCAAGGAAATATGTTCTAATAAATATAAATAAATATATTTGTCCTCAGCTTTTTTCACCTGCGTACATAACATGTTTGTCATAAATACCAATTGTGGCTTTTATTTAAAAAAGACCACCATTTGGATGTGTGGCGGTCCTCCGCGGCTTTCTTCCACGTACTATAAAGCTGTGGAATGAATATCCTTGTGCGGTGGTTTCGGAACGATACGACATGGGTACCTTCAAAAAAAGCGCGTACACCTTCCTTAGAGGCCGGCAACGCTCTTGTGATTCCTCTGGTGTTGCAAGAGAATGTGGGCAGCGGTAATCACTAAACACCAGGGGACCCGTACGCACGTTTGTCCTCCATTTCCATAAAAAATGTATGTACTACTCACCATAACCATTGCCCAGGTTCACATGGTCGATATAGTTCTCGGACTTACTTCACAAAAATCATTATTATAAGGCTAGTTGAGATGTGCAGCTCAATGCTAGACAGCCCTCTATGGTCTCTTTGATAATCTGATTATCAAAGAGAAAAAGAATTACTCCAATCCAATTTATAGATACAGTGATAAGCGCGTATAAACAAACAAATAAAATAAAAAAACAGATAAAAGTAAATGAGTAAATATATGATAAAATTTTCCAGTCAAGTTAGAGTAGATAATTTTTGTAAAAACGGTAAAATTTTTATTCGGTAACGGTCCATAATACGTATACGAGGTATTATAATTAGGACCAAGAGTGTCACTAAGGGAAAAATTTAAGGAAATAAAAGTTTTGACTGTGACATCGCAATACATATATGAAAACCTTGTTTATGTAAAAAAAAATATAAATTCGTTTAAAAAAAATAGTGACACTCATAATGTCAATACTAGAAATAGGGATAGGCTTGCTGTTCATGTAAGTCGACTCCAAAAAGTCACAACTTCATTCAGAGGTCTGTGTATACGTTTTTATAATAAGGTCCCAATTGACATTCAGAACTTACCTTTAAATGAATATAAATCAGTGCTAAAGAAAAAGTTGTATACAAAAGGGTACTATAATATATCTGAATATCTGGATCTAAAGAACCCTTGGGACTGAGCTGCTGGGCTGTTACATGTCTGTCTTTGTTTGATAAATGTCATTATAGTTATATAATTTAAATATTAATATTGTTTCTGTTTTTTAATCAATTTTAATAATCATTATCATGAGTTATGTAATTTGAAACAAAATTGTAAGTAGAGGCATTTAGTAAGTATTGCATAATATGTAGATGAACTTGAATTGTTTTGTTATTCGGTAGATTTCTCGTGGCAGGTATCGTCATGCTCGCTTAAATGCCTCTGCTTGTGGCGGCGATGTGGGGCGGGTCGTTCCCTTCCCTAAAATATGGTCGAGGGAGGCGATGGCTGGTCCATGCGTCATGCTCGTGAACGGGTGCTACTCGTGGGGGCTGGATGATCTTGTTACCGGGAGGTCTGCTTGATGTGTTTTTTTATTATTATTATTTCCTTTAAAGTTAAAGTTATTATATATTTTATTTTATGAAATGCTCACATAATGCCTCTATTTATTTACGGTATGTGTGGATTGATGCATCTACTATACTCAATAGCTCTTGTGTTTATAAGTATTAATTTACTTTTTTTTCTTTTTTTGACTTACTCATGTAAGCCTTTCAGTTTTTGACTTTTGAGTATTTTTGTTGCGTCACTTTGCATATATTGTAATTGAAATGATTTGTAAAACAACTAAAATGTAAATCTTGACTTAAAAGAGTGGCAATGAGTTTCTTGCTACTTCTTCTCATTAGCTCAACCCTTTACGAAGTAGCGGTAAATTCAATAAGAAACAATATTTATATTTTTTTTTGACATTCATAAGTGTCATTTTTGTGACCTACATGAATAAAGTGTTTTTGAATTTGAATTTGAATTTCAATATTTAAATTTATAAAAGAGAACTATGCTGAGTTTGTTGCCGATACTTCTCAACATGATTTGCGAACTGGAAGTTAGGATAAAAAAGTTGTTGTCAATTCAAAAGTACGTGTCATGTGATACCATAAAGTAATTCAAGAACATGATTAAGTGAGATAAGTACCGCTACACACTGCACAAAATGTACTTGTGTGAAAAAATAATCGTTAAACCGATTCAACTAAGATAATCTTTGTATCGAAATTACTTCATTAATCGCGTTTTTTGATATCACTCAAGTCTTTTATATTAGTAAGTATTTTCATACGATGTTATATATAACGTTTCAAGCATTTCTATAAATACAATTGAAAGTTTGAATTGGCCAACCTTGAACTGGAACGAAACATTATAGAGTGTTAGAGATCTTACCCGCTTCAGTGCATAGTTTGATCCACACAACAAACCAATACGCGACTTGCTAATTTGTTCGTGAATACATTGTAACCGATGTGAAGAATACAAACACCTCATGTATACGGTGAAGCAGTACATATGGCATACGATGCTTGCGTCACCAAAGAATACATACTGGTGAATATCAAGATGTTCGATCGCAGATCGTTGCAGGATTTTATTTATAATAATTATTAGGGTTTAGTAACAAATGGTAAGCCTTCGTTCTTTCTTTTCAATAAATCCGTCGTGTTGAATTAATAAATGGCTGCATTGTAAATATTCTGTAATAAGTCTACCTCGTACTTGACAGACGTTACTACTGTTTTCAAGCATTATTCAGTTGATTATAAATTGTTTTATATTAGACCGTTGACAAACAGGCAACTTGGCAGGTGATCATCCCGTCCACCAGTGATTTGTCACAATTGATTTTATTTCACTTTATTTAATATATACCTACCTAACTGTTGCAAAAAATGTTAATTCGTCTCTCTATATTCCTCTCATCTCTATTTACACACAGCAATTTACAATTACGATTATCAGTAAGTTAAGATTATCTAACCTCAAAGTTGGATTATTTATTTAAGAGAACATGCACATAGTTTTAGTCAATAAATATGTGCATGCCATATTAAATTAAATTTTCAAAGGATTTTCGGATATTCGGATTTTTCCAAAGTAGTTTAAATACAGAAAAATATTCACTAATATTTATATAACCTTATTACTTTACTTCAAATTTTCTGATAATTTTACTTCTAACGTCCATAAAACAGAAGAAAATAAAATAAATAATTTAAATGATAATCATACCAACGAGTTTGTATGGGTAAAAAGAACTACGAGAAATTTTCTGCTCTAAGATGAAAATTTCGGTATGTCCGAGCCGAAAAACAAAATTACAACTAAACAAAACACAAATAAGCTGCCTTTTACATTCCATAGCTAGGAAGCCTCTTCATCAATAAAATGATGAATAGACTAAATATTATTGAGTTAAAAATTTATATTTTCAGAAGTTATCGTGTTAGCCCGTCAAGCGGACTCTATACATTAACACCATAAGCCAACTAAAACCATTTTTTTATGTAAAAATAGCAATTGATTTTTTTTAATGAGTTCAACAATAATTTATCTTTCTGTTGATGTGCTTTTTATATTATTTATATGCACAGTAAAATTGTAATATACGATTTTATGTGACGTTAATATTTTGATTTTTAGGCCCTAGTAGAACATATCTACGCACTTCGCGCTCAAGGCATGCAAAAACAATTTTGTACTAAAAATATACCAAACTACAAAATCAGTAAGATCACACATAACCGAGAACCTCCCACCATTAAATATTAATCTTTACAACAATTTCTCATGAGGTCACGGGTTGTTTAAATCTTGTCTGGCGTAATGTGGAGTCAAGCGGTTGTGGTCCAGACCGCTCGACGCACGACGTCCGCTGTATCTTACAACAAGCACCAATAAATCATGTGCCTCGTCGCGGCCGCCCCCTGATTTAATATTGTCATAATAATAAAAACGAACGTTAACGCATCGCGGACATAGATTATAAATACAGATACGACAAGATTTCTGTAGGCAGCGAACTGTCGGTAGTGTCCGTCCGGGGTCCTTCGTTTCAGATTCAGTTTTTCATATCCAAGACAAACAATGTGTCCATGAGTTAAGTTGATAAATAAGTTGTCGCAAATACAAAATTATCGTAATATTTTACTAAATTCAAGTTACTGTTTGTACTTATAGTATTGTAAAAGGACATGTTGATCCGCGATACTCAATGAAAGCAGTGTCACATAGTTGTCAATGTGCTTCAAAATTGAGACCAATATGTTTTTTCGCTTCAATTATATTAACTTTGAATATTAGCCAATCGACGAAATATTTGTATTTAATTGTTTTCTAATAAATTTTTAATACCGTAAACCAGAAAGTGACATGTATTTACGGAAAAATCTTCTGAATCCTTACTGTCAATGTGGTTCTTTTCGTAGTTTTTTAGTGTATCCTGAGAGTTGAATAAAGCATACAAGAAAGTAACACCATGTTATTTGTCACAGTTATGGGTGGATATTTATTACCTTTTACTTTAATACTCCCCTACCTAATCTTTATCCAAGTGAACTTGGATTTGGATGAGGAAAGCAAGAGATATAATTATTTTACAGGTAATTGTATTTATATAAACAGATTATAACAGTCGATATAAGTTAAGAAATGTAACTGTAGTTATAGATAGATTGTTAATAAAGGCTATTTCTTCTTCTTATTACCTAATACCTACCTAATCTTATCAACAGTAGGTAGACTTTATAAAATAGACTATATAAAACAACATAAATGAATTCTCTTTCACACCACCATTTGCATCCGAAGCGGTAGCAGTGCCATTAAAATAGGTAGAAAAATACCTAAGTTAATACTTTGGCATAATATCTTTTCTTCCATATATTATATTGCCCTTTCTAAACCAATAATCTTTGTCAACAATCAACTGCCTCCACGTTTTGTGCCTGATGACCTTTTTTGCCCCACATCGGTAAAGCTTTTGACACCTGCACGATAGCCAGTTTAATTTGCCTGAGGGTGGATGGAGCGGTTCTGACATCAATAATACTTAGTGTCTTCGCGGCGGTCCCGGAGTTCACTTCTAATTAGGGGTCCCAATTGACACATTAACTTGCAGCTTTCTAAAAGAAAGTGAATTGCAGATTTCGATTTAGATTGTCTGAGTTGCCTTAAACCGCTCATGGCTTCGCTGTGCGTAATTGCTTTACATTAAAAAGCAAAATTTTGGGAGTTTTTAAGATCAACCTTTTAAACGCTGTTTTATTCAACAACGTTTGACGTGTAAAGACGCTTTTACGATTAACTTAAAGATTAGTTATCGCCGATTTAGATATTCGTAGTAGTCTTTTAGCTGGCCATGAAGGGACTGCGATTTTTTTTAAATAACAATAAAGGATGAAACGAGCAGTACGTCCAGCTTATAGTAATTGATACGCAGTGCCGCTCAGGATTCTTAAATAACCCAAAAATTCCGAGCGGCATAACAATTTCGCTCGTCACCTTAAGATATACTGAGATGTAAGTCTAATTTGCCCAGTAATTTCACTAGCTACGGCGCCGTTAAGACCGAAACACAATAATGCTTGCACATTACTGATTCACGGCAGAAATAGGCGCCATGTGGTAGCCATAGGTAAGCGCTGAAAATGTTATAAGATTAATTCAGTTATGCATGGTTTTTCAAACAAAACTCTAAGTCGCTTCTTAGAATATTATTACTTTTGCACATCTTTCGTTAGATTTCCTTACGATGTTTTATCGACAGGTATTATAGTGTATTTGAAATGCATGGCTTTCTGACAAGGTTTTTAAACTTCAAGAACCTAGAAATATTTATATGATGACCACATCTTCCTGTTTTAATACACGTTAATGCAAGTCATCCACTTGAAGTGCCGAATTCGAATCGTCAGATGGCTAAACCACAATCGGCTCAAAAGATAATATCTCTTCTTATCTCTTCTACTTATAAACACCAGTTATTCCACCTCTTTATTTTATCTCCATCTTCTACTTCCTTCTCCACCAGTTTGATTAGATAATATTCGCTTACAAAATTAAAATACTTCGAATTTTTCGAAATTCCCTAATGCTTTAATGAAACATGTTCCTACGGGATTCCGTCTTAGTTTGCTGGTGGTTCACACCAAGTAGTATCACTTAACCCTCATCATAAAAAGTAGAGTAAAACGCGTGTCGTCAAGCCATCAGAGGCAATGGTTCTCAGACGTTAGAAGCTGCCATCAATCAGCTGGAGGTATCATCTATAACAATTATGTACGGTCTCTTGTCGCTCTCTTCGGTATGCGGCTATATCTAATTTGTTTCACGAATGCCGCGAGCAAAAATTCGGTTTTTCAAACAATTTCTTTGCTGTCGCGAGTTTTTACCGCTTTTTATCAAGTATGGGTGTACGAAAGTAACAAAAACATTTTAAAATACCTATTTTTTATTAACGGGTATTTTTTTCTATTGGACAATAAGCAGTCGGAAAATATGTGTTTTTATTCAAAAAATAGTATATTAAGCACCTAGGGAGAAAAGTAAGTCATTCTCACCTGAGGAATATTGACAATCGCGAGTGGCAATGTCCTACTTATCTCACATGGTGCGTATACGATTTTTTTCTCACCTGCTAGAAAAGCTCGCCTTTAGTCCCTGGTACGAGGGACAAAAAGCCGGGAGTCTTTGACAGCTGAAATTATGCTGAGTTAAGCTAACACAGCCCAATGCAAAAGTCACGTACGCATTTTATCACCCTCAGCTAAGTTTTACGTAAGTAAAGTACGCTATATAGATGTCACACTGAGTATATAACATTTCGTAGGTTACTAACCTATAAACACCATTAACCCTTTAGTATGCAACGTTTAAAAAATATTTGTCAAAGATATTATTCCATTCTTAGTCATAATAGTCATTAGTGGGCGGAATACCAATGCTTTGATGTCACCGGCTCTAACTCACCTTCTAATAACGGCGTGTGAACTATACGAGCAATTAAAGATCTTTGAAATTATTCAGGGTTTCGTACCCAGTCGCTAGCTCGAATGACCGTCCGGCTGTATCTTAGATAGCTGAAATATGGACAGAGTACAACCGAATTATGGATTTGCTGCCGTGTCCCGTGTTTTGAGGACGATATGATTTGGCTCAATTTTTAGATTTTGAGTGAATCTGAACTACACTTACTAATAATTTGTCAAAATATGTGTAGGTCTATTAAATTTTGCAATGCAGCAATGAACGTAAGCACATTGCAATTTTATTACAGACAGTTAGAAGTTTTGCCACAGATCGCTTATGAAAGCTTATGCCCTTCTGAAAGTCGTTAAGGAGTTCCATTGATCATCATGTTTGGCTACGACAATAACGACGTTACGTTAGGTGACTCAAATATCCGGGTAGCATATAAAAGAATCGGCCTAGTACCGTTAATTCGCTCCTAAGAATTGAAGAGATCCGTTTCTTTGTCATGGATCCCATAATCAGAACCTAACAAAACTCTCACCAAACTATCCTTTCCAATAAAAAAAGAATTATCGAAATCGATTCACGCGATAATGAGTTTATCATAAAAATTTGTCACGAACATACTTATAGCAAATTTTAGAATTTTATGGTTTTCTCATGGTTGCCATTGTCAGATCTGTACCAAATTGAAATGGGACCACACAGGAAGCACCAGCTTTCAAATAAAAGAAGAATTATCAAAATCGGTTCATCCAGTCGAAAGTTCTGAAGTGACAAACATAAAAAAACATACCGAGGAATTGAGAACCTCCTCCTTTTTTGAAGTTGGTTAAAAACGCGTAGATTCTCCTAAAAGGACTGTATTAGAAGTGGACTGTATGTTGTGTTTGATAGGCGCAATAAAAACAACTCTGCAAAAAAGGACAATGCTTATACCACCTACCTGTACTGCTCCTCTACTCATACAGCATCCACAGTTGCACGGCACTACAGGAAACCACGATCTAACAGCGGCTGAGAAATTTCGTACAGCACCTTCTCGTACGGCGGTCGCAAACGAAAGAGAGGGTGTGAAGGCCAATTAATGTTTAGGGCCCACACATTCGTCACGCAATTGTCACGCCTAGCGCCACCAATTTGCAAAAACCAGAAGAAGGCTCCTTTGCACAGGATGCTGTCTACCACAACGGCGCCTATTTCTGCCGTGAAGCAGTAATGTGTAAACATTACTGTGTTTCGGCCCGAAGGTGCCGTAGCTAGTGTAATTGCTTGTCAAATGAGACTTAACATCTAATGTCTCACGGTGACGAGCGCAATTCTAGTGCCGCTCAGAAGTTTTGGGTTTTTCGAGAATCCTGAGCGGCACTGCATTGTAATGGGCAGGTCGTATCAATGACCATCAGCTGAACGTCCTGCTTGTCTCGTCCCTTATTTACAAAAAAAAATCTTCACTGCTGAAATTAACTGGTACTCTATCAGATAATATACCATGTAAAGACAGAACAGTATCGCTCCTGTGATTCGTATAGTGTTTTAGAATGTGGGCGGCGGTGGTCACTTAATATCAGGTGATCTGGACGTTCGTTTGTTCTCCTCTTCAATAAAAAAACAACCGGGTAAAGTCTTTATGCTGCAGAAGAGGGCTATCTGCGCTATTTACAAGAAAAATTTAAAAAAAATAAACATTTTGACTGTTACTTCTCAATATATTCTTGATGTTCTATATTATGTTCATTAGCACATTAAGGAATTTGCTAGAAACTGTGACAATGATAATGTTGACACGAGGAACACATAAACTTGTTATGCCTACTACTCGGCTTAGTCAAGTTAGTTAGTCTTTTGTGGGGCGATGTACATGTGCGTCTATTATTCCTATAATGTTTTAGAATGTGGGCCGCGGTGATCACTTAATATCAGACCCGTACGCTCGTTTGTTCTACTTCGCTTGCTTCAATAAAATACCAACTAGGTAAAGTCGGGTGGGCTGCTAGTAAACAGTATGGAAGTCGATCTCGGCCTGATCTCTTGAATAGGTCAGCGGGAATTGACTTCAAATCTTCAGAAGCTGGTATTGTGTTACACGGCGGGCGATCTCTCATTAATTATTATTGCGAGCGGCGAAACTCAAAGCAAACTTGTCCAACACAATATGTTACTAGACGTATGTAGACATCATATCATTACTTTTATTTGTTACCTTATTGATGTTTCATATAAGTCTGTATTCTATTTACGTGTGTCCAATTTATATCCTTGGTGTTTTCAGATTAGATGGTTTCACTTTCATCAAAAATCTAACTCCTCTGAAATTCGAATAAGATTTCAATCAACTCGATAAGATGATGGCGAATTTATCCATAATTTAATAAGTAAATGCTATTTTACAAAATCGTATAAATAGTACGTTAAAAGTGCTCTATCTTAAACTCTGCCCTTCGCAGGCATATTTCTGTTAAGAAGTGACATCATCTCGTCAAATCGACAAGATGTGCCTACAGATGGTTGGTATTACGCCCTGCATAACAATTATTCTTAAAAATACAAAATCGCTCGTCACCATCAGACAATAGGTATCATAAGTTTCAATAGCCCAGTTATTTCATTAGCTTGGCGTCCGTTTATAAAAACCAAACGAATATTTCTTAAGTGGCAAATATTTCTTTACTCGCCTGGCGATAAAAGAATTATAAGTCTTAAATGTTACGAGTATATTTTAGAGAGTTATATTTAAGTTTAAATATTTATTGTTAATTCTGATAGGTTTTATGTGTCTTCATGCAGGGTAATGGCAGGCATGCACCCGCCCACTCGGAAGGCCTAGAGTCAGTGGAGAAACACGCCCTGCATCGAAAAATCCAACTTCCGTTGAACTCTCGACTGAATCACCGGGTCAGTTGGTAATGTGTTTCGCCTTTATACCTCATGAAAAGGAGACTCAGATATTTGGTTGTAGATTTTCCGAACTGCCTTGTCAGCTGCTGTGCCGTACTACCTCTATAAAAATACGTAACTCCGGTGAAGAGACCAAAAAATGATAAACAAGCAAATTTATATACTCTTATATTATTATTCATTATTATTTTATAGTCTATTCTAGAACGTTTATAACTCTGGATTTATTACAATCAACTCTATATGTAGGAAAACAAACATAATTTACATTATCCTATTCAAAATACAACTGATACAAGACAAGATAAATGTAAATGTTATGCACAGTAGATACAATCTAATTCATTGGCTTGTTTTTGCATTAATCAATTAACAAGTGAACATTTATTCTTTCAATATTTGAATATACAATATTGTTAAAATAGGAGTAGAACTATTATGAATTAATAAATGAATGAATAAAAACTTTATTTATAACAAAGAAAAACACACAGAATAATACAAGTAAAAAAGACTAACAGAGGTAAAAAAAATATTAAGAACTAATACGAACAAAAAAATACAAAACGAAAAAAAAACAGAAATCTAATATATAAAATTCTCGTGTCATGGTCTTAAACATTGAACTCCGATATCGCGATTTTAATATCGGCAATACAACGTTTGGTGGGTCAGCTAGTATATTTATAATATTATAGTGATTCTCTTAATTTTAAAGTACTGTGTAGCAGTTATTGCTATCAAAAGGAGCTGACTCAGCGTCATGCTGCGTTTCAGCTCTGATTTTCAGCAGCCCCCTGATGATCCATTGAGTAACTACTATTGTCATATTTTTTATTTTATTGAAGTTTCCATTTCTTTAAAGATGAAAAATTTTAAATTTGGTACTACTGTTCAGAATATAGGTACATAAATATTAAAATAATCATAATTTTAGTTTAATTAGACAAATTTAATTATTAGTAGAGTATTTGTCTAATGACAAGCACTTGAAACAAACATAAGGGCTCTGAGTGACGGACTCTTAGCTCATTCTGTGATTTTTTTTATATAAGAAGGGGCAAACAGGCAAAGGATCACGTGATCAGGAGTGGTGAGGCAATCGCCCATGGACATCCGCAACACCAGGTGTCAAGAGATTCGTTGCGGCCTTTAAGTTGGAATGATGCTCTTTTATTGAAGGTCCCTAAGTCGTATCGGTTCGGTAAAACAGCAGTTGGTAATTGATTCCACAAAGTGGCTGTGCGAAAAAAGAAATTTGCGGAATGCCAGACGTCAACGTTGTGTTACAACTCTTATCTCGTACACCCCAGTATCATCTCCAACCATTGGACTATGTGCATCACATAGCTGCTCAATTCCTCAAGCCTCGATAGAGATCCAGTACTTACTCTATGAACACCTCGATCACTTGGTGTTACGCTTATCACGGGAGTGCTGCAAAGAGCTGTTTGATCTGATTCCACCTGCAGAATCCGACTTTTGCATGTGTGGCGTTCCTTTACAGTACGGTTTTCTAGGAGCTTTCTAGAAAACTGTGGAATGAGCTTCCTTATGTGGTAGGGCGTACACTTTCCTAAAAAGCCTGTGACTAATACAAACCTGCAGGGAAGTGTTGGCGGAGGAGATTACTTACCACTAGGTGATATTATCCTCTTCAAAGTCAAACAATTTTTATTCAATTAGGCTTCAAATAAACGCTTTTGAATGGTTACTATAAATATTTCTAATAAATTACTGAATCTAAGAACACACAACAAACTCTACAGCCACTCTTTTCAATTAATAGAGTGTTTTACAAATGTTGTATATTCAAAACAAATAAGGCTTCCATATAAAGATCATATTGTCTCTGATGAAAAGGCATCACTTTGTCAAAATTTATTACTGTACCTTTTACGGTAATGCTTGAAAGCATGCAGTATTGTCGAATTTTTGAGGATAAAAGAGATGCATGTGTTGTAAACAGCTAACATTGAAACAATCAACCAACGTTCTTATGAAAATTTATTGAAGTAGGCGTTACTTTGCGGAAATCCATAATTATCATATTACATTAAATAGACTGAGAAGTCTCGTGCCAGAGTTTGGCGAGTCAACATCTCCTGAGGATGACTCGTGTAGAGGCGAAACACGTGTCGAATTGCTTACAGACGAGTATTGGCGGAATTAACACTAAAGAAGGCTCAAAACATTTGGATAACGTTCTTATGACTTATCTTGTGGTAACAGAGGCCTAAGTGGTCACTTTTCACCTGAATGCACTCACGCATGCTTACCCTTCGAGCTTATATATAAAAACTAAGACACAGAAACCTTATTATAGTTAAGTACAGATAATCTAGCTGCAATGCGCAAACTTGTTAATTACGATCACCAAGCAGGTGCTTCGAATGCTAAGTGAGACTTTAATAATAATTACTGGCTGTCCGGCATTCTGTGCCATGTCACGTTAAGTAAAAAGAAATAAAGAGTCAAAAAAAAACTTTAAGGTATATATTTTTTGGCCAGGAACGGTTGCGGGCGTCTCTATTAAAATTTCATCACAATTTAATAAATAGTTTCGGAACGCGTAGGGAACCAACAAAGACTAAAGAGCACATTTACCTCATTGGTTAATGCTAATTGCACTGCTGTTACATTTCCTTGTTGTTAACCGAAAACGTATGCATCTATTTTTGAAATAAAATCTGCTCAATGCGCAATAACTACTTTATTCTGTGGACTTTGAACTTTCGGGTAGAGTCGGCTCGAGTCGACTAATAGAGACTAGTTTGTTGATTTTTACGTATTATTAACTTCGCCTTCACGAAGTTTTCACTTCTGTTGTTTTTATTCTTTGTTTATTAAACAGTATAAAATAATAAATCAAAATCAATTATTAAAATATAAATCTTTAAATTATTATAACTAGCTGACCCGGCGAACGTTGTTTTGCCATATTGCAAAAAATATATTTAAAGTAAAAACAGAATAATATAAAAATGGCGATCAAAAAACAGGGGTTTATCGTAAAAAGGTGAAAATTTTAAGCTTTTTTTATATTTTTCAATGCTAAATCATAATTAAACAAAAAGTAAAGATTTTGTTAATAAAATATTTAGGAACGGGTCACACTTATCATTAAGGGGTATGAAAAATAGATGTTGGCCAATTGTGAGTTCTACCCAATATGCACACAAAATTTCATACAAATCGTTTCGGAGGAGTTTGATAATAAACACCGCGACGCTTCAATTTTATATATTAGATATATAAAATACGGAAAGAAACGAAACACGATTAAAATAAAAAATTGCGATGCAAAAACACCAATGAAAAGCTTTTGGATTAGTTTTTGCGTTTATTTGTATAATCAACTATTTACAACTATTTATACTTAGTCGACTTTATCCGAACGAGCTTAATAATTCATTTGATAGTGACGGCTTAGTCCTTATACACAATTAAAGTGCTGAGTTTTGTATACAGTAGAAACTTTATCATTTTTGTTAACATTACTTAAGTGCTCATTGCTTAAGTGTTATAAGTGTGCTCATAACTAACACCCGGTTATGGGTTCGATTCCCGCTGCTGTACGAATTATATTACAATTACAATATGTCCTAGTAATTGGAATGTATGAGGGCTTAGACTTGCATGCTTTGTAAAATTCGAAACAAAAATAAAACCTTCGTGAATCATCTGCAACAAAGTGAGATAGATAACATAAAAAGTACAAACTTTCACAAAGTAAAGCTAAAACAGACAAGCTGCGCTCATGACCACATTATATTGTTTTTCAATGATCAACAGAATTCATTTTTATTCATAGACAAAACCTAGGGTTGCCAACCATTTCTGGAAGAAGCAGAGTATATACGACTTACCTAGTCCTAAACACATGCAAGTCAACCCTTGTCCTTATAACTACAGGGTCATTGCTGTTACCTCCCTGCTCTCCAAAATCATGGAAATCATAATTAACCGCTACCTCTCCATGGTCGATCGTCTGACGAACTTCTGATATACCAAAAACTGCAGAACAGTATCATCATATCAGCCGGAAGACGTCAACTGCTGGACAAAGGCCTCCCCCAATAATCTCCAAGATGATCTAGTCCTGCGCTACTCACGTCCAACGTATTTCGGCGGCCTTGACCAGATCATAGTCCTTTACTACCCCAACGGCCATTTTTCCGTCGAACTATATGCGCTGCCCACTGCCACTTCTGATTCGATTTCGCAGGCAACTCTGAGCATAGCCCTCTGAGCATAACACTCATGAACTTTCTCATCAGGTCCAAAATTAGCGACCACTTCTTTGTACCGTCAGTCATCACTGGCAACACACACTGATTGAAAACATTTGTCTTCAGACACTGTGTTACACAATATACCTAATATATAAATAGAGAGCGGATTTCCACAGCTAGGGAAATGTTGCAGACCTTCAATTGTGTACGGCACAAGGTACTTATCACGAAGCTTTTAAATTACCGAGATTTTAAGCAAGTAGATCACCATCTTCCTCACTGCGCTAATCAAACAGATTGTCGGATATTGCGGTAAACAAGAAGCCCGTGAAGGTTGGAGTTCTCCTGAATACTCAAGTTTACAACTCTTAAGCACCAGTTGTCATTTCTCCGCTCTCAACAACACTCCTCTTTATGCTTCACCAGTATCAGAATATTGGATTTAAAGCCAAAGCAATACTTCTAATGTGGATGGCAGGCTCATCGTCCAGTATTACTCATTAAGAAGAAAAAGTAATATCATTAGATATATTATCATAGACCGCGTGCTACGCAGAGCAGTTCGCGATGCACCACAAATTTGGATATCATCCCAACCATCTGAATTACTGGCATTCCTCTGAGGTTTTCAAGGAACATTCAAACAACCAAACTATGGACTGAGCTTCCTTGCTCTGTTTCCACAGCGTGACGATACGATATAAGGACATTCCCCTTCCCATGGACTTACCAACCTTTTGGCTATCAAGATCTACATCCCATTTGCGCCAAGCCACTACGACTCCGACACCAATGGAGGAGAGGAGCTCCTCTCGTCGGTATAGGGTGTTCAGCTGAACACCCTATACCGACTGTCCACTAACAGACGTGACAACATACATCGCGCCTGTTTTAAACTTTCCCCTGAGGTACTAGTAGATAGGGACAGCGGGAAGTAGATAGGGACTCGCTCCTATGGATCCTCTGATGTTGCAGTAGAATATGGGTGTCGGTGATCACTTAACATCATGTGACCTATGCACTCGCCTATCCTAATCTCCATTCCAAATATGTTTCATATCAAAAATGATAAATAAATAGCACAGGGCACAGATATTTAAATATTTAAAACTTTTTTTCACTAAAAACATGTTACATTGACATTATATATAGACATTGACTTTGAGGCTTCGTTCAGAAAATACCCGAGTTGTATTATGGCTTTGTGTATCAGTATATTTTTCACTTAAAAAGCTGAATTTTAGTGTTATGTTAGTGGGCATGGCAGGCATGTACATAAAGGCAGTTTATGTATTGACACACTTTTCACACAAATTATGTTGCTCCAAGTTAAGCATATATAGCCTGTGTTATGGGTTACAAGACAATAATATATTTAATACAATATACTAACTTAAACATACATAAATTCATATAAACATACATAAATACATTTAAACATCCATGACTTGGAAACAAACATCCATATTCATCATATAAATGCTTGCACCTACCGGGATTTGAACCCGGGACCTCTAGCTTAGTAGGTACGATCGTTAGCCACTCGGCTATATAGGTCGTCGTATGTAATAAGAGTACTTTGGCGTACTTAATTATAATAATAGTACACTCAATTGACTATAGTACAATATCTAATTCAGGCTACGGTTAGTAGCCCTAACAGTATCCTACCTCCCGGCGTTTGCTCGCAGTTAAAAGTAGCATTCTCTTAAAAAGGCGAGTCCTGCACTAATTAAGCCGCGTAAGACGCAGACTCGACTATATGAAATGAAGTCATTAAATGAAATTATATCCATATGAGTAAACAAGGGTACAAGGTTCTTTGTGTATATAATAATTATGAAGCTTACAACTGCTCCGTTTGTTTTACCGTTTGGATTAATAAACTGGCATGTAGGAAGAATAGAAATGTTATAAATGCTAGGTATTTGAAGGACGATTGTCGCTTATACCTAGTCTGGGCATAAATATTGTGCAACTAAATGATTCTATATATTTTTATTAATATTTCGAAAGCGTTCATTATGTTCGAAACTTTATGACGAAAGAATTGCAGTGATTGCCTTAGTGTGATAGCGAGTATGTAATCTCATAGATTATTTTCAAGGTGTTCGTAAGTGGTATCGCACTTGTAATCGTACGTACAATAGCTAAGCCAATATATCCTCCGTAGAGACATAAAAGATCGGAGCGGCCGCGTCCTCTGAGAACTAAAAATACTCTCAAAGGTGTTAAAGTCAAAATAAAAGAGCCAAAATACTATACGGAATAAAAAAAAACGTTTATGACTCGCCGACATTGATAATAATTGATAATCACTTAAGAAATAGACCAAACACACTAAATTTCTCATAGATGCAGTGCGTAAATCCATTGATTCGTGGCCAGACAGATTAAAAAAGTAACGATAAGATTAATGTATAAGATAAGAATGTAATTTTGATAGAAAAATATCCCTTAATAGTTATTGAACACAGTATAAGCATCATGTACACACATTGTATATAGATGAGGCTATGATGCGAGCATTTCATCAACCTGCAAGGTATTTTTCAAGAAATATAGAATTTTAAACTTAATAACAAAACCAAAGTTCACTCACCATCACCCGAAGTTAATTCAAACAAGCAAAGTCCGTCGTCAGTTGGACTCCAGCGGCTCAACCATACTTCACCATATTTTAGCGAAGGGAACTTCCGCCCCACGACACCGCAACAAGTAATACCATTTAGTCTCGCATAACTACTGGATCTCCAACAATTCTTGCAGCTCTGTGTCACAAGCGGACAAATGTTTCCAAGTAATAATAAATTCTTAACATATAAAAAAACATTGACTTATTATCATATATATTATAATCTCGAGGGGACTGCAGGAAACAAAGAAAATCCCTCCACTGTATACTATTCTGGGTTACATCACCCAACTTCACCTACCAAATTCACTTCACCCAACTTTTGCCCTTTCTGCAGCTTCTCTCTTCTTGAAATATCTCCTCTCCTGCTCCTCCTCCATGACTTATCTGATCTAACCCTCTTTAGCATCTTTATGGGGTCCACTCTAGAACTTGAAAGAAATAAAAATATGAGTAAGTTTTTGATAGATTTCAAATTTAAGTGAGTCTTCCTACCATTAGTGCAGCGATGAAGTTGTAAACTCAAAATTCAAAACGGGTTTTATTCATATCATCTTTTAATTTTCGGTAGACTGAACATAAAGTTTTAGCAGATTTTGTGGTCAGGTGGTCTCTCCGTCCATTCACTCGTGAACTATCGTGTTACATATTAGTATCAAATGCGGACACACTTTTTATAAATGCATGATTTATGGTACGTAAAATGGACTTAAGTGTTG
The DNA here is from genome assembly GCA_949711755.1 of Leptidea juvernica. NCBI lineage: Eukaryota > Metazoa > Arthropoda > Insecta > Lepidoptera > Pieridae > Leptidea > Leptidea juvernica. The sequence continues at coordinate 3,706,514 of CATIXQ010000005.1, forward strand.
AAATGAAAACTAATTTGAGAAGGAGTCCTGAAAAAACTTATTAGTATTTGTTTTATATAAATTTCCATAAGTAAGTATTTTTTAGTAATTGTGCGATGCATTTTCACGCACACTACTATATTATTGACCGTAGTCCTTAAAATTAGTTCTCCAAAGAGGATGTTAATACTACATAATAAGAGGCGAGAGAGACTACCTTAGTAAAAATTTAAATTTAGTTTAGTATGAAACGTGCAGTCATTTTGAAGTCAGTTTGAAGTAGTAGTAATAACAGTGTTGAGGTTGGTACCACGAAGTATAATCCGGCTGAGTTTGTAAGCGAACCCTTGCTCAAAACGTAGTGGATTACAGCTATCTCCATTTTTACAAGATAATAGCCGTCATCTGTCAATCTGTCAATGACTGCACGTTTCATAAAATCGAGTGAATCGCTTTTTTCTTAAAGAGTTTCGCTAGCCTGTAGTTTGCAATAAACCAATATCGAAGGAAGGTGTGTCATTAATTCCCTAAGTATGAAAGTAATTCTGAACCTTATTAGTGATAACAGTCTACTTTCGTAGATGGTTTTAGGCTATTTCATATTACATTTTTTTATCACCTGGTAAGAAGTCATCACCGCAGCCCACACTTTCTTGCAACACCAGAATCACATAAAAACTACCAGCCTTTTTGACGCCTTTTTTGAAGGTAACCATATCTTTTCGTCTTAAAAACACCTCGCAAGGAATTTTCCTCGAAATTCACACTGCGGTCTTCCGCAGTGACATTCTTGTGTCAGACATACAGTGGGGCTGATAGTTGAGTTTGTAGCGGTGTGGTATAATTTAAAATAAATATTTATAGTGAAGATTCAGTTGAAAAAAGTTTCTGTGAGTTTGTGTACTTGGAAGTATAGCAAGTATACTGGTAGAACTTTTGCCGTGGCTTATACGTTCTCTGAAATAATTGCAAACCCCTGGGTGTCCAGTAGCACTATTGAGACGCGTAGATAGTACTTACTTTGTAAGATTACCAATCAATAACTGTGTTCTACGCTGATGTACAATTGAAAGTTTTTGTGATATGATATATAAAAACAAATTTCAACAGCCTTCGTAATACAATAGAAGAATGATAAAGTTCTTTTCTCTATCAGTGTCTGCAAACGCCTATGAATGCCACTAAACATTAAAAAAGCGGTTCATTCATTGATCAGGGTCGTACTTAATAACCGGCGAACCGGTATTAGGTTACCGATATCTATAAAAAATATTTGCGCACAGGCAGCTTGCCGATTCGCGGTAGAACATGTTATTTTCGTGGGTTTGGTACATGTTACTGGAGGAAGCGAGCATTTGTTGACACAGATTTGATTTGTTTGTCAAAGATTCTTTTACCACCACTGCTGGCCTTTGTCCAGCAGTGGACGTCTTCTGGCTGATGATAATGATGATGATGATGAGATTCTTTTACGAGTGTTTTGGTATTCAGGCGGGTGGGAAGTTGCAGTCAATCAGAAATTCGTGATAAGCCTTATTCAGACATGGTTCTCCCAGTTTATTTTTTTTTATGAAAGAGCAGGACAAACGATCGTACGGGTCACCTGATGTTAAGTGATCACTGCAACCCACATTCTTTATATTCTTCGTTGCCGGCCTGTTTGGAAGGTGTACACGATTTTTTTAAAGGTGTCACATACCCATATTGTATCTCCCTAGAAACACTAGACAAGGAAGCTCATTCCACAACATGGTTGTACGTGGAAGAGAGTTCCTTGAAAACAGCACTGTCTCTACAGTTGACTTTCCTCTGAACGCCACACACTCAGATGGCGGGGATGATGTTTTAATTAAAGTTCTAAGATTTTTATTGAAAATAAAATGTATTCATAATCTTAGATTTTTTCAAATTCTATCTATATGGTAACCTCAAACGTGTGTAGAACTAGCACAATAGACTCCAGTTAGTCTTATCAGATTGCCTTGGTTGCAGAATTAGGAGATCGTTTTCTCAATCTTGTTGTTTTGTTTTTTCTAGCTCTCCACTTCTTTACTATTGTGTGCAATCTTTTTCCAAAAGCTGCCATTCTCTTTGTCGCTATTTCTCATAACTTGCGCCTTGTAAGTTGATACTATCCAAACCTACCACACCCTAATTTCGCGACTCATTAACCATCTCTCGTCCTTTTGCAAGGCAGCGCGGGCGACCCGCTCCTCTTATTGTGGTCACTTCGACCGTAAACTGCGGTATCGGTTACCGTAATTATTATATTGCATGTTTAAGAAACTTGCGCATGATTTGATTACATGATCTTGGGATGCTAATATTTAAAGTATCGAGTGACTTAATATTGTGCAATTGATATTTCAACCGGATATTTTTTCTCACTTTATTTACTTTATTCTTTTATTATGTATTTTTTTATCCAACCAACTGGCCTCTTTATAGTTATAATAATTATTAATAATGCTATATTATACATATGCTAAGGGGCTATGCTCGGAGATTCCCTGCGAGATCAAATGAATCAGAAATGAGGAGATCCATTGGAGAACCAAAGTCACCGACATAGCCATCATTGCAACTGAAGTGGCAGTGGGCAGGGCACATAGTTCGACGGATAGATGGCAGGTGATTCAGAAAAGTCCTCGAATGGCGACCACGTCCGGAAGACACAGTGCTGGTAGGCCTCCACAAGATGGACCGACGATCTGGTCAAGATTGCCGGAATACGTTGGATGATGGCAGCGCCGAGCCGGTCGTCGTGGAGATCTTTGGGGGAGCCCTTTGTCCAGCAGTGGAGGTATTCCAGCTGATGATGAATTATATATATTTGCATTTATCATTGCATTTTAAGAATTAACATTGTCGTTAATTTCTTAGAATATAATTAAACTATTTTAGCCCACATAACTATTTATGTCCTTAACCTAATTCTTCTTCTTATCATCTTTCATAATTTATTTCTGTTCTTCTGTTTCTTCGGTCTTTTTAGCGTTTCACATAAAGACATCCTGCTCTCGTCACGTCTGCTGAATTGCTTACATTCCACAGGGTCTGTTCAAATTCAAACAGGCTAGCATAGCTGTTTCCAATTTAATCCAATGTCTCAACAAATATAAACAGACTCAAAGGAGAATATATTTCGGACGTCCCAATTAGAGCCTACAAACTTTTCCACAACATTAAAATACATTATCAATCCTTCCACATCTCAAAGAAAACACTTATGTAAGAAAGTAAGCTGTTGTAGATGAAGTTTTTACGCGGTATAATAGCAGCGGCCGCGTACAAAGCGGTGGCTGGTAAGATTGCAGCTCTCGTTAACATTTTTGTATTGAATTATCGTCGCCGGCGCAGGCGCATTTGATACAAAAAGTGTGACTTGGAGATACTGTGAGACGCCGCGAAGTAGCCGAGCGCAGTCGGGAGGAATGAAAGGGTTACTGAGGTCATTTAACGTGTCGGTGATAGTTTTAGTTTAATCCAGCTGACTTAGCAGGATTTTTTCGAAATTTGCATGTAATTGAAAACCATTTTCACATGCTTTTTATTAGCTCCACATGTACGTATGTTTGTTTGTAACCGACTCATTTGGGCGCGATTTTGACCCACTTTAAACGGCCAGATTTCGTTCAAACTTCGTAGATTTATCGAGAACCGATGATCATAATTTAATTTGATTAAATTTTTCTGTATAAGGCAGGAATTGATGTTAATTTTTTAATTTCAAAATAAAATATCAAATTTTTTAGTTCGGTTTTGTATCAAAAGCGTATTTTTTAGTTTTTTTAACTATTATTTTTTTATTTGTAAGTTATAGAGCCTTTGACTTAATTTACGCTTGGTAGAAAGAGACAAGATGAGAATACATAAGGAGCTCTAGACGAGCCAAAGTACGCAGACCGTACCTCCCTTTTCTCCAAGCATTTCGTTGTATTTTCAAATCCTATAGCTTCTCATATACAAATAATCTGAAATTATCCAGGTATGATGTTCTTGGCAGAAATTATTTATCCAGTTTATAGTGTTTCAAAGGAGGATGACGAGAATGGACCCACATAATTAAAAAAATAAGGAAGCATACTACCTACAAGTACAAGTTTATATTAATTTTAAACTTAAGTTTATTTATTTATTTAAGATGCACCAACAATAACTCAACTTAACATTAACAATTGATTTGCACTTACATACTAATTCTAGGTTGGTTATTCTAATTAGGTACATGCAGCATTTTAATTATGAAAAAATTAAGTTACTTAGTAATAAATCTTAATTCTAGAAACTATACAATGTAAATTATAAAGTGGTAAGTGTGGAATTACAAAAAATAAAAGTAATAATTAATAAGTCATTAACAATCTAATACAAACTATTATCTACCGTGGTCCTTATTTTTTCTAAAACTTTATTTCTAAATGACTTAAAAATGTCAACGTCATGACAGTTGATATCATTGAATGTTGTAGATATTCTATTATAAGGACCGTTTTGTTTCAAATTAATTATTATAATTTATTAAAAATAGGTCATCTTGCACTAACGGAACGCTCAAAGATGTGGGTACTGAAAGCTAAATCGAATAACAATTTTACATGTTTTACAATTTATTTAATTAAATAATTCATGGATTTGATAAGATATTATCCACGATATTAAAATATTATCGTCACAGGTGTGATTTAAGAAGAAATTGCTTTCAAGTATAAGTAGTTTGATGGTGTATTAAAACTTTTTTTTTGTAATAGGATACCAAATGTCACCTGACGTTAAGTGATCGTTGCCTCCCATTCTCTGATACAAAACCTGACCAATCACGCAAGTGTTCCAAAATTAAAAGGTCAGGACGAATAAAGACCTCCGAGGAGCGGGTGCACGACACTGCTCCCCACGTTGAGGCGGGAAAGTCTCAGCCATTGCTTCCTGTTCAACGAAAGAATTAATTTTAAAAATAGAATAGTCGATTTCGATACAACATCGATTAAAATAAAAAGTTCTTCTTCCTTGTGATTCTTTTCTACCTAAAAATACCTATTAAGTGGGATGTCTCGCGGCGGTGACGTGCCATGTTCCATGTTATTTATTTAAAACATTGACTATATTAAATGACAGAAAACATTACACCAATCATGGTCTTATACATAATTTGATACGAATGCAAGTTACTGGTGCACATACCTATCACTCTCATTTACTTTCTTCCAAAATATATATGATCTACAATTTTGGAGTTGCAGCAAATTATTAAAATAATAGAAGTAATAAAAAGAAGAAATACAGTAGCTTAAATATCAAGTAACATATTATTATTATTTATGAACAAAAATGTGCGGTAAGTTTTTTTTCAGACATGTCACTGAGTCAAGAAAAATGTCAAAATCTTTAATGGACGTAGAAAATCGATTGTACTCAGAACACATCCTTGATAATGGAGAATGTTTAAGGGCATTTGTTCTACTTAATGGTTTAACAAGTATATTAGTAATGGGATTTCGTTGGATATCAAGCAAATCATTGCATGCTGTCTCTGCTGATAACAGCTTTTTGGGGAATGCATGCATCATTTTAAAGTGTTTCAGCTGCAAGTCATAGGTCGCCTTACGGAAGATGCCGTAACTATGAAAGGCCAAGTATCTAATAAAGGATCACAATTCGAACAGTTTTGAATTTTTTTAAGTCATCGGCAAAAAGTGAGTATTTACGAGAAGAGAATAGGGCCCAGATGGGATCCTTGTGGTACTCCTGAACACGCAACATACTCACCTTTCAGTATCACAAACATTGAAGTCATTTTGCTAGGCATGACTTAAACTATACTAGTAAGGTCCCACCCGCACCAAATCTTCTCAATGTATAACTAGTATGTATACAATGTATAAGAAGCGAGTGATACACCTTAGCAAAAGCGCTCAAGAAATCCATGTATATTCAGTCTACTTGTTGTCGACTATATATTTCTTAATTGAGATAGGACACAAGCGACACCAATATTCTGAGATCTGGCTTTGTAAGTGGCGTGTGACAATTGGGGAAAATAGGGATTCAAACAGTTTAGGTATACATGAAAGTATAGATATAAGACATAGATATAGTTTTTGACGTCTTTATTGTGACCTTTTTTGTACATTGGAACGGTCTTAGCTTTCTTCCACAATTCAGGAATATTGTTAACATATTTCAATAATAATTTGATTTCCCTCATTTCTGGGGTTAATTTGGTCCAGAGATCCGCTTTGGAATCCCAAATGGTTCATAAATTTTAATAAAATTCGGTTTATTTTATTTCACTAAGTACTCAGATCTAATGAATATTTCTTCGAATTTCTAAGTTGACCTCTTTCTAATTTTTCAATGCTTCTGAGGTGTGTTTTCTTCTTCTTGTCCTTACAGTGACTCTTCATTTGTGATTACGGCCCATTCCTAGATTTTCACACGATTTCTTCTTCTCCAAGCTAAGCTAAGCCTTTACTGTAGGCTCAACCTTGTTTTATTGCAAAATTGTTTTACAAATAATGATTTGATTTAGTATATTTTTTTAATTGACCATTAACTTTCCTCCAAGTGTAATCAACAATTTTGCAAAGTTTCATTACAATCAGTGATTTATAAAAAGACCGCGGCTACTATCCGTAAGTAACTAAGCGTATATTGCTTATTGACCGTAATCTATATAAATAAATGAAAGACTACTGGATAAATTTCAATTAAGTCTTCTTAGTTTTATTCCCTAGACACTTAGCCCTTATAAAACAACAATATTGCGATATCTTCATTTCCTATAAAGTTAGTAAAGTCTTAAAAAACAGCGATTTTTATAAGCATTGCGTGCTCAAATCATGTGTTTACGCGGACGAAGCCGAGGGTATCTGCTAGTCTTAAATAAGTGTCTGTCTTATAATAAAAATATGTTTTGATGATATATAATACGCCAAATAAATCGAATGCCTCTGTCGCGTTTGCTATGTTATTAGTTCCTTTCAACTTTTCGGATTGGAACCTCAAAAATATCACTCATCGAAGCTTCCAGAAAACAAATGTAAAAACCGAGTACATAATGTATTCCACAGCCAAGTAACTTAAAATATCGGATCTAAAAACATGTTTACGTTAAAACGTTAGAATTGCGCCGCTTTTGAGTCCAATAGTGTAAAACCTGCCGGAGCTACCGAACTAATTAGCGACTGCAGAAAAAACGCAATCGCTGCATCGGTGTAAGGTGAACGTATCCTGATAGATGCGGAGATACGCGGAGTACGGGGATGCTGGCAAACGAATATATTACATTGTTAGTAGACGACTTTTTGTACATGGATTCCTTCTTGGTGTTCTTTTTAAGAATATCAGAAAGACGATGGTTACCTGATGGAAAGCTGGCATGTTCTTTTACTACGTCAGAGGTTTTTTTTTTATGGAATAGGAGGACAAACGAGCGTACGGGTCACCTGGTGTTAAGTGATTACCGCCTCCCACATTCTCTTGCAACACCAGAGGAATCACAAGAGCGTTGCCGGCCTGTACCCATGTCGTATCGTCTCGGAAACACCGCACAAGGAAGCTCATTCCACAGCGTAGTACGAGGAAGAAAGCTCCTTGAAAACCGCACTGTGGAGGACCGCCACACATCCAGATGGTGGGGATGATATCCACAGTATCCTCTGTATGTAATGTCTGCTGCATAAAGGCTCCACGACGTTTGGTTCTGCGTTTTCCTTATCCAACCTATCCAGGTGATCTTGACCAGATCATCCTCCTGCATCTTCCAGTACGTGGTCACGTCGAGGACTCTACTGACCTGTGTATGTGTGTGTTGTGTGTAATTTTTTTTTAATGGAAAATAAGGGACGGGATGAGCAATAAAGAAAATCGATATAATATTTGTACATTGAAGAAGAAGATTTTCTTGAGCATTACTCTGTTTATAAACGCTTTAAATCCAAGTGGATTTTATGAGAGTTTATAAGGGACGCCTCTCAAATATCCTCCAAAAGTTAGGACTACTTGTGAAATAAAAAAAAAAAACAATAAGTATATTTATGCTGTTTGATATATTATTATGCGATCGTCCTCAGGTTATTAAATAATAAAATTTATTGCACGATATTACATTGAAACCATATTTTTTTGAAAAAAGAAAACCGCTGAGTTTCTTGCGCCCCTTCTTCTCAGGTCTGAGGCATACTTTTTCGAATGAGTGGTAGTTTTGGACTTTCAATAAGTAATATCATATCCTATATTGAATAAAAATATTTGAATTAGAATTGTGACATATTTGGCTGTGATGGATATCTGTAAAAGGTACGTATGGAAGAAAACAAGTTTAGAATTTTGCTTTCAAAGAGATACGAAATAGGGGCTTTGGTAAGAAATTGTTTTTTGGCGTACCGGCTACATGAATAATTGGTTATAAAACCTAATTGGAACGAGATTTTACATAGAAAATTATTAACTATAAACTTTCGCTTTGGGCAGGACTGTCTCACTCCCCGTGTATCGAAATCGTAAGTACATGCTGCGGCCTCTGCACAGTAGACCAGCCAGTCGAAGAGATAAGAGTCACGCGATAGAAAGAGAGGCAACTTCTAGGTGAATAAAAATGTAGATTAATAGCATACGTTAAAAACATACTGTTATTATTTCACAATTTACTCGAGTTACCTTATAACAGGAAAATCTTCTGTGAAATCATTTTATTTTGATTACCTTGCTTTGTTTAAGTTATATTTAAGTTTAAAATTGAACAATTTTTACGCAAAACGGTATTGATACACTAAGTGAGTAGGCATACAAATAATTAAATTATTGAGTATATCAAAATTATACCTATGTTAACATACGTACCTAGGTACTAACGTTGTATTGTAAACTTAGCTAAATATACCTACATCTAATTGTATCTTCTAATATATAAAATTCCCGTGTCATGGTGTTAAACATTGAACTCCTCCGAAATGGCTAGAGCGATTCTCATGAAATTTTGAGTGCATATTGGGTAGGTCTGAGAATCGGACAACATTTATTTTTCATCCCCCTTAATGTTAAGGGTGGTCCACACGATTTTTTTTTTAATTTGTTTGATTATGATGACTCACAATCAAACAAATTTAACGCATTTGTCGCATCAAAAAATACATACAACTTCAAATTTTCACCCATCTACAATCAACAGTTACTTTTGTATCGCGATTTTAATATCGACAATACAACGTTTGCTGGGTCAGCTAGTATTATATATAGCTTTTAAAATCCATGTCTGAATCGGTAACTGTATAAGATTCACCCCTTTAATATTAACATCTAAAAATATCTGAAGCGGCAAATTGAAGAAACCAAAACCATCAACCAGATATTCTGTTTCATCTCGACCAGGTGTGTGTCGTGCTCATTGTTTATTTTCTTTGGTCGCGATTGTGGCAAATTTAAAGAAAATACATTTTAGAAGTATTAAGACGCGGCTTATTTCTACGGATCCTCATCATATATTGAAACAATAAATGAGTTTTAGTTACTAAAGGAATATAGACTGATATGGATGTTTGTTTCCGAGTCATGGATTTTTAAATGTATTTATGTATGTTTAAGTAAGTATATTGTATTAAATATATCACTGTCTTGTAACCCATAACACAGGCTATATATGCTTAACTTGGGGCAAGATAATTTGTGTAAAAAGTGTGTCAATATTATATCTGTAATATATAAAATTCTCGTGTCATATTAAACTTTGAACTCCTCCGAAACGGCTCGACCGATTCTCATGAAATTTTGAGTGCATATTGGGTAGGTCTGAGAATCGGACAACATCTATTTTTCATCCCCCTAAATGTTAAGGTCCACGACAATTTTAAATTTTTATTTTTTTGAATTTTTTTTTAAATTTGTTTGATTATGAGTCAGCATATTAAAAAATACATACAACTTCAAATTTTCACCCATCTACGATCAACTGTTACTTTTGTATCGCGATTTTAATATCGGCAATACAACGTTTGCTGGGTCCGCTTGTTATATTATATTATTATAGACTGATACTCATGACTATTATAGATGTACACATCACTCAGTTTAGTAATTTGGTAAAATTACATCTAAATTTTAAATTAAATGGAAAATCTTATTAATTTGGCCAAAATTTACTACTTACGGTATTTCCGTTTCTAAGACATCATAGAGTTTCAGTTTTTATGATGCTACTGAACTGGATTTAAGAATAAGAATAAATATATTTGAACCGATATTTTTACATGCATTGTTATTAGATTACAATAAGTTTACATTTTACAAGCTTATATAATACATTGTGACTGTCGATAAATCGCTACACTAGTCGGAGTCTATCGTGGGATCCAATAAAGCTATGTGTAAATACTAAGCTGTGGGTCAATTAGTTACTAGAATTTAAAATTAAAAATTTAACCGACTTCAAAAAAGGAGGAGGTTCCCAATTCGTCGGTATGTTTTTTTATGTTTGTTACCTCAGAACTTTCGACTGGGTGAACCGATTTAAATAATTCTTTTTTTATTTGAAAGCTGGTGCTTCCCGTGGGGTGTGTGTGTGTATTGTGTCCAGATCTGACAATGGCATCCATGAGAAAACCGTAAAAGTCTTTAATTTGCTATAAGTATGTGGACACCAAATTTACGAATAACTCAATATCGCGCCAACCGATTTCGATGATTCTTTTTTATTGAAAAGGATATAAATATTACAATAATCGTAACTAGAATTCGATTAATTAATTAGAATGTATAAAATTACACAATTATTTTTTACTTTTAGTGCATATTATCTGTTGTTTTGGAATAGTGTTTTTGAAGTCGGTTGTTTTTTTGTTAAAATATTTTTTTTGAAACAATTAGAATAGCTTAAGTTTTTTTATAACAGCCATAAGTGCGAGACCGCCAAATGTTATTTTCGTTATGTGGACTGTATATTGGATATACACATAAAGGGGAATTAAGAAACATGTGAATTGGTACAGTAGGCCAAAAGTAGGGAATGATGTACAGACCTCTTCCTGATGCAGGACTGCTCCTCTTATTATATATGTATTATATAATCTTAATATATATAAATTACGTGACTCGTTGTTTGTCCGCGATGGACTCCTAAACTAATGAACGGATTTTAATGGGCATTACTTCATGCAGTGCAGTTTGGTCCAACTTGAGAGATAGACATATTTTATGTGAGAGAATTTATTGACGCATGGTTTGACAGTTCTGCTGTGAAACAAATTCATTATAGCAACAGGGAGCATATTTTACGAAATAATTCTTGATGTTATGAAATTTTATTAATAAATTCATAAAAAAGAGTATTTTATATAGTATATATATAAGAACAACGTCTGTCTTTATATAATATATCACCAATTGCTGTTCTGGTTCTTAGTTCTTATGCATACCCGGCCGGGAATCACTGCAGTTTATCCTGATGATGTATAATCAGTATCATTTTTATAGTTCGCTATACCACAAGTTTCCCCCTGCATACGCTAATGTCAATATATGTTTTATTAGTAGCGGTGTGTAAGATATTCACGAGTTGCGTACGTCAGGTTTGAACCGAAAACCTTACTGCCTCCCTGGATCCATTGAATTGCGATATTTTTTCCTCTTCGAATGAATGAATATCTGCGTGTGACGACCCGTTAACGTGACATTTTATGTTTAATTAAGAAATATGAGGTGTATGTAGCGCAAACATCGCTGTCATCCTCTGCCGTGTGAAATATAGGTTTCAGCCATCTTGTGTAACCCATGAAATCGCCAAATGAATTTATTATTTAACCTTCTGCAATCGGCAAGTGCTCCAATGCACTAGATTTTTCAGATACACCAAAATCGGAAGTGTTACGTGTTAGATGTGTTGGAACAATAATACAACCTGCTTAATAGTCCATTAATATATTATGTAGGTAATTTTAGATATTTAGAGCGTTGGTAGTGAGCTTCGAGCTTTCGTAACACAAGAAAAAAGATTTTCCACGCCACGTAAAGCTCGGTATCATAATTGAATAAGCCGTTTCGAAACAACGTCGTAAAGAAGTTATTGACTTCTTGATTTTGAACATTATTGATATTACAAGAAATTACCACTGAGGCAGCTACTGAGATGATAATCATTTTCCAGGTGGAGAGTCCAATTGCGGTGCTGCTCAGAATTTAGATTTCAAGAACCCAGAGCGTCAAGGTAGTATTTCCTTTCGATTCACTCATTCCATTAGGTGAAAGTCTTTCTTGTCTCTTCATTTGTTAACATAAAACCCTATCAGGACTTTCTATGAATGTGATTAAGTATATTGTGACAGAGCATCCAACGATAGTCAATAAACAAGACAAGTGATAGTTCAATCTTATTTAAGGAATTATGTGCGTGAGTGGACGTCAAGTGCAATTAATGTACTGAAAAGGCCGAGCACGCTGGTCACAGTACAGAAGTAATGGTTGGCAGTCATTTAAGCATACACTATGCCAGGGGTGCTCAATTAGTCGATCTCGAGAAAAAAAATCTGCTATAGAACTATTCACAGATTTTGTTTTAGGTAACTAAAACAAAATATAATGATTAAACTACTAACATTTATTCGATCCACAACTAGGCCAGTATAACCCCCTCATCAACTGACGGCAATGTTTGGGTAAACTTACTTGTGCGAATCTGCATTTTCTGAGATGAAGATAATTAAGTTAAAATATCGCAATCGACTAACTGACGAACATACGTCATCATGCTTGCGATTTGCACTCGGTAATTACATACCATCTTATGAAAAGTATCCTGAGCACATGGTCACGCAGTCACGCTTCAACATAAAAAGTCACTCTTTAGTTAAGTTTAGAACTTTAAACACTAGAACTCGTTTGTTTTGTAACACCCAATGAACTCTGAACTTTAAATAATTATGTTTTTAATAAATGTTTTTAATTAATAATTTTTCATTGACATTTTAGAGCATACCTACACTTGCCTTGATTAAAAAAGTGCATATTGTGCGCAAAACTAATATATATGTCACGATGCCCCCTATCTAGGCGACAATCCTTCATCACACATACTTACGTCATCTCATAGTCAATCGATCGTAGTCTAATAATTTGGAAGTAGATCGCCAGCAGTTCAAGCTTGAGCACCCCTGCACTATGAATAAGAAGTTAAATCAAACAAAACAATGCACATAACTATATTTACGATACTATGGTTACATTAAATTAAAACTATTACTACGGGGAAGTGTACCAAGAATAGTGGCAACTTTCCGCGTTGGTAAGCTACGCTGATATAGTTAATTTTTAGGTACATTTATTTACTAGTACAATTAGATAGTCAAAGACGTCACTTACTATCCCGTGTACAATCGCCGGTTGTTTCAACTGTTAGGATATTAATGAAATTAAATATTTCGTATTCATTAAATGATTAAAAATATTCATAATACTGCCAAATTTATGCAGCCTATGTTTTGAAATAAAAAATTAACAATTTTGGCATGTGGCCAAATCAGTAAATTTCACACTGCCGTATCAGTGAACATGATATCTTTATAAACCTTCGAAGTAGTATAATTGATTGAAAAAGACAGCTGCGAATAATCTTGTTTTGAGGGTGATAACAAGCACTTTCAATTATAAAATCCATACAGCTTTCTCTACTATATACTCACCTATATTCAGTACAAAAATCTTTCTATCAATATGACCTACTATTACATCTACACTGTGACAAAATCTGTCACGTCGCACGAACTAATTACCGCCTCGGAAGCCCTAAAATAAACATGTATGTTTACTGACGGGCTGACGGGAGAGCAGGCCTCCGCCCCACAATATTGTGTTTTAATTTTTTAAACTGACAACACTTAGCGCGGGGATGCGCGTCATTTATTTTAATTTGTCGATGCGTCCCCTCACTCGAGGATTAGAGCTAGTGTTGTGACGTATGTCGATTGCTTCGATGTACCGACTTTTGTTGGTTTGTTTTTATCCGTTAAACTGATTGAGGCGTTTATTGAGTTATGCTTGTTGCAATCTGTGTTATACGGGCTTTGGCTTCTGTGGAGTTTTAAACTTTGAGTTCATAGCGAAAAGTGATTATATCTAGTATGAATGTTCTTTTTATGAGTCTTACGTAAAAAAGATGCCATACCAAGTCTCAAGGTATTGAATAAATGCCTATCTGAGACAGAAATATTCATGTAAGCCTTATGTTTTATCAAATTATTTTAATTCAAAGTCAATAACCTATTGATAGTACCTATAGTGTTTTATTCATTAAGAGTTTCATGTGTTCAAAACATAGCAGATTAGAGAAGGTACGGAATCCTGAGTGATTGAATTCTCTTTGAACTTCATCGTTTTTTTAAGGAAAGACATCTACCTATATTAAGCTCAAAAGCACTTTGTTTCAATGTTACTTATTTATTATAAAATTAGATCCGTTTTTGTACCGTTCATGCTAAAAAGATGTAGATCCGGTCTCGTGGAAGTCAGCAATTATCCTTCCATCGAAGAGTGCTCCTTGAGACTTTCCGAAACTGGATCACGACCCTCCCTACTGGACTGATGGATGAACAAACAGGTCGTTGACGATGGCTATTGCTTGGATCCTATTCCCTTAAACGCTGGATGGAACGCCAAGGCTATGTGGGATCTCTACATTACTACTGAATACCAAGGACATGATTAGTGCCTCCAATTCAATAGAAATGGAGATAGAGTCCAGAACATAATAATCCCCATCATAATGATCCCCATTTACTGAAAATTTCGAACGATTACAAATCCCACACTGACACACAAGAAATCGAGTTTACTCACCCATACGCCAGATGTCACGTGAGCACATTAAGCTAAATTATTTCAGTGAACTTTTGGTAAGTTCAGGTCTAGTATGTAAACTAATTGCAATAGAACAAACACTAAAAACTTTATTCAAATCGATAAACAAATAAACAAACCGATAAATAGGCAAAATATATTTTTTTTTTAATATTTTATGTACACACGGCTCGATTACAATTTTAGTATCTAGGAATATAGCATTTTAACCCTTTCATGAGTAGTTTATTGGGTAGGCTAAGGTTAAATAAAAACTCAGATTTATACTTTAACATTTACCGCACGTCTTTCAATGTTCATGTTCAAGTAGCAAAATATTGTTAATTAACTGTTGCTTATCTAATTTAAACATGTAAAAAAGTATGTTTGATGGCGGATTATTGTTCACAGGTCTATACAGTAAGAGCCTGAATTTATTCATATCTAAATTTTCAGATATAATATATTACAGGGTAATATTATTGTTGATTAAGTTTCCAAAGTCTTCCGTAAGCCAGTAATTCACTGACTAGTCGTCAGCAAAATGTTCATTCTCGCAATATTATAAATATTGTGCGTACAGTTTCATGAGTTAAATCTTACTCTTAGGAAATTTCCTATTTATCTATAAGATTTAAAAAAATTAAATAGAGTTTGTCATATTTATATGCAAAAAACTGAACCCCCTTCCCTATATCAGTAAATTGTGCATAACTTTTTAAATTTTTGCAAACGGATCTATTTTAGTCAACTTCACGCTATTCCGAATTGAATAAAGACTGGTTAAATTATTCTTAAAGTACGCAGGATATTTCTGGGTTCCATGTTGTACTAAAATGACTGTGGCAGTAGCTGAAGTAAACTATGTTCTTACAGGACTACGTTTGGTAAAATGGCGGATTTTGACTGCATATCCTGACAGTGCCGTACGAAGTTCTAGGCCAAACTTAGGTAGTTAAATTTATTATACTTTAATTAGAAGTAAGTACACTAAACAAAAGCTACTTAATCTTCTAATACATAAAATTCTCGTGTCATGGTGTTAAACATAGAACTCCTCCAAAACGGCTTGACCGATTCTCATGAAATTGTGAGTGCATATTTATATTGGGTAGGTCTGAGAATCGGACAACATCTATTCATCCCCCTAAATGTTAAGGGTGGTCAAATCAACACGAAATTATTTTTTTTCTAATTTTTTGTAATTTTTTTTAAATTCGTTTGATTATGAGTCAGCATTATAAAATACATACAACTTTTGTATCGCGATTTTAATATCGGCAATACAATATTTGCTGGGTCAGCTAATAAACTATAATGCTGAGTTTCTTTCGCCCGTTCTTCTCAGGTCTGAGGCACACTATTTCGAACGAATGGTAGTTTTTGACGTTCAATAAGTGATTCAATTCCCACTTTGATTAAAAATATTTGAATTTTAAATATAATTTCATGTAATTTACCAATATTTGACTTATAGTAACAACTAATTCCTTTACCAATCAGTAATCCCTTTATTATATGTTTACAAAAAGTTGTAAGTAAACAATCCAAATATTCAATAGGCAGTTCAGCTGTTACAAAGAAACCTGATCTATTCGCGGATTTAAACCACGTGAAACATCAGCTGATGTTTCAATCCGACTGAGCTCTTGCAAATAAATGGTAGGGCCCCACATATAGCGACTTGTATATGAACTAATAATCCTCTGACTTTTCAAACTCAACCAATTTTAGTTCAAATAGGCTTATATGCGCTTTTCGTCATTACTTTTTAATTAAATGAATCTGAATATGTTCGGAAAATGAGCCCGACAGAAGAAGAAGAAATTCATTGGTCACTACACTTTTATACATTATTCATACATAATTTTAAGCCAAACATATTATATTAAAAAAACTGTTCTAAAAACCGCAGCTAATATACGAATCATGTTGAACTTTTTGAATATCAAACATTTCATGAAAATGAATTAAAAAAACTGAATAAATATAAGTAAATGTATAATGGAAATGCCTCTGCGTAGCACTTCACAGATGGAATTCACAATTTTTGTGTTACGATGCTAATGTAAAATTTGTAATTGCAAATTAAAAAAAAAATATATAACTTTGTTAACCAGGCACCAAAACGATTCAATTACTCACTAGTTGACGCATGGGTCAGCAATCGTTCCTGACACACTAATTTGGAGACAACTTAGTGCATAACGCCATAAATATACGTTTCTTTTCGTAATCCAACTAAAGAATATATAAATAGAATCACTATTAATACCATTATTGAGATAATTGCTTAAGATTTATGGAAGAAGACCTTCATGGGTTCTTCCACTGGCATCAACATTTTATTCATAATTTTTACCTTTTTTTTAGTTTATTAAGTTAAAAATTTTGTTTTTCTTTTGTTTTAGTGTTAATATACTAAGATTATAATGAAGCTGACATGCACATACATATAAAAACCCCTAAATAAATAAAGAAAAAAAAATATTTACCCTAAGTGTTAATGACCTGGCTTTGATTTTGTATATTCCGGTAAAACGTCGACCTTTCCACATTCGATAGTATTTTTTATAAATTTCTGCTGTGTACATAAATAAATTTACTATAATTATTTTAATTGCCATAAGAATAAATGCCATGTTGAACAAATTACTGTGGGTTGTTACCGACCGTTGATATGTTCTGGAAAATCTCAGTCTGATGTCAGAAAAATCTGTAGGTCTTTTAATCTATATAATATATAAAAATGAATTGCTGCTCGTTAGTCTCGCTAAAACTCGAGAACGGCTGGACCGATTTGGCTAATTTTGGTCTTGAATTATTTGTGGAAGTCCAGAGAAGGTTTAAAAGGTGAATACATGGGAAAATGCTGCTAAATTAAATAAAAACAACAAATTTGTTTTTCCTTTGATGTGTCCATACATAATTTCTATGAGAGAATTTATTGATGCAGTTCTGCTGTCAAACAATTTTATTACGACAGCAGGGTGCATATTTTACGAAGTAATTTTTGATGTTATGATATATTATTGACAAATTCATATAAAAACATTATTTTATTTATTATATACAGAACAACGTCTGTCGGGTCAGCTAGTATTAAATAAAATATCGTAATTAAATTGCACGCCTTTGGTAGAGATAACAGCCACCCATTTCACTGTAGTCAATGCGAAGTAATTTTTCTTGAGAAAGATTAGTAAGATAATAATCAGCTTCAAGCTAAGCATGATTTGCGATTGAATGGGAGACAGTGACTACCACATAGCCTAGCTGAGTGAGCTATTTAAAAAAAAAATGTGAGAAAAATTAGTTAAAGTATTTGTAAGCTGTAAAAGGTAGAATGTTCACAATGCAATAAACTTTGCATTGTGAATATCGATTACGTAAGCATTACGTATGACCATTATTTGAGTCATAGAGATAAACAGTTTCCTGTCTTTTATTCAACTGGCTAATCTGTAGGTTTAGTTATCGACATTTTTGTGTCTTTAGTTTAAGCTGTTAACCCTTTTTAATCTTTCACCCGTAAAGTATGATAATCTGGATTTTTTAAGCACAGATTATTTTTCATTACAAATCAACCGAAGTTGAACAATACTAAATAATAATGTAATAAAATAAAATAACTATAAATATTTTTAGAGTAAAGCTATCTTTTTTCTGTTAATATTAAAATGATTAGTTCTTATTGATCACAAAGAAGTAATCAACTATCTACATCAAATATTTTCAATTATTTTGTTTCTTATTTATTTCAAAAGTCATAAATTTTGATTTAAATAGTCATATTAGCCTCATATAAAAAAGTGGGAAACAATTGAAGAATATTGTAGGTATCCCCAGTGTTGGAATCATAAATATCGACATAATAATTATTAACTTTTTATTTTTATTACATTTTGCCCATCAGGGCTTTTTTTGTTTTATTTTACGCATATCAGTTGAAATTGCAGTAGGTACTTGAAGCGTTTCTTGATCGCTGACACTATAACCCCACTCATAAGGTAGCGGCAGCGTTTTGCTCATCCGTCCGAGTGAATTACTAACGGTCCACTTGAACATTTTCGGTAGGGTTAAGTTTGAAAATCATTTTCGAATTTACCAGTTTTATAACCAACTGGTATTATATATTCAATGCTCAAATAACAGCAACTTTATATGTATATTTACAACAGTAAATGGTTGTTAATAATGTCGGGCACGCAATAGATATAATCTTTGTTCATTCAGGATGGAAAAGGAAGCTTTATATATATAATACATATAATATAATTTGTTTGTATATATCACAATATATACCTAATACATACAATAACAAATTAATGTTTTGGAATTTTATGAGATATATTTTAGTTTACGAAGAAATATACAGTTTGAATTCTACTTCGTGACACTCTTGGCAGAGCAGTCGTGATATGAAGTGACATCTTTTGGGGCAGATGTGATTCGCCCCACGAGCATTCGCCACTTTTCCCTGATGGCCGACAGTCTGGTACACTCGTTCAATGGACCGCCCACAGCAGACTTTATTTGGTCGTTCCATCGCATGGGCGACCTTCCTCGCCCTCTGGTGCCCTCCAATTTGCCCTGCACGACAAAGCGCTCAATGGACTCACTCTCGCGCCGAGAGACATGTCCGAAGAACTTAAGTAT
>CATIXQ010000005.1:3725981-3746104 GCA_949711755.1 Leptidea juvernica
TATCTTATCCTTGATCTATTTCGTATTCAGTACATACCAATCTAGCAAAAAGCAGCACATTTGGTCACAGCTACTGCGTTTGGGCTTTGGTATTATTTTTGATTTCTTTTAGAATTGTTTATACTATATTCCAGTAGGTAAACTATCACATACCTACATTCGGATCATACAGATATAAGAAGGAGGGATGTTGTAGGATTGGCTAATATATCACGTATAGGTATATTAGGTAATGAGCAGCATACGAGTTTAAAAAGAGTAGACAATTAACTGACATAGATACGGCGCGAATCGCTTATAATCTATGTACCTTACCATTGTTTTTACCAGTGGCAGGCTCCATTGTGCAGGGTGCCGGATAGATTATGGGTACCACAACGGCGCCTATTTCTGCCGTGAAGCAGTAATGTGTAAGCATTACTGTTTTTCGGTTTGAGAGGCGCCGTGGCTAGTGAAATTACTGGGCAAATGAGACTTAACATCTTATGTCTCCAGGTGAAGAGCGCAGTTGGGTTTTTGAAGAATTTTTAACGGCACTGCATTGTAAGAGGGTGTGTCAATTACCATCAGCTGAACGTCATGCTCGTCTCGTCCCTTATTGTCATTAAAAAAATGTACATAGGCACATATAATATATATATTTCTATAGATACCAACTTATCGGTTCAGTCGAATTAGCAAGTCTTTTGTTGAGTGATGTAAGTATATTATATATATAGCTTTATACAACATAACACCAGAAAATATACAACACAAAATTGTTACAAAATTAAAAAAATAAATAAAACGAATTTTTGGTAAAGCTGTAATGTAATAACTGTAACTAAAGACTTTCTTGATTATACCACACCTTGAGAGTGGTGCGACCACCCTCAGGCTTTTTAATTAATAATTTTACTAACACGAAACTTTATTAAGAAAAAGAAAGTTCTTCTCAGGTCTGAGGCATATATTTTCGAATGGCTGGTAGTTTTGACGATAGTATCACTTTACAAATTATATTGTAATTGAAATGATTTGTAAAACGATGAAAATGTAAATCTTGATTTAAAAGAGTGATAATGAGTTTCTTGCTTCTTCTCATTAACTCAATCCCTAACGAAGTAGCAGTATACTAAAGTAAGTAAGTACTTTGGGCACGTCACACGAAACTAAAACTCCATAGATCGACTCGTCGTCCAAGGACGAGTGGAAGGCAAGCGGTCACGAGGTCGGTCACCTACGCATTGGACAGACCTGATAAAGGCTGCGACACAAACCACCATAGTCCAATGTTCCCGTAACGCTGAAGACCGTGGCAAGTGGGAGCACTTTGCGAGCACTGCATTATCCACCATAGATATATCTTGTGTGTACCTACAGTCTTATCATGCAACCATCATCTGTTAAAACTGAACGATTAGGAGGAGGAGTAACTTTTTTTTACATGAATTAAGTTATTTTGATTTGATTTGATAGGTTATTTCAAATCGTGTTTTGAATAAAACTGTATAGATTTAAATTTGAATAGATGAGTATGACCTTCTCCCATCAAGTAAAGAACAAGAAATAAAAGCCTTTTTTTATTCTGTTTAGTAGTAGTATTTTCTGAAGCATAGAAAAAAACAATTGAACTCCTTCGAACAGCGCCATGATCGATTTTAATGCTATAAGACTTAGTACAAATAGATAAGTACCTACTCGTGAAGTTTCCAGTCAGCGATCATAAATCATTTGCTTCCCATCGTCCCATCCCACGCACGCAACGTGAATCCTTATTTCTTTTCAGATTCACAGAGCGAAGAAATCTTTTGTGCCATCTCAAAGGGGTTGAAGAGGATGATAATTGCAAAATCACATTGTAACATGTTTGATAAATATTTAATATGTTTTTAAACATCGTGTATTGATGTTATCGAGTGCTTTGTTTGAAGCTCTTGAGACTTGATCGGTAGCCTTTATATCTTGAGTTATATTATTCATAGTATGATTTATTAGCTTTTTATATTTTTAAGGCGATGTTTCTTCAAACACACTATAAATATTATGTGATTATGTGTTTCCGAGTCATGGATGTTTGTAAGTATTTGTGTATGTTTAACTAAGTATATTGTATTAAATATATCTTTGTCTTGTACCCATAGTACAGGCTATGCCTAGTTTGGGGCAAGATAATTTGTGTAAAAGTGTTTCAATATTTATTTATTATTATTATATTTATGGTCTATTTTCGTTCAGCACACCAAAGGAATTATGAGAGGGAAAGATAATCATAGTAAGTAGATATGTCGCTTCTTCATCTACCTCAATTAACACACCTACTAGTAGTCTGATTACTTAATAGACTAGTATGTGACCACTTTTCCAGAACAAGATTATACTTAAATAGTAGGTAGCTATGTATATAAAATTATTCAATCATCTACCGCTAGAAATAAAAGCTTATAACAAAAACGATTTTTTAACTCCTGTAAATTTTTTTTTTAATGTTAAGGATATTATTAATTTATATTTTAAGTAAATTATTTTGTATGCTAATTTAAATAAGCCGAATAGAAGTAACTTCTTTAAACTTAAGATCTAGAATGTATACTGTGTTCAAAGAAATAAATAAATTTCATTTCTCTACCCAACCGCTTACATGCCATTAAATAAATTTGAAAAATGCACGCGCATAATACATTAGGATGAAAACCGTCACCGCGCACTGGGCATCCAAAATGTTTACAGATGCACAAAACAAATGAGACTGATTACTGGAATTGGAAATATTACTGGAATTGGAACTGTTACAATGAGCTCTTGAACCTTTTTTATCTGTATATTCACCCAACTTTAATATCCATTGATTTCTATCTATTTCTAAGGTTGAAGAATTATTTGAAATGATAAGGATTGGAATATGATGAAGATTTAGTTTGAGAAAGAAGTTTGAGATGTGCCGGATGAACAGCTGTTTTTTAAGATAATACATTTTAAATACAAGTTAAGGAAGAAGATATTCCAATTATATAATTATGCAAAAAGTATTACGTTATTATATTACGCCCAATTCCACCTTCGCAGGATACGCCACATGATAACATCCCCGCCATCTGGATGTGTGGCGTTCTTCCACAGTGCGATTTCCAAAAAAATTTCTTCCACGCACAGCAAAGCTGTGGAAAGAGCTTCCTTTTGCGGTTTTTCCGGGACGATACGACATGGGTACCTTTAAGTACCAAAAAAGCACGTTCAACTTCCTTAAAGGCTAGCAACGCTCCTGTGATTCCCCTGGTGTTTCAAGAGTATGTGGGTGGCGGTGATCACTTAACACCAGGTGACCCATACGCTCGTTTGTCCTCCCTTACCATTAAAAAAAATAAGTTACTGTCAGCATACACAATCTCCTTTTTAATTGAACGCCCTACGCAGAGTTAGTTTTTGATATATTTTGGGATAGTTTTGGTTTAGCCAATTTGAAACTCTTTCAAGACTTGCCTACGCCATCTTCTGCACAGTGTCCCACGAGACACCAGAAAAAACAATGCCTGTGCAATCCGCATAAGATTATGTAAGGATTAACGGACATAAATATTTACTTTTTTCAGAGTATGTCGGAATATGATCGTCAATTGGATTAGAATTTATAATATGTGTGTAAATACTCTTTTATATATAATGAAAATCTTATAATTATACTTACAATACTATGATTACATTAAATTAAAATTATTATTACGGGGAAGCGTACCAAGAATACTGGCAGCATTTCCACGTTGGATAGCTAGGCTGATCCGTTGACCGAAATAGCTGCCAGGGCTTGGGTGGCCAGTATAGTATAGGTATTGAGGCGAGAAGATAGTACTTTGTACATTTTCCTCGCCTATTGGCCCAACGGATCAAGTGTCTCGACACCAAACGGCACAAAGATGTAAGACTCACTGAGACCGACATATTTGCGACGCTTGCTGTCTTCGGCAGTCGCAGCAGCCCCAGCACCAACTGACGTAACTTGGACATGAGAAGAAGCCAGAGTATCGACGTGTCCCACACCAGCGCCCATTAATCTTATATCTTTAAACGAGCAATTCTTGTATATATATAATCTGAATCGAGATTCCCGAGGAAACGGCTCCAACGATTTTCAGAAAATTTTGTATACAGGTAGTTTTGGGGGCGAGAAATCGATCGAGCTAGGTTTCAATTTTAAAAAATGTAGTTTTATCCGTGTTTTAATGAGAAGACAGCTACAATAACATTAGAATACAAAGGTAATTTCGCCATGGACTATGGGTTATCCGGAAAACAGAAGACTCCGGTTCTAATTCCAGGTGTCCTATTAGTGTTTTTTGTTCAAGTTTTGTACCTTCTTAAAATCCGAGCAAGGCTAGGTCGTCCGTTAATATTATATAGTGAAATTATATATTTCATACGGAGCCTTTTATCAACTAATATTAATTCTCGAGATTTCGAAATAGGTTTTCATACAATTAATAATTCCGTTGGTATCTAGTAGCTACATAGAAACCACTCCCCTCGCGGCCAAGTGTATCACCTGTCTATTGTAAAACAGCCTGTTTGATGTTCATTCAACATATTACGATATTTACTTAATAGCCGACTGACTGACTGCTTTCAAATTTGCAAGTCATTGACACATGCTCAGTTTTAAATTAAAATATTTATACAAGACTGTTTAAAATGAAATACATTTTAATATGAAAGGAAGCTTTTCGTGCGCTATTTCGTTTAGTTATTAGAATTTTGTTTTATAAAACGATACCTAATTAGTTAACTGTTCGGTACACATAATATCATCTTATATCCTGCAGGTGTCTTCACATCACGGCCTTTAGTGGCACTATAAGAACCTAGAATTATGGAGAGATTAGATAGAGTTAGCAGCACGTGTCTGTGCACGCGTGACTACGTAAAGAGTTCCTCTACACGATGAGCGACATCTGGTGGTTGGTGCATTTCTTACTGGTGGTGTTGCCAGTCATTACCGAATAGCTTCTCTAATACTGATTAAAAGCCAATGGGTCTTTATTAAAATTTGCAAACGGCAAACATAGCTTTATTTCCTCGTGAATTCCACTATCAGGACTGAATTTTAATTAATTTTGGCTTACCAACAAGAAATACAAATTTACTTAAAGGTGGGCTACTCACCAGTGGGAGGCACCTTTGCACAGGATGCCGATTATGGGTAGGTACCACAACGGCGCCGATTTCTGCCGTGAAGCAGTAATGTGTGAGCATTACTGTGTAATGGTCTGAAGGGCGCCGTAGCTTGTGAAATTGCTGGGCAAATGAGACTTAACATCTTATGTTTCAAGGTGACGAGCGCAGTCGTAGTGCTGCTCAGAATTATTGGGTATTTCAAGAATCCAGAGCGGCACTGCATTGTAATGGGCAGGGCGCATCAATTACCATCCTGCCATCTCATCATCTCGTCCCTTATTGTCATAAAAAAATACTCAAAGATATTACAAATATATTCATTACATGTCTTACTTAAAGATAGATATAGGCCACATTACTAAACAACTAACACACGTATGCAAAAACAACTTCAGAAAATATACTGAATTAATTACTAATAAAAACTTATCGTTAATATCACTTATTGTTGAATATTTTCCTTGAATATCTAATACGGACACCTGTTTTTAATAAAAGTTGAATGGAAGAGATTAAATAAGAAAATATACATAACAGACTTTTGACGTACGAAATATATAAAAAAGAGTTTTAACGGAGACCCATTGTTTTTAAGTCTGTTAACAGAGTAAAGCTATAATCTATTAATAGCATTCATAAAAACAGAGATAGATATAATTATTGTTGAAGCTAATTATTGTACTTAATTCATAACGGACATTTTTTCCACTCCAGGTGGACTTAATATGTTTTTTGATAAGGCTGTTGCGAAACCTTGCACATCATTAGCAACCGACCGACTTAAATCGTAACTTGACCAACTTATGAAGATTAAATATCGATTAATATATAAACATCAGCTGTGATGGTAGAGAGCTTTTACAACGACTTTATAAACCAATTTAAGGAAGTCAAATGATTATTTTTTATATTGAGAAGGTTTTGTCATGTGCAGATGGGGGAATGGACATTTGCAATATCCTGCTGTAAAGGCGCAATTTGGAACATATTCAGGTATGAGATTCGTACTTTCAATCGCACACATAAACAAAATACAATTAAATATGAAATTGGCAAATCAATTGCAGTTTTACAAATCAAATCCAGAGAACTTAGATTAAGAATAGGTCTCCGCTGCGCTCCAACTAGATACCGCTCTAACTGAGAACAATAGCTTTTTATTTCGGCAACTATTAGATGCTTGTGTGCGTGGCATCTTGACACTCAATGGCATCTTTCAAAATTTGTGACATGCGCTTCTTGTAATTTTACATTGAAATTAATAAAATACAAAATACTTACTGATATGTGATCCTAGTGTCATTCTTATTACTTATGGTTATAGTTTTACAAAAATTTGTTACGCAACCCGACATTATAGTTTCAATTTAATAATTGCTAATGCAAAGTTTAACAGAACATGTGGCAAGTCAACGTCACACATTGTTCGAGACTGGCTCGAGTACGCCACTTGGGCGTAGTATTAGTTGCCGCAATTTGCGACTACACCTGCCGTATTTAGTTGGAGCGCAGCGGAGACCAATCCTAAATCTTCTAGAACTTTTTGAATTTTTTTGATATCCTTTTTAAAAAGATGCTGAAATCTGTCACATGGTTTGTTTATCAATTGTAACAACCCAGTGTTATCCGTCAAAACATTCAATAGCTAAACAAAAGTAAATGAAGAACATGATAGAAATAAATTGAAATTCCATTTTTTCTGTCGATAAAACCAGATTAAAAATAAATTTTATAGAACTTTTGTAGACGTATATTTGTACAAAACAAATGAAGAAGTTTGGCCCCAGTTATTACATCAATTCAAAGGTAATTCTTGACAAGAAAAAGATAAAATAGATTGTCTGCACGAATATATTAAATAGCTGGGAAAGGTTAATATAGGCATAGATTCCACGAATAGACCATGACATCTGTGAAAACGTGGCAAAAAATTTAATGTAGAACTAACCTCTATTTTGAAGAATTCACATACACTAACACAGTGTCATACAAATCGCGAGTGTAAGACGTAGCTTGTCACGCACATTAAACTAATATTCCTGGCTTGTTTTTAGTGGTTGTCTAACAGCAAGAGACTCTATCTAGACGTATAAATTATCTAAGGCTCAAACATTCCGTTACATATTTTAAAACTCTACCAAAAAAAAAACTCGAGACTTAAACAATATTGCGCTGTTTCCGGCGAGTTTTGAAACCACGAGAGTCGTGGTTATTCGATAGGCATACCGGTCAATCAAGGGCTTCATCAAACATATTATTATTTATATCCCATGACGGACTAATAAGATGTATTCTTTGACAGATTCAAAAGAGGCATTATCGAACCATCCGTAATCCTACGTCAGGCTGACAGCGCCATGACTGTCGAGACAAAACAATTTGGACGCGCAAACAAAAAACAAACAACTTTTTATCGAGATAACTTTATATGGAAATCGATATTAAAACAGTGCTCGATTAAACACTGAATCATCGTGATCGATTCGGGAAATTAGTTATCTGTGGGTCTTCGCGTGAATATACCGCGGCGGCAGATCTTGATTGACTGTCTATTTTTGGTTGATAGGCGAATTGATCTTCGTTTTATAGCAGTTTTTTGACTTATATATTGTTATGGAAATAAGGGACAAGACGAGCTGGACGTTCAGCTGATGGTTATTGATACGTCCTGCCCATTACAATGCAGTGCCGCTCAGGATTCTTTAAAGACTCAAAAATTCTGAGCGGCATTACAACAGCACTTGTCACCTTGAGACATAAGATGTTAAGTCCTATTTGCCCAGTAATTTCACTAGCTACGGCGACCTTCAGACCGAAAAACAGTAATGCTGTACACGTTACTGCTTGACGGCAGAAATAGGCGCTGTTGTGGTACCCATAATCTAGCCGGCATCCTGTGCAAATGAGCCTCTCTCTGGTTATTTACTGAAAAAAACTATTAAAGGAATTTGACAAGGAGAACCAATAATTTCTTACATTAGAAATAGTAGGTCAAATAATGTTAAGTGATCACTGCTTTCACATTCTCTTGCAACATCAGAGAAACCACAGGAGCGTTGCCAACCTTTTAAAAAGGTTAACGCATTTTATTTACAGGTACCCCTGTCGTATCGTCCTGGAAACACCGTAAAAGGTAGCTCATTCCATAGCTTGGGTGTACGTGGAAGAAAGTTCCTTGAAAAGTGCACTGTGGAGGACCGCCACACATCCATATGGTGGTGATGATATCCTAATTTGAAGGTGGAATTCGGCGGCAGGAATCAGGTGAAACAGCTCTTCGGAACACTCCCCGTGATAAATGCGGTAGAAGACACACAATGAGGCGACGTGTCTTGCCAGCTGAACTAGCCAATCACATAGAGCACTCGATCCCCGGCAATTCGAGCTGCTCTGCGTTGCTCGCGGTCAAATGGATCGAGCTGATACTGGGATGCGCCAGAGACGATAGGTCGATAGCAATACTCCATATGTGGCCGGACCTGCGATAATAGATAAGTTACGCTTAGTGTAAGTATGGTCTAACCCCATGAAAGATACAGAAATATATATTTATACTTTAGCTATTTATGTCAATTTTGTAATCTTTTTAAATGTTTAATTGCTCACCTTATTCTTCATTTTCTGTGTCAATGTCTCATTACAGTACAGCGTAGCTCATAATTCTTAAAAAAAACTCAAAATTCTGAGAAGCATCGCAATAACGCTTGTCACCTTGTGACAGGGTGTAAAGTTCATTAGCCCATTAGTAGTAGTTTCACTAACTAGGACGCCCTTCAAACCTAAACACTATAAAATTGCGTGCTAATTACAGCATCATGACTGAACAACGGACTGCTGTCAAATTCAAATATTTTTATTCAAAATAAGATTCAATATCACTTATATACTACGTCAAAAACTACCACCCATTCAAAAAAGACTGTAATTTTAAGATTACAATGTACTATCGTACAATAAACATTTACAATTAAAGAGCCTGAGGGTGTTTGCTAAATTCCCAGTCTGGTATCATTAAGAAAATCGCTTATGCTATAGTAACCTTTCCAAACAAACAATTTTGTAACAATTCTTTTTAATTTCGTACATCTGTTTTATACATTTTCTGGGGTCATATTGTAGAAGCATACACATCGCCCAAAATAAGACTTACTAACTCGACTTAACCGAGTAGTAGGCATAACGAGTTTATGTTTGTTCCTAGTGGTCGTTACAGTTTCTAGCAAATTCCTCAATGTGCTTAACAACAGTCAAATATTTATTTGTTTAAATTTTTCTCTTAATGATTCTTTAGGTTATAAATAGCGTGAATGGCCCTCTTCTGCACACGAAGATGGTATTAATATCGGCTGTACTAATTTTATGAGGTGGGTATCTAGGGTTATCATATCTCAGGATTGATGTGTGTGAGAATGTGGCTGCATTTTGCAAATCTCAAGAAACTTTTTGAATAAACACAGTTTACATTTTAATGATCTCTTGATGATTTACGAAACTTAATATGTGAAGATATCTTTTTAAGTAAGTTTTTGCAATTAATTTAATAATTTTAATACACCGTAAGTGCCGTGAAACCGTTTTGAGTGTGCCGTGCAAATCTCAATATTTTTCAATGGAAAGCAGGCCTTTTCTGGATTTTTTCATTTGATAACGCTATAAGCCGTCACCCTGTGGAGATAAGCCTCTACTAAAAATAATTTCGTAACAAAAAAAAAAACAAATTGATTCGTAACGAAATACCTAATTGGAATACAAATTCCAGAAAAATTCACAAACAACAATTTTGGAACTTCAGTGCGGTTGTTGTTAAATATCACATCGACAGCTGATCAAGATATATCCTCGATCCGAGATAATTGCGATCTGCCATTAGCCGACAGATCGATTGAATCGTTTCGAAAGTCATTTGCTGACGTTTCAATCAACATTTCATTGTTTGTATTGTGTTTAATATTCGTAGATTGTGATACCGATATACCGGGGTTTCTGACGTCGCTTCATGACCAGCACTTTTGTCCGGAGATGACCATCGGCGTCATATTGAGAACATTCCTGCCACTCGTACATTTAGACGGAGCTGTTTCTTTTAGTGTGTTATTAATAAACACGAAGTAAAGCTATTCCAAATTTAAAACATTTTCGGCCTTACAAATAAAATTGACATAAAGTTATAACTAATCATAAACCAAGAATATGTAAAATGTTTACAAATAGACATTTCGCTTACGAATGGTTTGTTCGGACGTATAACGTTTCCCGCGTTTATTTGCAAGGCAGCTTGTCATTCGGAAAACTTCAGAACTATCATTGTATTGACAGTGTTGTAAACATATTGCATTTTCTTTGTTTATCATCAGTTATACCTTTATACCAAGCTTATTTGTAAGACCGATAGTCTGTATCCTTACCTATGTCACTACAGAATTATATGACAGGGAAAAGTAATTTTAAACTTGGAGTAACTTGGAATAAGACAGTAAGGGAATATACTAACTCTATGCCAATCTACGTATTTAAATGTCATTGAAAAAAAGAATATTTCAGATATGCTGGAATTCGTGTTGCTGAATTTGACTAATACAGCATCTCCCGTCATCTATCAACATATTAAAATCTCTTATTAAAAAATTGTCTGCTGTAAATCTTTATATTCGGCAGCGACCGGACATCCCGTTTGAAATAAACAAAACCTGTGATATATAATCAATGGTTATGACTATTTTAACAAAAGCAGTGACACAGTGCAATATTGTATTTAAAAAAAAAACTCTGAGCGGCACTACAATTGCGCTCGTCACCTTGAAACATAAGATGTTAAGTCTCGTTTGCCAATAATAATTAAGCATTAATTTCACTAGCTACAGCGCCCTTCAGAGCGAAACACAATAATGCTTACACATTACTGCTTCACGACAGAAATAGGCGCCGTTGGGGTACCCAAAATCTAGCCGACATCCTGTGCAAAGGACCCTCCCACTGGTAAAATTAAGCTTATGGCTAAGATTTTACGTCAATGTAAAACTAATGTATTAGATTATTTCTCAATTCTCTTTGGATATATTATAGGTCGCTTATGGTAACAGACTAGTAACGGTTTAAGGAACACTATGCAATATGATTCAATGTTGGGGTTGGTTTAGTCTCCATACAAAATTTGGTCAATCTCTTTTAGAGTAAAAGTTTGCTTAATTTGTGCACCACAACAAACTTATGTTGTACATAACCTATACTTGAAGAAAATTATTATGTAAAATTTAGACTCCGTCTATACTCTTATATAATATTAACATCAAGATGTCTTATAACGTCAGATGATGCTACGATATTTGTTTTACTGCTCGATCGATTGCTTTTTTTAATAAGATGATGATTTAATCTTTTATTATTAAAGTGCGTTTTTGCTCCGGTTCTGTCTGTGCTTTTGGATTCATTACTTGATTTGCCTACCTTTACTTTTAAATTGCATCAGGCGCTTACGGAACTCCATTGAAACAGATGTAAATATGTCACAACTACGTATAAAGCTATATTATATACTAGCATAATAAATAAAATACTGTTTGTTATAAATTTGTTAATAATATTTCGTAACATCAAGAATCATTTCGTAAAATAGGCACCCTGTTGTTATATTGAAATTGTTTGACAGCAGATCTGTCAAACCGTGCAACAATAAAATCTCTCATAGAAAATATGTCCATACAATACAGATAATTATGGATCCCAAATCGATATAGAAAATATCCTATCTCTTGAGTTGGACTTAACTACACTCCATGAAGTAATCCCCATTAAAATCCGTTCATTAGGTTAGGAATTCACTGGAAACAGATATCAGGACACTGGATTTATATGTTCTTATATAAGCTTAAAACCGTTGAACTTGAAGCTATTCAGGTTCAAACATTTCCCATACAGTTACATTGAAAATGAGATTTGTTGCCTAGAACGTGCCAATAATGACAGGAGACACTAATAATGTTATAATCTCGTCTGCCTCTAAGTTGTGAAGCAGAACAGCGATATTAATTTGCCTGGGTCCTAAAATAGATGACATGATGAGAAAAAGTAAAGATCGTACACATCCCTACTAATATTATAAATGTGAATGTAAGTTTGTTTGTTACGCTTTTACGACAGAGCTACTGAACCGATTTTCATGAAATTTGGTACAGCGATAGACTAGAGCTTGGGAAAGCATAGGCTACATTTTATCCCGGAAAAATCCATGATTCCCGCGGGATTTGTGAAAAACTGAAATTCACGTCAATGCTATAACTATACCAATAGGTAGTAGGTTTAGTTTGCCATAGCAATCTTCATCAAAATAAGATTCATATTATAATATGTTGAGAACGGGAGCGAAAACGCGGGGAACCCGAACTGGAGAGGACATGAGATAATCTTCAATTCGAAACTTGCTTATTATTTTTAAAAACCTTTTAATTACGCGGACGAAGTCGCGGGCATGAGCTAGTATAATATATATACGACCATATTCAAGTAATAAGATAAGCTACCCTTCAGAGAGCGCAGGTGTTGATATATTTTGCCTTTAACTGTTTTATATCGATTTTAATATAAATAAAATAATAGTCAGTTTAGAAATTGTGTTATTAGTATGTGAACTAATCTAAAACTACGTGTTATTCCATTAGTACAAAAAGGTAATTAACACGAGTATAAATAATTGTATCCACTATCCATTACGCATCTGTTATTTAAAGAACGCACTTGCTCCGTCATTGTTACGCTTTTTGCTATCAATCGACGAACGTAGATGTTATCTATATAGTGCTATAGGGTGCTCGTACACTTACCACGAACCGTGCGATGCGTGACACGTAGGATAATATGTGTCTTCTTTCTCTTCTAGCGGCACTTCAACTTGAGGTGGGTGTTGGCCTGTACAATATTGCACTATTGGAAGCTATTAATGAAGAAAGGTAATTATAAAGTTGATAAAATTGTATGGATACTATGAAAACCGTAAATTGAGGATAAACTTGCTGAGTTTCTTGCCGGTTCTTCTCAAAACAAGGCAATCTGGTAGATTTTGAAAAGATGGTGTCAAAATTTACTTTAATTAGTGTACAAATAATATAAAACTACCATACCTAATACCTAAATTAATAAAGAAATTTCATTTCATATAAGAAACTCGGTCTTTGGCCATTATATTCAAGTGTACTGCTACATAATATTATATTAGAGAGGGTAAATGGGCCAAAAAATGAAAGGAAGAAGTGCAAGACAACCAATAAGAGCGATAATTTTAAAATTGTATTGCAATCCATGATAAAGTGTTAGATAATTCTTAGTTTTTTTAGGAGTTATCTTCCTACTAATTCTGTATACTTTCAATCAATAATAATAATTAAGTTATCGCGTCTTCCATATTGACATATAACTCATAAACTCAAAAAAAGGTAATATTTACTATCGCCAAAACACATGCAATTATGATCCTCATTAGAATCTACGGTGAAACGCCAAACTACATAGAACAGAATAACGCAGTAAAAAAATAGTAGTGTGCCAGCACCCTTAGAAATAAATTTCTCACATATCTACATTCAGATAATAAAACCGTATAGAATTATATAACGTATATTGTGAATATGTATAATAGAGAAATCTGGGAAACATTTTGTTTAGAAAACATTAAAAGGAAAAAACATCATTTGGTTTCATCATTAGATATTACTATAACTTTTATTTATATCACCATAATTAACAGTTTATTAATTACAACTTTTACAATCCCGAATAAGATTACAGCGCGAGTAGATTTTTTTTACGCAACAATGCGCAAAAGATGAGGTTCCCTGGTGCGCAGAATGAGGGGCAGCACCAAAGATGTCCTGAAGATGATTGGTAGCAGGTTAGACTGCAAATATATGAGTCACTGTTGCTCTATCTCTAATGGAATGGAGAAATAGTGACTCAAATTATTATTCTCTTCTAGTCTCGTCTATTCTAGTACTAAAACATAATCTTAACTAACTACTTATTACAATAACATAATCTTAACTAACTACTTATTACTATTGTAATAAGTTGTTAGTTAAGATTATGTTTTAGTACTAACGTAATTTTAAGTCTAACTAACATTATTTTGAGTCTGTAGTTACTTAGAAATAAACTTTTATTATGATTATTAGTTAAAAGTGAAAGTGTCACAATTTTGATGAGCTTAATACAGACAGGGTTAAAAATAGTTGGAAATTTACATACAATAAAAACAGGTCGATTGACGAATACGAGAAAAATATTTCGAAGTTTGAAGTAAAAAATAAAATGTCACTCACTAGTCACTACCAAGTGAACCCCGCAAATTAACAATAATTTACTTAATTACACTATACCAATCAAAGTAAGATGCGTTTCCAAGCGTAGATGCATAAAAAGGTTGCAGATCTCTGAGTGCGGTATCTGCTGTAGAGTGTAATGTGTCGGCGGATGTCAGCCATGCCTAATACAGGACTCACTGTTGCGCGGCGCGCTCGATTGTGAGGATTCCAGGTAATGACAACATTTTATAAATTAATTATCAATCTTCATTAGATATAATCTCTGGAGCGCCCTAAGCGCTGATTTTTTTCTTGGACTCAATGCTAGAACTCAGAATTCGTTTAATTCTATATCCGTAGCTAGCTAACATTATTTCTAGGTAAAATAAAAAATAACACAACTAAAATTATCCTTTGGAATAACTGAAGGAATTGAAAACTGTACAATATGAGAAGTGTTAAAATCAAATTCATGGCAATGATATATTGTGGATGGCCTCATACAGACCTTAATATAACGTGATAGGCACGCAACACAGACTACAGTAAACTATAAGGACCGTACAAAATTAACGTGGAAGGTACAAACAGGCAGATGAAATAGCCGGTTAGCTTAACGCAAACTGCGTATAGACTGGATTAATCTCGCCAAAGTTAAAAGAAAACGGAAGAAGCTTATATCCAAGGAAAGTTTATACCTATGAATAGCACTAAACTACTATTCAGTGACAATAAATAACTTGTGATATATTTTTAAGACGTTTTGTAAAATGTATGTAAATATTTCAGGTTATAAAAGTTGTCATATAATCATAAAAATAATATTTTACATACATTAAAGCGGTATGCATTAATATAGTACGCATAAATAAGAAGTCATTTCTTAAAAGATTATCAACGCACCATTTAATCTGTGGTGCATATATATATGTGGTCCAGTACTTCACATTCACAATTTTCATTAAAAATAACTGGAGTAAATTAAGGAGAGAACTAGAATATTTTATAGGTATACTAGCTGACCCAGCAAACTATGTATTGCCGATATTAAAATCGCGATACAAAAGTAACTGTTGATTGTAGATGGGTGAAAATTTGAAGTTGTATGTATGTTTTAATGTTGACTCATAATAAAACAAATTTAAAAAAAATGTCAAAAAAAAAAAAAATGGCGTGGAACACCCTTAACATTTAGGGGGATGAAAAATAGATGCTGTCCGATTCTCAGACCTACCCAATATGCACTCAAAATTTCATGAGAATCGGTCAAGCCGTATCGAAGGAGTTTAACTACAAACACCGCGACATGAGAATTTCATATATTAGATATTGCTCAAAAGTAACAATTCTATCTAGAAGTCTTAGATCAATTGTTTTTTACAATCATCCAAATGTTGAGCTCATCTGGCTATAGGCTGGTTCACACTCTGCATAAGGCTGTAGCAGGTTTTTAGCGTTCGCCTCAATCCAGCTCGCAGATAAATTACAACAATTACTTCACAACATATATTATCATATATCAACATATTAAATGCATTGAGTGCGTTAGAAGTACCGTCAAATTATATATTCCATAATGAACTAATATGAATTTAAAACTACGTGTAAATCTAGTTTTTGACCGACTTCATAAAAGGCTCTTCCGTTCTTTATCAGGTAGTGTGTATTTTTTACTTTTCTTAGATAAGAGTAAATTCACCGAAAAGTCAGAATAATTTAATAATGCTGATTTTTACGGTTTTATTACGATTAGCGATTTCTGGGCAGTGCAATTTGTCGGCACCAAGCAATATTGAATGATGCACAGAGCTTAAGGCGACACTAAATGCCAGCGACCTTGAGCGATATGAGTTCACGGCGGCAGCCGCAATCTATGTAACAAAGCCAATATTTTCAAAATTCTTGGGTGGAAAACAGTTTATATGCTTACAATCCTCGTTATTCACTACTAATCTGAATAAATGAACCTACAAAAAAGTACAAGCTATAAGAATAACTTTTCTGAGAGAAATACCAAAAAAATGCGTCACACCATGCCAAAAAACTTGTTTAACTTCAAAGAAAAGTGGTAGTTCAAAAAGGCTCGGCAGTGTTAACTATAACCAACAGCAAGCATTAGCAACCTACAAATAAGACTTAAGGATATGTGTAACAGGATTAAGTAGTGTTCATAGCTCGAAATGCTATACTTTCACCACAAAACTTGTCTAAAAACACCATGTTTGCGTGTTTTATGCTTACTCTTCGCCTTAAAACTACACAAGGACAAAAAAAAGTAATTATTATAGAAAATAAAGAAAAATATCAATACCCAAACGAGCTGCTTAAAAAAATTAACGAAACACCACTATCTATACATACCGATATTTACAACATGATCCAAGAAATCGTACAAAACAAATGTGTTATAAAATATAAAAGATTGGTTAAAAAACGTTTGTGTGGCGTAAAAAACCACAGATTGGGAATGGAGCGATCGCCCTCAGGCTATTTAATAAAAAAATTATTGCACGATATACTAATGCAACGAAATTTAAAAAAGAATCCGCTTAGTTTTTTGCGCCCATTCTCCTCAGATCTAAGGCATTCATTTTGAATTGGTGGTCATTTTTGACGTTCATATTTGAATTTGAAGAAAGTTGATTGCCTAATTAAGATGCAGCATTGGAAGAAACTTTCTTGGGAATCGGTATGTAGTTCTTATTAAATTTAGGTATTAGCCAAAGGGGTGGCCTTCTCGTCCACTCTATATAGAATCGATTCAGAGATTGAGATGAGGGTCCAGGTTCGGTTTCGCCAGTGACCTCTGCGCTGGCGCCGCTCCAGAGGGCACTGCTTGGGAACTCAGCGTGTTACAATATTGTTGCGCCATTCAGAAATCATTCGCCGACTACGATGATGATAACATCTCAATCGAATTAGGGCTGCCAATACTGATATATATTACTTAAAATATAATATAATTAAGTATAGGGAACAGACATAAACTTATAATGCCTACTACTCGGCTAAGGCGATGCTTTTACAACAAGATCCCAGAAAATGTTCAAAAAAAAAGTAAAACGATGTTCGAAAGAATTATTAAAAAACGTTTGTATGGTAAAGGTTATTATAACATAAAAGACTTTCTTAATGATACCACACATTGGGAATGGAACGACCGCCCTCAGGCTGTTAAATAATAAGATTAAGTATATGATATTACTGTGTAACCATATTTTTTATGAAAAAAAGCTCGCTGAGTTTGTTGCGCCCGTTCTTCTCAGGTCTGAGGCATTCTTTTTGGAATGGATGATAGGTTTTGACTTTCAAAAAGTGATGTAACATCCTATTTTGAATAGGGAATTAAGGAAGTTTAGAGCTGGGGAGCATTTAGATGAAAATAGCTTGTTGCATAGGGCTGTATATAATAAACCGATTTTTCAGCATTAGATCGCCGTAACTACATCTGGGCGGTATCAAAAAATGACGACACACTTACTTACACCTAGTATTTTAGCATAAATATGTTGTATATTTTTAATGTTCTTTGAATATTCTGTATTATTTATAAATTTATAGAAAGAATAAAGATAGTAAAGTCAACCTACTCTAGGTAATATAACTTTGCCTGTCTCTCATAGGGCCAGGCAGTAGAAACGGAACTCCATTGTTAACGGTCCTGTTTTATGAAAGAAATGGTCAACCGAGCATGTAGGTGTACCTTAACTGCAACATCATAGGAACCGATAGACCGTTGCCGGTCTTTTCGATGAATATACAAGATTTTTTTCGTAGTAAGTTGATTCTATAATTTAGTTGTACGTGGAAAATAGTTCCTTGAATACCATATCTTCACTATGTCATATGTAGATGTGTGTCGCTTTTCCTGGAAGCAATAATTCGTTAGCAGAGTATTATCTATATTTACCAGCGCATGTTCTAATGCACTCTTAGGTCGACCGCTTCTAACAATTATATCAACACTTGCAATATAAAATTGTAAAATGAACATATTTTTACTCGTCTTCCCAACACCTGTTACTTCATCTCCACATCGCTCTATTCTAAAGACACATAACCTCTAAAACATAATATTTAATAGATTCAAAAAAATCTAGTAAGCCGCCACTGCTACTATTACAGCCCAACGGAGGCGTCTGAAATCTTAACGTTTCGTGAAATATATTTTTTTTTTATCTAAAATTTACTACGTTCTTCTATAATGAAGAAATCCAGCGGACTTAATTTCTACTTTTGTTATTTTAATTTATAAAACTGACATCTACTGAAAAAATAATTACTTTAATTACCTCTAGTTACAACTTAAATCAAATCAAAACAATTACATATCTAGTAAATATGTAAGATGATCTGGTTAAAACCAGATTTCGCAGGTCTGAAGCCATGCGCCATTACTCAACGGTATAAAGTGGATAGTATTTTCTTTGATTAACGCGAGTGTTACATATTTAAATAAAGCACTTTTAAAGGATTTTTCACGCATTTTAATCATTTAAAAGTGTTTTATTTAAAGGTATAAAGTGGAATTTCATGCAAACAATATGAGAGAAAAAAGAAGGAAAAATGTTTTTTGAAGTGAAAAAACTTCTTTAGGAGCGTTGAGCACATTTCTTGGGATGATTATAAAATGTTTAACTCACGTCAGGACACGTGACCTGATTGAAAATTCGTAAGACAGTCGTTGAAATTATGAATGAAAGTTGATTATTCTGAGAGATAATTTATGTAAAATAATTGTCATAGTTCTGAAGTGTTAAATTTTTTTGTACTAAAAATTGTCTTTTTTGTGTACGCTAGCGCAATAAATGAATAATGTATTTAACTACATAAATGCTAGTACTTTTTTTACTGATAAATAAAGCAATTTGTTATTATTCCCTAACCATTCCAAAATATTCAAAAATGCACAACGTTAATGTTCAAGTTTTCACTTCTGCCGGCAATCCAGTGCAACCCGTAATTATTTTGTGTAACGCATAGCATGGTACACGTAAAATATTGTTCAATATTCGTAAACGGCACGAAGTGGTCGAAACACATCATGTTTTGATTGTTTGCCAACCAACCCTGGTCTTCCGATGGCCTGTTTTGTGACAATAAAGAATTAGTAATATTAATACAATAAATAAAGTAAGGATTTACAGGTTTTCTCAACAAGCGTTGCAAATAATTAGATGTAATATTATATAATATAATTTTAAGTAGTTATAATAATTAGGCATTATTATGTATTTTCATTCAGCATAATTTCTTCTGTAATTATAAATCATAACTAATTTCAACTACAATATCTCAATATATAAGTGACAGCCCTGAAACGATGCTACCCGTCAAGGTCTCACAGCAGGCACCGATGTCTATATGACTCTCTTCGTGTCAAACTGTGTATTAGAATACCTTCGTCAAATATCGATACAATTATGTTTTAATGTCTTAATGTTCCATCTTAATCATGGTGTACGACTTATCAATGTGCCTTTAATATTGGCTGTGCTTTTGTTTTAGTTTTTTTTTTTCTATTTGGTCAAAGGTCAGATTGAAATGTTCGATACTGTCGTGAAGTAGTGACTGCAGTTTGATCAATATTTCATTAGATTCTTTAATATTTTTTTTATGATTTTCATTATAAAGCCTTAGTGAATATGGATCGCCGATCAGTATGTTACCAATGGAAATTGTCATCTC
>CATIXQ010000005.1:3746114-3807254 GCA_949711755.1 Leptidea juvernica
ACTAGTTCCAAAGTAGTGTCTATGTCTCTTGTCTACTGCCCAATTGCCAGTGCCCAGTTCCCAGAGATAATGACGTACAGACGGCGCCTCCCAACTTGCAGCATCATCGTCGCGTCGCCTCACAACTGATTAACTTTGATATTTCAAATATTATTACATCTCTACTTTGTTCTTGTTTGCTCGAACTTCGGTTATTTGATTTCTATTAACTTGTTAGTTTTAGTGATCTATTATGTGACGCGCTGTTAATTGTAAGTATACACTT
Source organism: Leptidea juvernica (assembly GCA_949711755.1). Taxonomy (NCBI): domain Eukaryota; kingdom Metazoa; phylum Arthropoda; class Insecta; order Lepidoptera; family Pieridae; genus Leptidea; species Leptidea juvernica. Next base: position 3,746,380 of record CATIXQ010000005.1, read on the forward strand.
AAATTATTGTAGTTTCATCCAGGTTGGTATTAAAAATACAGCAATAAAGCCTGAAACGATTGGCTAACTTATTTGACTTATGAAGAAGTGGAAATTCTACTGTTCATCTTGACATAACAAGCACACTCAGACTAAAGATGAAACCCATATACCCATATAGATACACACACACACAGTACTCTTCACCACGTCTCACCATTATCGCTCACAACAGAACCATACTGGAAAAGAAAAAAATAGTAAAAAATAAACAAATAAACACGCTTTGGTTGAAAAGATAATGCTAAAGATATTAAATGAAAAAAATATAAAAATTAACAAAAATCTTATTTTGCAAATTAAAAAATGGAATGACTTTATCAAATTAATGTATTGTCATTCCTCGATAAATCTACGAAGTTTAAATGACAGCCGTTTAAAAAAACCTAATATTTATAATATTTCCAGTTGTTTTTTTTTTTCTTATCAAGAAAAGTATGCGCAAAGAAAATTCCGAGATATTTCTAATACAAGTGTTATAAAACACTAGAAAACCTCGGCCGCTAAATTGCTTAAGATTTTTTTTAAATAAACGTATTTTTTTTGTATATAAATACACTTCATTTAAGTGAATAACACCAATATCAAATATTTGATCCGAGCTTAAAAAAACTAAATAGCTGAGTAGTAATCACGGTCAAGATAGTTTTCAAATATTATGTTTTTGAAAGCTTGAAATCCCAATTAATTATTTTAGTAAACCCAACACATTTCGAACACTAGTACATATAAAAATATGTCATAAAAACAATGAAACATATTGTAGTAACGACGAGCTCATTAACACAAATTATGTAGAAACATTCAGAGCTCCATGTTAATGTGGCTTAGCGCAATCCGCGATCTAAACAACCTTTAATCCTGCACTTAACAAGTGACATTTCACTCGGGGTCCCGAGGGGTTTGTGTCTGTTGAAGTTAAAATACTTTTTTATACTTTTTGGGAATCTGTTGGCGTACAATGTATGCAGACGAGATTGGAACTCGAGATGTACTAATTATCAGACAATTCTAAACGATCAATTCTTTTAAATATAAAAATAATTTAAATCGAAGTTGCAACTATTTGTATCAAATTTTGTATTTAGATAGGCTGTTTTTTAGTGTTCAATGATTATCCAGGCTATCGGTGGACAGAAAACGAATAAGAAAATAAATATAAATCTTTTTAAGGATTATTGTCGAATACATCCTATGGACGAGCCGTAGTTGTAATTAAAATGTTATAATATCATTCATAATTTAGAAGAAAAGGCTTAAGGAAATGTATTTTGATAAAACCAGTTTTGCTCTGTGGCCCTCCCCAATAACCTTGATGTCCCTTGCGGTATATACTACGGTTATAAACTGGGCTTTGACGTAGAGTATGACAAAAAAACTCTCAATCCGTCAGTACGTAAAGGAAAGGAAAAGGAGTATGTTGAATGTGAAATAGTCAGACAGATTGTAAAAGAGTAACATCAGAGGCAGAATAAAAGTTCTGGACATATAAATATGAAAACAGAAAACTCACACGTGGTAAGAGCACATGAAAAATTAATTCAAGAATCATCTTATGGGTACCAACCGAAGAGAATATAACAGGAAAAGAGGTAGACTGTCGCAATAAAATAGATCTAAGGATGGCATCAAAAGACAGGAGTAATGTGTGTAAGGGTGGATAATGAAAGACGTGGAATGGAATGGAAGACGTCGGGAAAGGCCTTTGCTGACTGGCAGACAGTTACAAAAACAGAGCAAAAATTATATTGTAGATTACACTATGATTTTGTGGTGTGGACCATGCACCAAAATGTTATCTACCTAGATCAGCACATCATGTAGCCAGTTGAGATGCAACTTATGGCTCAAAAAATCTGGAACTTCACATATGCGACAGTAGTGAAATTTAAAGGACTGTCGCAATAGAATGTTCTCTGATAGAAGTGGCATGTATAAACCCATATCAAATCTTTATAATCATACACCAACTCTGAGCCACAAACTTAGTTGGTTTTTGAAGAATTTACAGATCCAGTAAAATGAAAGATGGAACAATTTTAAAATAAAATATTCATATAACAATAACAGGTACCAAATTGAAACGTTAGATTATATTTTTGTTATAAATGTTATAAACGGTAGTGAGATACAGATGCAGAAAACAGAACAAGCGGCACTTTGACACATTCCTTGCACTAAAAGTGGTAGAAGACAAAGGTGAGCTTTGACAATTCTGTTTTAAAGATCTTGACCACGTCTGTGTAGAACTACGATTGTATGTCTGACGTGTAAGTATTCACGCAAAACCCGTACCTTTCTCACTGGGACAAGACATTACAGTTCCTGAACAATTTTTGAGAATCGGCAGCAATGATGAACACCGCACATAACAAATAATACCATTCCATCTCTTACCGTTGTGGCATATCCAGGAAAATTACCTCCTATGCTGATCGTATTGCCAAATTTCATATGACTCCACTCCATATTCGTCGTAAACGACAAGATTTGTTGACCCTCCACAAAGTACAACATTCCAACTAACGGCCGTTCCCAATATTCAGTCTATCTCTTACCAGAGATAAAAATCGTAACTATCGTTGACTTTTCTGTCGCAATAAACTTATCGATGGTAACTCACCTTATCCGTGCACGCTGTCTGTCAATGGGACGACGTATAGCTTGCCAGCGATAGAAGTTTCAATGGAAATTTCAATTCACTCGTCCCAATATAAGGCGATAAGAATGACTTATCGGGTATATTGGGATAGCTTCAGATTATTGACAGCTAATTACTGACAGTAGAAGGTACTAATTTATCTCTATCTGTAGATAGTATATTGGGATCGGCCGTTAGACTCTCCCGCTTTGCTATCTCAGATAAACATAAATATTAGACAAGTGGGCCGAAGATCAAAACCCTTGACTTTAGAAATTTGTTCAAATAACACCTCGTATTATAAACCAATCATAAGAATTCATCGCTCATATAATGAAATAGCCAAATTAGACATAGAGTTTTCGATTCCAGACTTTCGTTACTTTTTAATAAACTAAGTAAAATAATTAAGTAGATTATGAATTTTGTGGCTGATTTAATTTTAAAATCTTATTGAAGCTGTGCGACCCAATAGGATTGCAATAAGATAAGACTTTGGTTTAGAAATTATTGTAACCTGTTTGGATTGCCTAAATAAATAAATAAAATACCAAATACAGTTTTTTCTACTGCCATTACTATAATAATAGGTAAGTGTCCACCCTTTCTCTGTGATATATAACATTATAGATACATAACTCGGCCAATGGCACATTCATTATAGATACAAAAATAAAATTTTAAAAACAAAATTTTATGAACGATGCGGAACTTGAACCCACGACCTCCGGCGTTCCGTGCCGGTGCTCTAACGAACTAAGCCAACCGTTCGAGTAACGTATCGTTATAAAATCTTATATGCTTTTTTCAACTCTCAAAGTGTGGCTTCTTCTACAGGATCTACTTTACAGTTGATAACCTGCCCAACCCCAATATTTTACCGCACGGAACGCCGGAGTTCGTGGGTTCGAGTCCCGCATCGTTCATAAAATTTTATTTTTTAAATTATATTTGTGTATTAATCCTAGAAGGGTTATCACTTTAAAAACATAACATATTGTTCATCATAGATGTTGATAAAGAGTAAGTCTTTTTGATCTTATAAGAGATTTCTTTTAATTTGTATTTACACATTATATATAAACATAATCCTATAAATAAAAAATATACCAAAAAAAATGCAGTGACATTGAATGTATCCGTAAAGCCAAATTGCGGCTCTCATTAACGCAAATGGACTCACATCGACAATAAAAATCGCATTTAAATAAAAAAGAAACATGATTAATGATACACAGTTGGTAAAGTGTTCGCTAGCTGACATACTGCTGATACGATTAGCAAACATTATGCTTCGTCTTTAATTAGCAATCGATTTATGGAATACATTTGGAAAATTTTGAAATGTTCATTAAATAAGTTAAAGTTAAAAATCCTAAAAACAAGAATGGATAGTAAATTTGGTGGATTTTAAGCCATAATGTCAACAAATTAAAATTCAAAAAGAATTTCAGTTTTATTCAGTAATGCAGTCAGTATCATTATTTCTCAACAGTAATAAGTGGAATTAGTAAAAGTAAAGCCATATTTTGACCTAATCTTTGATGAGTTTCTTAATTTCTCAATCGTTCAGTTACAATGTTAAAATAACAATTTAATAATGTGTTTCTTCTCATGGTTTTCTATTTTCCAACACCGTGTGTCAGCATTGTACTGAATCTGTACGATACTTTGTGCACTGATACACACAGCAATCACGTTTACCGTACTGCGATACTCATTTCTTTATTTCATTGTTATTATTTCTTTTGTGGATTTAATCAGGCTCTATGATCTCAACGGCCTATATTTTCTTTACGTAAAACTAATTTGTAAAGCATAATGCTGTTACGCATTTGAGTAGAATTTAATGATAAAAACTGACACTGACTGAAACTTTACTGAAAACTCCCCTAAAATAAACACTTAATGTTTCCTTGCAGCATGAGCTATAAGTTAGCATGCTATTTTTGCTGTCGTTACCATATTTGAATCGGTTGAACAGACAATTACTAAGCTTTCATTATTATGATGTGTTAGGTACATACTTAAAAGTTACTATACGTTAACTGGATACCTATAAATAAGATGTAAACCGTCACATTAATCGGTTTACTTCATCTTATTTTAAAATTCAGATTATGAAAAAAACTCATATAATTTTTAATTAAACATTGTTTAAATATTTTAACATGTGTAATTATATTGTAGGGATAGTTATGCTCAGTCTGTTTAAAAGTTATGTGTATTTAATGGCTATCGACTTTTCCCTAAATGCTATGGTAAAATCACGGTAGAGTAAAAAAAGAAGGACTCCGTGTCACCTTACATAACAATGAGGCACCAAAACAAGCCGGTAAACGTGTACATATATAGCCCAACGCATCACTTACACTAATACAAACCGATCGGCCGCCATTATGAGAATTGCCATCGTCTGTGACAGATCAGTTTGCGTCTCAATAAAATATTTTAAAAATGCCGTCGTGCGTTGTGAAAAAGTGTTAAAACAATACTGTAAAAGTATTCTTGGATATATGATTATTTAAGGGAGAAAAAATTGTGTAACTGGTATACCCCGTAACCGCACACACACTAGCATAAAAGTGCTTCACTTGCTAATATCGTGGTGCGGAGTCCTTCTTTTTTTACTAGTCCGTGGGTAAAATGAGTATGAATAGATTAATTGTCTGTAAAATTTGGATATGGGAAAACTTTTCCAGTTTGTGAGGAACTTAAAAGTATTTGTTAAGATATGTTTACATACGCGATATAATAAATTTAGTTTATAATGTAACATTATTATCATTCACTGTGGTAACTCAATATCTATATTTTATTATATTACTAGATGACCCAGCAAACGTTGTATTACCATATAAAGTGATAAAAAAAATTCAATTATAAAAATATATTGGGTATAAAAAACAGATGACGACCGATTCTTTGCGTATCTGTGGATGGAAGAGAACAATATTAAAATCGCGATACAAAAATAGGTGTTGATCGTAGACCGGTGAAAATAAAAGTTGTATGTATTTTTTGATGTTGAATCAAAATAAAAAAAAATGTCCAAAAATTAAAAAAAAAATGTCAAGGGTGAACAACCCTTATCACTTAGGTGTATGAAAAATAGATAGTAGCCGATTCTCAGACCTACTGAATATGCATATAAAATTTGGTAAAAATCAGTAAAGGCGTTTCTGAGTAAACCACAACAAAAAATGAAAAAGTGTGTGTATACTTAAGTTATACTTCTTAGGCGTAACAAAACAAATCCTTAAAATTATTAATTCATGGTGCTATTCGTTTGTAGAAAGAACAATATTGTAGAGTAGTAGAAATCGTGAAATAAATCATTGAATATTAACGAATACGGCTGTATTGGCTTGAACCCTTTGCCTGTCCAAATAATGGACGAAGAAACCAAAAAAATTAATTAATGCCGCGAACGTAAGAAAATTTCTGAAAACTTTTATTTTTAGATGTCGTTGTGCGCGTGCAACGCAATAGTCAAATAAGTTTATCTTCAATAACATCAAAAAGGTACAAACGTTTTGATTTAAGTCAATATAATTTTACAGTTATAAACCTTTTTAAATATGATTATAATCTTGTTACCAATGCTCTAAATAAATAAAACAAACAATCAATGTAATTTGTCAGAAATATGTCAAATGTCAATTGTCATTGTCAATTGTCAATTGTCAATGTTTAAAAGACATATTTTAATAGCCAACTTCAACCTGTTACTTTTGTGTTGCGCGCGCATCTTATAATTTCACTCTCATCATTTTTTCATAACGCGCCTTACGAAGTATAACTTCAATAAAAAAAAAAACATGAATACCGAAAGTATGTGAAGCATCCGATTTAAAAATGTTAAGTCCATAGGCGCCTGCTTGGACCGCGTCTGAACAACATAATAACAGCTTTGGAAACAGCTACCGAATAATAGCTTGCTTTTTTGTTGAGCCTGTGGCCTCTCTCGGATAAATACATTCTATTTAGTAGGTAATCCGTTAGCCTAATTATTGATTTGTTTATGCTCTTTATAGATCGTGAGATGCATTTGATAGTTAAATACAGCTTTTATATATTTGTGAAAAGTAGAAAAGATTATGAATCCTGGGTGACGCCATTTTGTTATGACTTATGCATTAGTTATAAAACTTATTTAAATGATAATTCTAATTAATTATTTCAGAGGCAAAAGAACAACTCGAACTTAACCAAAACTCAGAATAAACAGTACTTTTGTGTTGATATAAATATTATATAAAGGGGTATTATTTTACCCACATTAATATAGGAATAAAAAGTTATTGGGCTTATTACAAATAAATAAATATTCCATAAAATTTTATAAAACTTAATACACTGAATTTTTATTTTTATTACTTTAAATCTCACTCTTTTATCATTATGAAAAATATATAGAAACTGATATATGTATATGTCTAAAGGCTAAAAGATACAAAGAGAACGTAGAGAGCGACCTTTGCCAAATTATCCATACAAAATAATCATTCTTTCTATGTAGATGTATACAGTTGATAATCGACTTAAATCTGTTTGGCGTAAAATTCACGCCAGTTCATCGACTACGAAGAAAAGTCGGAACATCAAGAGTGCCCAAAATGCTTAAAGAACTATCTTATATTTAAAATTCTCGTGTCACAATGTTAGTTACCTTTCTCCTCCGAAACAGCTTTACTGATTTTTACCAAATTTTATATGCATATTCAGTAGGTCTGAGAATCGGCTACTATCTATTTTCCATCCCCCTACATGTTAAGGGTTAACCCCAAATTTTATTTTTGTCGTAATTTTTTTAGTTTTTATTTTTTTATGATACAACATTAAAAATAAATCAACCCCTATTTTTGTTTCGCGATTTTTATATTATTCTGTTCCATCCACAAATCTGCTATAGGGTTGCAAAAATTGTTTAATTACTTTATATGGCAACACAACGTTTGCTGGTCAGCTAGTTTTTATATAAAATAATATGTTACATATTTTAAAGTAGCAAATATAATGACGAAACTTTATCATGCGCCACTTGAGAGGGTTCCGAAGAGCTATTTCATTGAATTTCTACCGTTCTTCTTACATGACACGCAACATTCTCAAAACGTATCATTATTACGGAGAGCGGTTTTCAAGAATCTTCCTTCGATGTACCTTTGGAACGACATTTTTTCCGTGATATTTCCATCAAATCAAAATCGATTTATTCTATCGGGTGAAGAAATGGCACTTATTAATGTCAAAAGTTTCACTAACTAAGAACAATAGCTGTTTTATTACGGCAACTATTAGATGCTTGTGTGCGTGGCATCTTGACACTCAATATATGTATGTTACAAAAATCTTTCAAATTTTGTAACATACGCTTCGTGTTATTTTACATTGATATTAATAAAATACAAAATACTTACAGATAATATGGGATCCCAGTGTCTTTCTTATTTCTTGTAGTATTAGTTTTACAAAGTTTTACTTCGCTCTAAACTGGCTTGAGTACGCCCACTTTGGCGTAGTATTAGTTGCCGCACTTTACGACGCCTACGGTATCTAGTTGGAGCACAGCGGAGACCAATCCTTAATCTAATGTTTAGGTTATACTACCATTTACCAAAAACTACTAAAAAGTTGAGCGTAAGCGTGTGGGGGCGGCGTGGATCACTTATTATGAGGGTATTCGTTGTTAGGCGTTCTTAAGTCATATAGCAGGCAGAGTTGCATGATTAACATTACTCGTGGGAGGCTCCTTTGCACCTGCTGCCGGCTAGACTATGGGTAGCACAACGGTGCCTATTTCTGTAGTGAAGCAGTAATGTGTTTTGGTCTGAAGGGCGCCGTAGCTAGTGAAATTACTGGGCAAATGAAACTTGACATCTTATGTGTCAAGGTGACGAGCGCAGTTGTAGCTCAGAATTTTTGTGTTTTTCAATAATCTTGAGCGGCGCTGCATTGTAATGGGCAGGGCGTATCAATTACCATCAGCTGAACGTCATGTTTGTGTCCCTTATTTTGATAACAAAAATCACAAAATTTTACAAATTGATAATTTACGGATTAGATCTATATTTCATTTTTATAATGTCAATAGCTAAAAATAATTGAGTAACAAAAAACAATCGAATTCAAAAAATATTTTCGAAAATAATATAATATGCACTTAAAAGTAAAACATAATATACATACATCATAACATAATCTTTGGCCATCATATTTGATGGAAAAAGTAAGAATTCAATTAAACATTATTGACTAAAAGTTTACTAATTAATTATTCATTCAGGATAAAAAATTCTCAAAGTTAAAGATAAATTTTACCTCTACCACCACTTAGGAACAGTTGACCTGTAATAAGAAGTGACAAGAAACTCATAGCCAAATATTTTACAAAATAATTTGTAAGCCATACTCATGAAGAATTTAAAATAGTTATGAGTAGGTTCTTCAGACTAGGAAGACTGCTATACCGTCGACTATTCGAGCAGCTCTGTATAGATCACAAATGGAGCTGCTCGAATTTACGGCGATCCATTACTCTGTGACTGGCTTGATTGCTTGCGTTGCGTAGAAACGTCGCTTCATTGTGTTTTGTCCACCATATTTACAACGGGTAGACTTCCGAAGAGTTGTATGGCACCAGAGGGCGAGGAAGGTCACCTATGCGATGATGGACTGACCAAATTATGTCTACTGTGTGCGGTCCATTAAACGAGTATACCAGACTGTCGGCCGGCAGGTAAAAGTGGCGAATGCTCGTGGGATGAATCACATCTGCCCCAAATGATGACCACGACCGCTCTGCTAAGAGTGTAACGAAGAAGTACAAGAAACCTTCAAGAAATCATGTACCACAACATTTTTTCCACTCAACCAACGGAATAAGCATTGATTAGACACTGGCGCCTTATGCTAGACTGCATATTCAACAAAACCGTCTGTAAAAAGTAGAACGGTTATAGTTGATAACGCTGATACAATAACGCAATGAATCCCACAATTACACAGAACGGGATCAACAATTGGCTGCGCAAGAACTGGGAGCTATCGGTCGGGGAACGAACCGCGAACGCACCGTCTTGATAACCAAATAACCATCAATTCATATTCAATATCTGGGGAGTGGTGCAAGTTATACGCTCATGGCGTTGTGAGAAATTGAAGTAGAAATATTGTTTGTTTGAACGCGCTCTCTGGATCCACTGTACGAAGTAATTATTTTTGGATATGATAGCTACATTCATAAGAAATAGTATATGTTACATATATCCTTTGGGAGAGATGGCCAGTTCATTATTCTTAGAACTAATAAATATATAACTCTAATTTCCACTTAGTTTCATTCTATCTGAGAAGAACGTGCAAATTAAATTAAAAGTAAATAAAAATTACTTTAATTCTGTTTAAAAGTACATCTTGAGGGGTTTACATTGAGATGCATCTCGTGGTGAAAAATTTCAAGGGCAACTTTTACTTATAATGTTTTATCATGTTTGACAGATTCAATCGATTGTATCCAATCTGTAAAATTTTAAACAATGCCTAGTGGTTTCATATGTCCTGTCCAGTAAAGGTTGCCTTATTATTATTTACTAATTTTTTACTTGTTTCTGTTGTGTTATTTAATCTTACACTCTTTTATTGCAGGTGCTGACTGTCTAGAAGAGCAAAGCAAAGCAGTAAAATAAAGCGCGCTATAGCATCACACCACACCTTTCAGGTAGCCTCAAATATAGTTACGTGATGGTTTTTTAATGATAATATAGGATTAGACCAGCAGGACGTTCAGCTATTGGTAATTGATACACCCTGCCTAGTAGGAACGGCCCTGCTAGTAGAGCGAATTAGATGCACATAATACAATTAGGGTCTCCCGATATATATATATATAATGCCCGTCGCTCATGGTCTCTTACAAAAACAGAGGACTCTCAGGAGTGTCGCCGGCATTTGATATTTCCAAGTCTTGATCTAAATGGAAACAGGATGGAAGGTCACTCCATAAACATGATATAAGGACATTCAATGTTGAGATTCTGGAATCAAACTCGAAATAAAGTTATTTATTAAGGTAGTTATTGATCTGAAGCTGGAAAGCGCCTTTCTAGGGGTGAGATTAGTACTCCATGTGAGGCCGAGATTGCGCCTTATTATATTTCTCACTATTTTCATATTTTTCATTAAAAAAAAATTGTCATTCTTTCAACAACCCATCGCCCAACAGTTGCCGATTCACCGCTACCTCCTCTATTTTACACCACACTCGACAAGCACCGCAAATCTAATAAATACTGAGCGAGCGACGCATCCCTAAGGACTTCACTTTTCAACCCCTGTTATTGTTTCAATCTCTCCGCGACGAATTGAAAAACTTACCAACTTATACAGAATCTATATAGGGATACAGAATTGTATTAATTTAGAAACTGTTTTGTGAGAATAAGACACGAGAGAGAGCAAGACTTACCTGATTGTAAGTGTAACGCCTTGTCCACTACAATGTAGTGCCACTCAGGAAAACCAAAAATTATATTATAACCTGGCATCTCCATTGCGCGCATAACTTGGACACATAATTTGTTTAGTCTCATTAGCCCAGTAGTTTCACTAGCTACGGGCACCCCTTCTGACCGAAACACAACAATAGGTAATACTTGTTGATGACTGCTTTACGGCAGGAAAATTCCTACCTCTCCCGCCGGCATCTTCTGCAAGCCGGAGGAGAAACAGGTATTTGTTGGAGTAAAACATCTTTGCGCACGCTTGACCTGAGGAGTGAGCTGGTGAATGCGGGACGAGAGAGTTACGAACGGACGCTAGCGTTACGCGAACAGTGATTTCTAGACTTGGGATGTAAGCTGGTGAAGGCATGACGAGAGTGTTACGCACGGACCCAAGAGTTACGCGAACGGTGATTTCTTGATTTGGGGAGAAAGCTGGGGAATGCGTTACGAGAGCGTTAAGAACGGATGCTAGCGTTACGCGAACGGTGATTTCTTGACTTGGGGAGAAAGCTGGTGAATTTGAACACAATTCATATATTAGATGCAGCACCTGACAAACTAATTTGTTTTGTATATTACAGCCATTGTAAAATTCTATATTGATTGAAAATAGTGGTCGTTGAGTTTCTTGTATATTCATCTCACGAGCTCTACTTTTTCCGAACATATGGTAGATTCAGTAATTTAAAAGAAATATTTATAGTGACGATTCAAAAGCGCTTAGTTTAAGCCTAATTGAATAAAGTTTATTTATTTTGACTTTGTATTAATGTACAAACTCACTCGGTTTTATTATTTTTTAATATTTATGCATTATATTCACCGGTTAAAGCCTTCTGAATTTGCTTGGCACTTGTAGGCTTTTCTTTAATTTTTCAAAACTCTAAAAATAATTGAAATATATCACAATTTTAACGACCTGTCAAAATTAAATCGTGTTAAAAGCTAAATGATAAATAATTTTATAATATTACATCTGCAGCCTTGCTTTACGAATCTTGCGGTTACAAAATCGTGCTTAATTTAAACATAATTCAAGGTCTGTTGTAATTTAAACAGCACAGTAACCTTGTAGGTGAACACCTTCGTTCGATATCTTTATTGTAGTTTGTAATAATCCGTCTCAGACGATCCTCAGTAGCGGAACTTCAGCTGAAAGAGTTCTTCACCATTGTTTTTTTGGAAAATTTTTCAACTTCTTTACTTTATTCATCATCATATCAGCCAAAAGACGTCCACTGCTTGACAATGGCCTCCTCCAAAGATATCCATGACGATCGATCCCTCATCCAACGTATTCCGGCGATCTTGACCAGACCGTCGGTCCATCTTGTGGGGGGTCTACAACACATCTTAGTTATATATTAATATATTCATAGCTTTTGAGAAATACTCCCTTTTTTTAATTAATTCATACATAATTGAGTCTGTAAAGTCATCCCTATATATTTGTAACCTTACAAACATTAACGACGAGTGAAACTTAAACATCGCGTGTAATAATTTTTCAATTTCTGATACACGAAGATACAGTTCATAATTGCTGAGTGTGTCAGTCCGGGTCGCCGTGACTCGTTACCGGCTACCGGACGTACAGCCGGCTCCGGAAATCCATGAGATTGGACAAAAATTGTCACCTCTCTGTCGTACACGAGCGTGGCCCTCACTTTATCACTCTACCGTTTATACTCTCCTCATTTTTCAGGTGTTCAGAATTACCTACACTTACGTGTTTCTTTGGGTTCCGTTGTCAACGGGAGTACTGTAACTTAGCCTTCGCTGTCCGACCCTCTGTTTGTCTGTCACCGGAAACTATCTCACTCAGAGTCAGCTGAAATTTTGACAGTGTAGAATGGCAACAAGTTTAAAAGCGGCCAAGTGCGAGTCAGACTCGCCCATGACGGGTTTCGTAGCAGCAAGTTACATAATATCAAAAATATATAGAAAGGATAATGATATTAAATATATTTTAATGGAAAAGGCAAAAAATCTAGATCTCGTTGAAACTCAATTTTTTTGGTGAAAGTTTGCATGGTAATTTACATCATATATTTTTTTTTAGTTCTATCATTCTCTTATTTTAAATGTTACAGGGGGGGGAGACACACATTTTACCACTTTGGAAGTGTCTCTCGCACAAACTATTCAGTTGAGAAAAAAAAATATATGAGTAAGCTCAACATCATTTTTGAAGACCTATCCATAGAATGGGTTTGATGAAAAAAAAATTTGAGTTTCAGTTCTAAGTATGTACCCCCAAAATTTATTGTTTTTTTTTTTTTGTGTGAAAATGTTAATGACGTTCATATAATACATCTACTTACCAAGTTTGAACAGTAGGCTCTATAGTTCTTATAGTTTTAAAAAAAAAGTGGCTGTGACATACATAGACAGACAGACAGACAGACATGACGAATCTATAAGTATTCCGTTTTATGCCATTTGGATACGGAACTCTAAAAACGCGGTTATTCTTGATAGAGCTCTTAAAAATAGGGGTCCTCTTTCAGGACCTTTTTATAAAATTTGTTTATTTCTTAATAACTCTAAATTCTTAAACAGCTTTTGAGTTATTAACCTAAACTAAATGCTATTTCTCATTATATTTGTTTTTAAAAATTGCAATTTTTCATGCGCTAATAATGCATACTTTCGATAAATTGTTTTCGATGTAATTCTGAATTGAATGAGCTATCACTCATATTTTTAGGAGCTTTATCGAGAATTACGAAGTTTCTCAACTTCTTGACTAGCTTAAATATAAACAAATTTATTTAATTAGGCGTTACTTTGCGGAAATCCATAATTATACAAATGATTTAAGTTTTCTTTAGTGTTAATTCCGCCAATGTTTGTTTTTTAAACAATTCGACACGTGTTTCGCCTCTACACGAGGCATCCTCAGGACGTGTTGTCTCGCCGATTACGATGTCTCTCGAAGATTAAAAAAAAATACTGGCGGAATTAACACTAATGAAAACTTAAATCATTTGTATAAACCAATTTATTAAAGTAATTTTAGATATTAACATAATATTTTTAGTAACTATGTAAGTACATATGTAGTAAAATATTAATAAATAAAAAAGAATAAATTAAATCTAATCTTAAAAATAATCTCTTATATATTATTTTTTTTATATAAATATATTTATTATTTTGCGTTCTCGCGAAGGACTCCCATATAATTATATTGCCACCTTTCCCGGTACTTCATTATACATAATTAGGCACTTGACTTATAAATGATACAAAAAAAATAACATCTTATTAAATTTACTTCCACTTATTTGATTTCTACTCAAACATTGCTCGAATTGTCGGGGACCCAGTGCTCTGTGAACGGTTGGATCACTTGGCGTTGCGTAGAGACGTCGCTTCATTGTGTATCTTCTACCGCATTTATCACGGGGAGTGTTCCGAAGAGCTGTTTAACCTGATTCCTGCCGCCGAATTCCACCTTCGCACGACACGCCACAAGTTAGGATATCATCCTCACCATCTAGATGTGTGGCGGTCCTCCACAGTGCGGTTTTCAAGGAGCTTTCTTCCACGTACTACAAAGCTGTGGAATGAGCTTCCTTGTGCGGTGTTTCCGGGACGATACGACATGGGTACCTTCAAAAAAAGCGCGTACACCTTCCTTAAAGGCCGGCAACGCTCCTGTGATTCCTCTGGTGTTGCAAGAGATTGTGGGCGGCGGTGATTACTTAACAACAGGTGACCCGTACGCTCATTTGTCCTCCTATTCCATAAAAAAAAAACATCACAATTAATACGTTAATTTAATAAACCAAAATTTTTAGATTTAAATATTTTATTCGTTTTAGTAAAGATTTGTTTAAAATTTAACATAAAAAGCTTGAACTGAGGCTTTCAAGTCCAAATAAAGTACATATATAGACTTTCATCATTTTGTGAGTCAGAAAATCTTCAACAAATTTAACGTTTTCTAGAAAAATATTTTTGGAGGGTTTTGGTCACTTAACAACAAGAACAACACAACATGCCATGGAGAGAAGTATCTTGAGGGCACGGACGAGTAAAAAAAGAAGCACTCCGCGCCGTGATATTAGCAAGTGAAGCACCGTTTTTCTCCCTTAAATAATCATATATGGCCACAAATATTTTTTTCAATATAGTATCGCTTTTTCACTTTTTCACAACGCACGACGGCATTTTTAAAATATTTCATTGAGACGCAAACTGATCTGTCACAGACGATGACAATTCTTATAATGGCCGCCTATCGGCCTGTAGTAGTGTAAGTGTGTGCGTGGGGCTATGTATTTACACGTTAATCGGCTTGTTTTGGTGCAACACTGTTATGTAAGGTGACACGGAGTCCTTATTTTTTTACTAGTCCGTGATTGAGGCTCAGAAAAAAAACCAACCTCACAGATGTCCTTGAACATGCATGCATTAAAAATGAAACAGCAATGGGCAGGACATGTGGTGGTCCCAAACCAAAGATGGACTTTAAAAGCGACAAGATGGAGTGGTCCCTCAGGTAACAGATACCGAGGTAGACCCAAAATTAGGTGGAGTGATGACCTTATAACAGTGGCAGGTAAAAACTGGCTGGAGAAAGCAAAAAGTAGAGAGTTGTGGAAGAAGATAGATGAGGCATATTCCGGATCAAGATTTAAAAACATTAGTTTAAGCTAAGTATATTTTTTTATATTATTAACACATTAAAATATGTAATCTATACTCTTGGATAAATATACTTATTAAAGAAATATTTTTAAATTATAAGCATAAAGCAAATAGTGGATTGGAATCTATTTAAAAGACAAATGTAACGATAAATTGCGGAACTAAGTATGCACTTATTTATTTATTTATTCCTACTGCTTATGTTAATAAGGAAATTATTGAGGGCGCGTTGGCTACTACCACGCTAGTATTAAGTCATAAGAATAGACCCACGCAAAAACTGTTTGATTAAATATAAAACGATACTGAAAACGGTGCTGTTGCGACCTTTTCAAGCATAATTTTGTAATAAAGTATCATTATAGGTGTTGTAAAAACGATAACACATTATTCAAACATCATTTCCGATAATTCAAAGGTCTGAGTTCGGTTTTTTGTTATGTGCGGAATGAAGACTCTCTATGGTATCTGTCAAATACAAAACGGATGTATCTTTAAGTAGCTTCGCATGTTACATTAATATCATAAGTATTTCAAACCTATTATATTTAATCTATTGAATATCTTTGACTTTCCATATTGTCCATTTTGAACCTTGATGAAGAAAGGGCTCACAACTTTTTAATATATACGATTAAACCTACAATTATGGGTGTATGTGTGTTCTTCTTGGTCGCACAAATTTTTCTGAATTTCCGAAGGTCGTCTCCGTACTTCAAAGGCAATAAGGCCATCCACTCCTTTCGCTCATCGGCTTTGT
The DNA here is from genome assembly GCA_949711755.1 of Leptidea juvernica. NCBI lineage: Eukaryota > Metazoa > Arthropoda > Insecta > Lepidoptera > Pieridae > Leptidea > Leptidea juvernica. Next base: position 3,762,986 of record CATIXQ010000005.1, read on the forward strand.
GACACAACACACAAATCGGCAGTTTAAGACATAGCTGTCATGCACACTAAAGTAATAAACGTGGCCTGTTACCATGCGTTGCCTAACATCAAAAGCCTCTATATAGACAAACTGATCACCTGATCGTCTTTCTTGACCCATGCTTGTCTGAACACCGAGTAATGATCTAATCTCACTATTTCATTGTTTATATGAACTGAAAGAATCAATTGAAGAAAAGTAGTGAAATATAATTATATTATAATATATATTCCTATTAAATTGTGTTTTTGTTTTCAAATAAACCCTTTGAATAATATCTACTAATTGTACCCCATGACACCCACATACCATAAAACATAACGAAATAGTTACATAACCAAGAAAAACTAACCGCAAAACCCCATAAATATACCCAACCAAACTTTGCGATGACAACCATATTAAGAAGCTCGTAAATGTCCCCAGAATCGATAAATTGACGATCTAATATAAAATTCTCACTTAATAAATTATCTGTATTCACCTGTCATTATTGTATTTTTTATCTGTGCCATAAATAGGACCTCGCGTCGTGACCTGACAGCTTTTACAACGTCATTGCCATAAAGACGCACTAATTTAGTACGAAACAAAATATAATTATGTCATTTATCAAAATAATATCCAATTGGCCGAGTATATACTTACGTGAATGGCCTAATTATAAAATAGTGTTGCCATTCTCGTAAATTAAGCCAAGTGTTCGCCAGTCGCTAACAGCTAGAAGTAAGTAGTCCATGGACTTTCATTAAGTTATCTTATATCTTTAAACGAGCAATTCTTGTATATATATATATATATATATATATATATATATAATCTGAATCTCGGAAACGGCTCCAACGATTTTCATAAAATTAAGTATGCAGGGGATTTCGGGGCTGATACTCGTAAATCGATCTAGCTAGGTTTCAATTTAAAAAAAATTGTTTTATCCATGTTTGAATGAGAAACAGCTACAATAACATTAGAATACAAAGGTAAATTTCGACACTATATACAAGACTATTATAGCTCAGATGGGACATTGGGTGATCCGGAAAGCAGAAGACCCCGGTTCGAATCCAGAAGTCCTATTAGTTTTTTTTTGTTCAAGTTTTGTACATTCTTAAAAATCCGAGCAAGGCTCGGTCGTCCGGATATTATGTAATTAAGAGTAATGAGTAAATAACAAAAGGTAATTTCTAGACTGAGACAATTAACGGCCGTTCCCAATATTCAGTCTATCTCTTACTTGAGGTAAAAATCGTAACTATCGTCGACTTTTCTGTCCCAATAAACCTATCGACGGTAAGTCACCTTATCCGTACACGTTGTCTGTCAATGGGATGACGTATAGCTTACCAGCGATAGAAGTTTGTATGGAAATTTCAATTTACGCGTCCCAATATAAGGAGATACGAATGACTTATCAGGTATATTGCGACAGCTTCAGATTAATGACAGCTAATTACTGACAGTAGAAGGTAGCAATTTATCTCTATCTGGTGATAGTATATTGGGAATTGCCGTTATTCGTTTAGATAGAGTGCCTTGCTGTTAAACAACCATTAAAAACAGGCCAGGAATATTAGTTTAGTGTCCGTGACAAGCAACTACTACTAACACTTGCGATTTGTATGACACTTTGTGTTAGTGTGCGTGCATTGCTCAAAATAGAGGTTAGTTCTAAACTCAATTTTTTCGACGTTTTCGCAGCTTTCATAGTCTATCTAGACATATAATATATAAGATCATCTTAGCAATAAAATATAAAAAAATACTTAAACCAAAAACAAAAGTTCTACCGCAACTGATAAAAGAGCTTCGTTTTACAATAAAAAGGCAATTATTTTCTCAAAATTGATTCCTTTAGTTAATTCTTTTTGATGTCATTTCTAATATACGAGATACTAGATACCGCTTCGGAAACAAATGGCGCTCTGAGAGAGAAGAAGCGGCGGCGCAAGAAACAATATTAGCTATTTAAATCGCTATAACATATCATTATGTGATTTTTCTCATATTAGTGAACTTTTCATAATTCATATTCGTAAGTGATTTAATTTTTAAATAACTGACTATTATGATTTCGAATTGAGTCGCTTAAATTGACATCAAATGACCAGACTTTCCCTCAAATATGTGCGAAGCGAACGATGGCTGGTCCATGCGTCAACTCGTGAACGCGTTTGTGGTGCCAGGTCGACCTGTTATATTTAATGAATCATTGTATTTATTGGATGCAATTATTAATTGTGACAGTAATCACGACCATCATGTTCACGAAGTTCTATAATAAGTTCAATCTCTAAAGGTTGATGCATGCAATATACGATGGAGCACCTAACAAACTAATTTGCTATGTATATTACAACAATTGTAAAATACACTATTTAATTGAAAAGAGTGGCCGTTGACTTTCTAAGATGTTCTTCTCACGAGCTCAACTTTTTACGAAAATATGGTAAATTAAAAACGATTCAGAAGCGCTTAGTTTAAGCCTATTTGAATAAAGTTTATTTGACTTTGACTTTGACAAAAAACACACACACGAGTCTAACAGCTCCCCCTACGGGAATAGGAGCTAAAATGGTAAATATTAAAGCTGAATTTAGATTCTATCTGTTATCACAATGAAATTCACAGTAATTTGGTGCCTAGTCGTAATATTAGGGTGTTCCCTCGGGCGGTAGGGCTGTGGGTCAGAGGATCGTAGAGGCCGCCGCAGTAGGACACAGTACAGGGGACAGTGACGTAGTTATGTCACCAATAGTTTATACCCTCGGATCTTATGAAAATAAGGGACGAGACGAGCAGGACGTTCACCTGATAATAATAATATTGACACACTTTTTACACAAATCATCTTGCCCCAAGTTAAGCACCTATAGCCTGTGTTATGGGTTACAAGACAATGATATATTTAATACGATCTACTTACTAAAACATACATAAATTCATGTAAACATACATACTGATGGTAATTGATAGGCCCTACCCATAACAATGCAGTGCCGCTCAGGATTCTTGAAAAACCCAAAAATTCTGACCGGCACTAAAATTGCGCTCGTCACCTTGAGACATAAGATGTTAAGTCTCATTTGCCCAGTGATTTCACTAGCTACGGCGCCCTTCAGACCGACACACAGTAATGTTTACACATTACTGCTTCACGGCAGAAATAGGCACCGTCGTGGTACCTACCCATTTTCTAGCCCTGCTTCCTGTGCAAAGGAGTCCCACTGGTAAAAACTGAATCTGTCTACAAACAGCTGAAGGGTTGAGATAACTTCAATTTTCACTAGTTTTGAGCTGAAGTTACATTGACTTTTATCAGACAAGTAGTCAGGAATGATGAATGATTGCTGATCATATCATATACAGAAACCAGAAGAAATTTGATGAAGATGATCTTTCGTGTCTATATAATAAAATATTAATAATATTGACACACTCTTACACAAATTATCTTGCCCCATATACTAGGCATAGCCTGTACTATGGGTGCAAAAACAATGATATATTAAATACGATATACTTACTTTAACATACATAAATACAAATAAACATCCATGACTCGGAAACAGACATTCATATTCATTATATAAATGATTGCACCTACCGGGATTCGAACCCGGGACCTCTAGCTCAGTAGGCAGGGTCACTAACCCCTGGGCTATAGGGGGCTATTTTAATTACATCAGTTTTCAATTACATATACTATAAAATAAGTAAGATACCTACCTAGTGTAAGTGTAAAAAAAAAATCTAAACGATCCTTAAAGGAGCGGCAGAGATGCGAGATAGAAAACATGCAATAAAAGTAAGTGAAATTGAGAATGTGCTCATTTTGTCTATTAAAATGTTTATTGTTAACTAATAATATCCTATAACAAAACATGGATAGTATATTCAATAATTTGAAAATTAAAAAGTTTTATTTTTATTTTTAAAATATTTATTTAAAATACAATGTAGTTATAGCTTACAATATAACACACACTTAAACTTTAGGAATGTTACATGTTGCAGTAATATTTAAAAAATATTTTGTGTAAATATGATTTGGTTTCAAATAATGAAATAATCCTTACAGCTAATATTCAATGAAAAATAGCTGTAAAGATCATTTTACTTGTTTGTTGTATTTTTAAAATGTTACCTTAATAATGAGAGCCGAATGCCAAAGAGATTTTATTACAAGTTTACACATGTATATGCGAAAAGAATTTTCGTCGACCTATTATAACAAATAGATGGTATTGAAACGAAGTAACCGGCCCACTTCACTCCTTATCCGCAGCGAACAGTAAAGTGATTTACGAGGGTCTGTCTGCCGCGAAAACTCAATAAGCGGAACCCCAGTCGAGGGTTCACCGTTTGATAGACCCCACCTTATTGTAACTCTCGATCTTGATTTGTTTCACACTGTTGATGACTTTTGTATCATGTGATATGAATATTATAAAGTACTATTTCGGTAAGTTTACCTCTTAAACAAAAACCCGTCACGAACGAATTGCACACAAAGGTTTTAATCTAATTTAATTGTAAATAACAAACAGTTTCATATTGGTTATTTATGCAACTCTTGTGTAATAAGGGGTATTAAAACATGAATGCGGGTTCGGCTTCGCCTCGTGTGATAATAGTATCACATGAGTGTTTTAATACCTAATTATCAACATTTGCATATAAGACTTTATCGACAACCATAATATGAATCCTCTATAAAAGATTCTGAAACAATTATCTTACTGCTAACATTAAAAGTAGTGTTATTATGAAAACGGATGATTTATTTTGTACTGAATTTAATTACAACCCTCGTTTGCATGATGTAATGGTTATTAGGGCATTGGATGTTTTAATGTTGGCATTAAGCTAACCTTTTTAGTATCTTTAATAGAGGATTAAAAGCATGGATGTAGATAAAAAGTATTACTTAATTGGTATTACCATATGATGGCCGATGAGCTGGCAAGAACTAGAGTTAAAGCAGTCTAATATGGCCCGGAACCTATATGTGAACTACCTAAGACCTCCATCCGACGCACCCTGAGAAACCGATGTCAACAAGAAGCACTTAAACACTGGAACAACTCATCAAGTTAAAACCATTCCAAAGCACAGGTAACGGCATTTAACAGTAGAGACGCGAATGAAGCCTTATTGTTGAACAGGTAATATATATGCATACTTACCAGGATGCTAACTGGGCACTGTCGCCTAAACAAGCACCTCAGTGTGGTCAGATAAAACTTGCAGATTCTACTTGAGGCTGATCAGCAGCTCTTCATCTCTTCTCCGATTCCCGCCCACTAATGCATAAGCGTAACACCATCCTTGGTGACTACACTCTTCTCCCAGATGCTGTTTGTAGTACTCGCGTCAAGCTAGCGCGACGAGCTATAAGTATGAGTGGCGAACACAATAGTTCAATTCTGGACGCGGTGTTGCTAGGACTCACCAGGACTAGTCAAATAGCCAACTTCATCAAATAAATAAATACCATATGATGTATTTAATAATAACCTATTAAATATTATTTAATTCTTACTATGCTTATTATCTAAATATATGTATAATCAAACACAAATTACTTATTTTGTATGTTGAAGATACAAATTCACTCAAATCACTTTTTATATGTTGTGATAACACATACATACGGATACCCCAGTTCCAAAGAGTAACAATTCAGAAAAGGGGTCCAGCTTCCAAAATAAAAAATAATAATAATAAATACTTCATTTTCATTTCTTTACACCCACTGCTAATAACTTAAATTACATGCTTTACTCTATTTATTATATAATAACTATTATCATTAATTATTTACATGTTTTTATTGTTAATTGCAATAAAATTCAACAACTTAATGATGTCTAAAGAGGTGGACCTCTGACTAAAAACAAGTTAAAATGTATCATCGGGATCAGTGATTCTTCGACAAATGACACTAACAAATGAAACATAATTATTATAATAAATAGAAATTATATATGTGTATGTCTGTGTTTAATTCTTTTTAAGTATGTTATAGGAAGGTAGTTTGAAACGAAAATATTTTAGACTTATGAAGAACTATTGGAAGTAACTAAACTGCATTCACTTAATGACTTTCTCCTTGATATAATAGTAGGTTAATAGTGGAACAGTTATTTCTTATACTGATCTCAAACATCACCAATCAAACACAACCATTGGGAGGATCCTTTGCACAGGATGCCAGCTAGATTATGGGCACCACAAGGGTGCCTATTTCTGCCGTGAAGCAGTAATGTGTTAGCATTACTGTGTTTCGGTCTGAAGGGCGCCGAAGCTAGTGAAATTACTGGGCAAATGAGTCTTAACATCTTATGTCTCAAGGTGACGAGCGCATTTGTGCAGCCGTTCAGAAATTTTGGGTTTTTCAAGAATTATTGTTATGGACAGGGCGTATAAATTACCATTAGCTGAACGTTCTGCTCGTCTCGTCCGTTATTATCATAAAAAAAAAGAAAAGACCACATTTACATACTTAGGTATCCATATAATATATACATATAAGACATTATATCATAAAATATTTAAGTCAAAATATACGTATAGTCAAAATTATTCTCGACTCATCCAGAAAGTAAGGCATTGTAACCCGACGCTAAGCCCGTTCAGATGTTAATCCTAAGTCTTATATATTATTTACAGTTTGTAAAAGCTGTCCGAATAACCTCTTTGTGCATTTCAATTTCATTTTCTTGAAAAATCTCAAAATGCAACCTCTACTTAAAATTTATCAACCTCTTTCTTGAATTCTACTATTTTAAGGCTGTGTTTTAATACTGAGACAGTTTCTATTCATATGCAATTCCTTTACTACGCGCATACTGTAAATATGGAGAGAATATAAGTATATATATAAGGGTGTGTGAATGTGTGTGTGCTTAATTGTACTACCGTAACTCTCATATGTATAAAAAACTTTTCATTCGTTCACACGAATTCACTGTTGACGAAAGTGTGTAGAGAAGCAATTTGACTCACAAAAGTCACTAAGACAATAATATAATATTCAAATATTTTACATTTAAAGCCTCTTCAAAAACACTACACTATTCTACCCTCTGAAAAAACAATAGTATTAGCTATTTAGTTATCGCCTGCATTAAGTCTATTGTAATTCTAAACACTGTCAATTTGTAAGTAGAGTAGGACCCTCGGGAAATCTCTAAACCATTCGATTCCTCGCGACAACTCGCTAAACGTACGAATGTTTTCCGACACTCGACACAACGACAAATAGCGGTTAATTGAAAATAGACTTTGTGTCTGTTTTTAAGTCATACGATTAAGCGATTTATACAAATCGGGAAAAAATCTTCTGAGTTGCAAAAATGTTTTATTAACATCCTCTCTTTTTTTATGGAATAGGAGGACAAACGAGTTTACCTGTTGTTAAGTGATCACCGCCGCCCACAATCTCTTGCAACACCAGAGGAATCACAGGAGCGTTGCCGGCCTTTGAGGAAAGTGTACGCGCTTTTTTTGAAGGTACCCATGTCGTATCGTCCCGGAAACACCGCACAAGGAATAATAAAATAATAAGAATTAATAATAAAAATCTATGCTTGGGTGTTTGTCCTCTATGCGTTCCTAAGCTCTTCCACTTTGTCAAAATTCGTCACCTGGTGGCGTACAACATACATATAGCCAAGCCTGAAGCCACAACCTGAGAGTTGAACAAACAGAATTTTATAACGAGGCGGTACTCGAACGGTTAGCTCAGTTGGTTAGAGCACGGGCACGGAACGCCGGCGGTCGTGGGTTCGAATCCCGCATCGTTCATAAAATTTTGATTTTCAAATTTTATTTGAACATACATATATATAATCGAATACAGACCATATTTTTCTATAGAGACTGGCGGTACTGTAGAGGAAATCATTTCGAAAATTACCAAAACTATAGCAACATTCAAACAACTCCGTCCCATTTGGCTATCAGTGAAGTTGACTTGTAGGGCTAAACTGGGGTCCAACGTAAAAACTGTGTTGCTTGCTGTACGGATGCAAGACGTGGAAGGTCACAAAAGCCATCTTACGTCAGTTGCAAATTTTATTGGCTTCATTTATATTATATCTCACCATAGACATTTTTATATAAGTGCAGAAAAAGCGATGGTATGATGTTATTAGTATTTATATGAATGGTATTCTATTTGAATGACAAGAGCGTTACCGATCTTATAAAGCGTCGAAAATATATCACGAAACTGTAATATGATAGCCACGATTCATGTATTTTCAGTCAGTAAATGTATGTCCTCCAGAGGGCGCCATGATCAATTTTTGTGGCGACAAATAGCTAATTAAGAGCATGAATGATCAAGACACATCCAACGATATCTCACTTGTCAAGTTATGAAAAACTGATTAGAAATTAAAACGGAACCGGTACACACATTATCTATATATATATATATATATCTATATCAAATTAACTATCAAAATTTCTATATTCCCATTAAATTATTAATTAGGGATTTTTAGTTCATATATGCATCTAATAATGAACGAGACAAAATGTAGGAAGTATTAGTGATAACATATGTAATATTTTGGCCAGGCCATATGATCAGAGACAATTCTGGAAAATGGACGAAAGAAGTGACGGTGTGGTACCCCAGAAACGGAAAAAGGAAAAGTGGCAGGCAATCCAAAAGATGGGAGGACGCCATCCGAAACTTGGTCGGAAGCATGTGGACTCGTCTAGCCAAAAATAGAACGACTTGGAAAAATTTAGAGGAGACCTATGTCGAGGGACACGCAGCAGGAAAAGTTTTTTAATAATTTAGTTATGCAATATATTTAAATGTAATGTAATGTAAATGCTGCTGCAATAAAGGCTAATTTTATTTTTTTTATTATGTAATATTTTGACAATATTTCTTGCACCAAACCCTCCCGCCAACAGGAAGGGCAGCTCAAGTGTTACTTTTCACTCCAACCTTCCCTTTCTTACACCACTCCAACAATTTTACACCAAATTGATTGTAATAACTTACGGTCAACTTCAAGTTTTGTGTATTTTCCCCAAAATATATTATATTGTTAAGTTTACTCTATAGTTAAGCCCGTATATTCGAAGTTATCTAGGAAGATACGGCCATATAGGTATTTATGTGCGCGTTACCGGCAATCTGCTTGTGGCAGCATCGTGGGTCGGGTTTATCCTGTCGTCGAGAACACTTCTTCGTGACGTCAAAGTTATTCTTATATAATACTAGCTGACCCGACAGACGTTCTTCTGTATATAATAAATAAAATAATGTTTTTATATGAATTTGTCAATAATATATCATAACATCAAAAATTACTTCGTAAAATATGCACCCTGCTGTCGTAATGAAATTGTTTCACAGCAGAACTGTCAAACACGGTTTGATAGTTCTGCTGACGTCAATAAATTCTCTCATAGAAATTATGTATGGACACATCAAAGGAAAAACAAATTTGTAGTTTTTATTTAATTTAGCAGCATTTTCCTATTTATTCACCTTTTAAACCTTCTCTGGACTTCCATAAATAATTCAAGACCTAAATTTGCCAATTTGGTCCAGCCATTCTCGAGTTTTAGCTAGACTTACGAACAGTAATTCATTTTTATATATATAGATATAGATGTCGTAGATATATTGTCAAATCCGTGATATTACAATTTCACTAGCGATATTATAATTACACAGTAAATTGTAAATCGATTTCATTTCTTACAAAAGGCCTGATTTTAGTGACATTGTAATTTTACGATATAATGTTGATACATACAATGCTTTCGTTAATAGCTTTGCTTAATAAAAGTGTGTGTGGATTTATGCGTCTACTATATAGGTATTCAAAAACTCTAGTGGTTTGATTTTTAATTATTTTACATTTATTTTTCAGCTATTTAAATATGTTTGAGTATTTTTATTGCATCACTTTACTCTCGAACCGACTCTGTGCTAGGGATATCGATAAGTTTAATGAACTGAAAGAGCTGAAAGGAGAGATCGCCTGTGTCTACGCATGCTATATGTCAGTATGTACGTATATTGTGTTTAGCTGTTGTTGTGTCTTACCCCCTTATTCATAATGGTCCGCTAACTTTAAACAGCCGCTAAGGAGTGTTTTTTCTCATTCTGACTTAGGTCAATAGAAGAAGACAGACTGAGAATTAGCAATGCTTTAAATTAGCAGACTATTATGAATAAGGGGGTTGGTAGATAGCATTTTCTTTGAATCACTCCCCCAAATTATGTCGAGCATGTACACCTCAAAACTTAAATAAATGCAATCTGTGCTGTATTTTCATAAATTGTTAACTCGATAATTTTTAATCACGATATTTATGGATCAATGAATTTCTTTACAACCGACGAACACATCTGAATATATAATTAATGTGTTATTACCTTGCCTAAAACATAATTTTTAACACAAGGAGGTGTATAATTATGTAATAAAAAATAGATAACATTTTTGCGTGCAGCGCTGTTTTTGATGGATTGTCGAAATAGAAACGATCTATCATGAGACCGCCACAGGCCCCGGAAACTAATTATCAGCACCAGTGTTCCGGTTTGGCACAAGGGCTTTGTAATTCCTCGTTATTAACGTTCCTGTAGGATATGATTCAGATAGTCAGTAGTCTATAGAACAGTCTATATTATTGACGGGATGTTTTCGTAATAGGTAATTCGGAAGTGTACGCGGCAGCGTGGCAGCGAATCGCGGTTATTAAATGTTGTATTACCAGTGGGAGGCTCCTTTGCACGGGAAGCCGACTAGATTATGGGAACCACAACGGCGCCTATTTCTGCCGTGAAGCATTAATGTGTAAGCATTACTGTGTTTCAATCTGAAGGGCGCCGTAGCTAGTGAAATTAATGGGCAAATGAGACTTAACATCTCTCTAGGTGACGAGCGCAGTTGTAGTGCAGCTCAGTAGTTTTGGGATTTACAAGAATCCTGAGCGGCACTGCATTGTTATGGGTAGGGCGTGTCAATTACCATCAGCTAACCGTCCTGCTCGTCTATCGACGACAAATACAGTCAAACTATAGTTTGTATACATCGTGTTACAAAATACCCCGTAAAAATATAATTAATTATCAAAGATAAAAATGTTGTCAACCCTAGTAAGCTGTCATATCAGGAGACCAGATTATTAAACAGAAAGGCTTACGTACCTATTTTACCTAATAATTGTCTAATAGTTTTTCTATTATCCATTCATAAATGTTTGCTACCTCGATACAAGGATGTCATTATACTGAAGTACTGGCTACAAAAAAATGTCAAATTGGAAAAATGGTTATGTGAATGACAAAGTGTATATCTCCAATTGCCCAACGGTTACCGAGATGGAACAGCGTGTTAGATCGGTTTTCGCATCAATAACACTGACGATGCAGATGGTGCGAAATGCCACACAACTCACAAGCCATATTCCGACAAGCGAGGTTATGTATTGAGCATGGCGGAGCACACTTTGAGCCGTTTCTGTAAATTTTACGTTTAGGTCTTTTAAAATTTTTGTAGTTCCGCGTTTTAGGTAGAAATATAGATACGTTCTGCGTAGTTTACTCTTAAATTTTACTGAAATAGGGTTTGCACATCAGTGAATGAATTATATTTTTTTTTTTAGGGTATGTTATACAGCGTTATACAGGCCCTATTTAACCTCCTTTCAGCTTTTCTTTTGTAACGCCCTGTACTTGATAACTTTGTAATAAGGTGAGTGAGATAAGCTATTTTCTTTGATTATCGCGAGATTTCAAATAAAATATTTTTTAAAGGATGAACACATGTTATTGTATCTGTGTTTTAACATTAGTTTTTGCGTAAAAGTTACATTACTATAATTATTTTAGCTAACCCGACGTTTCGTGACTTTTTCAGAGCACGTTTGTTCGGCATGTTTGGGAGTCCCTATGAAAGAGTGTTTTAATTAAATGCGTGAGACAAGCTGAATTTCAACTTTTCATATTATTGAAAAAGAAATATATGTTGAGATTTTTTTTCCAGTTTGTGTGGATTCACATATAGTTAGTACTCGTATTTCTTTTAAATTGTTGTATCAATTGAATTTTTTTTTAACTTACTCAAGTAAGTAAGTATTTAAGACCCTGAGGTTTCTTTTCTCTTGCTTACCATTTGACGAAGTCACGGGCATGATCTAGTATTTTATATTAAAATAGTTCAGGTAAGTTAAGAATAAGTTATTTCACATGATAATGTAATGTAATTTACTAACGAGGCGGTACTCGAACGGTTAGCTTTTTGGTTAGAGCACCGGCACGGAATGCCGGAGGTTGTGGGTTCGAATCCCGCATCATTCATAATATTTTGTTTTTCAAATTTTATTTGTGTATTAATCCTAGAAGTGAGGGTTATCTATATTCAAATATCTTATAAGAACACTCTCCTAGATCTTCAAGAAGATGAAGATAAGTTTCATAAAAAACATAAAAGGTATAATATAAGTGTAACTTTATATGTTTAAAATAAACAGACTTAATAATTATCCACTTATAACAGCTTAGAACACGGATCCATTAGCGAAAGATTTTAGTAATTAGCTCTCCATTAGCATGTCAAAATTGGCAGCCATACTTTTTCACCTGCCACGACTGTTTTAGAATTAGATTGTTTGTTTAAGATAACAGAATGAAGAAAGTGCCTGCGTACTTGAAAACGATTCAACTATGGTTGTGAGCTTCAATTTACACTGAGTAATACACAATTTTTTAGCATTTTTTTTTTTTGTCTCAGTGAGTCATACATCTTTGTGCCATTTGGTGTCGAGACACTTGGCACGTGGGGCCCAGAGGCGCGGAGAATGTTCAAAATACTATCTTCGCGCCTCAATAGGGCTACTGGAAACCCAAGCGCTGGCAGCTATTTCGGTCAACGGATCAGCCTTGCTATCCAACGCGGTAATGCTGCCAGTATTCTTGGTACGCTTCCACGTAATGATAGTTTTAATTTTATGTAGTCGTAGTATTGTAAATATAGTTATAAGATTTATTTTTTAGCTATATATTATAACACAAAATATAATTTATAAGCAAAAATATTAAAACAATGCGGGACTCGATGAAGCCACAACATGAGAGTTAAACAAGACATATACAAAATTTATTAACGATACGTTTCTCGTTCACAAATTTTGTTCATAAATTTAATTTCTGTAATAATTTTTTTATGGAATAGGAGAACAAACGAGCGTACGGTTCACCTGTTGTTAAGTGATCACCGCCGCCAACAATCTCTTGCAACACCGGAGGAATCACAGGAGCGTTGCCGGCCTTTGAGGAAAGTGTACGCGCTTTTTTTGAAGGTACCTATGTCGTATCGTCCCGGAAACACCGCACAAGGAAGTTCATTCCACAGATTTGTAGTACGTGGAAGAAAGCTCCTTGAAAACCGCACTGTGGAGGACCGCCACACATCCAGATGGTGGGAATGATATCCTAACTTATGGCGTGTCGTGCGAAGGTGGAATTCGGCGGCAGGAATCAGGTTAAACAGGTCTTCGGAACCCTCCCCGTGATAATTGCGGTAGAAGACAGACAATGAAGCGACGTCTCTACGCAACGCCAAGTGATCCAGCCGTTCACAGAGCATTGGGTCCCCGACTATTTGAGCTGCTCTGCGTTGCACGCGGTCAAATGGATCGAGCTGATACTGGGGTGCGCCAGTCCAGAGATGACAGCAATACTCCATGTGTGGCCGGACCTGTACAAAGCGCTAGAATGTGGGCCGGCTTGAAGTATTGCCGTGCTCTATTATTACTTAATACTATTGTATTCTTTGAAGCCAATTTGGCTTTGCCCTCCAGATGGCCATGAAATTGGCAATCGCTCGAGATTGCGAGACCCAGTATTCCGATACTAGGCGAGACTTTAAGGGAAGTGTTGTCGAAGAGCGGTGATACGACAAAAACGGGTTTTTTTAGTGGTAAACGCGCAAACTTGAGTCTTCTGGGGGTTAAATTGGACCAGGTTCAATTTACCCCATTCCGCAACCTTCTCAAGAGAGGACTCGATAGAAGACACAAGTTTCTCCAGCACTGGTCGACGTTTTCCCGAGAGAGACCTGCATGGCCCGTGTATACGGCATCACCAGTGCTGTCGTCCGCATAGCAATGAATGTTCGAGGTGTCCAACATATCATTGATATGCAGAAGAAACAGCGTAGGAGAGAGCACACAGCCTTGGGGCACTCCAGCATTCACGGGCTTCGGGTTCGAGCAATGTCCGTTGACAACGACCTGTATGCTGCGCCCAGTGAGGAAGCTGGAGGTCCACTTGCACAAGCTCTCGGGAAGCCCAAATGATGGAAGTTTTGAGAGGAGCGCCTTGTGCCATACAGGATCAAAGGCCTTTGCTATGTCCAGGCTAACTGCCAGGCCTTCACCCTTGCTTTCAATAGCCGCAGCTCATCTATGTGTCAGGTATACCAGAAGATCACCTGCCGACCGACCATGGCGAAAGCCGTATTGTCGGTCGTTGATCAATTACTGGTGACTCTCTAGGTATACCAAGAGCTGACGGCTAATTATGCTCTCCATGATTTTGGAGAGCAGGGAGGTAATAGCAATAGGCCTGTAGTTTGCCGGACCCGAATTGTCTCCTTTTTTTTTTGGATCGGAATTAATCCCTGAAGTGAGGGTTATCAATTTAAAAACTAACAAATTGTTTTGGTATATTTATCGTAATTTCACGAGTTTATTATCAATAACGAAATGTAAGTACTTATAATAAAAGCGGCCAAGTGGGAGTCGTACTCGCTGATGAAGGGTTCCGTAGCAGCAAGTAAATCATGAAATTAAATGATTTTTTTTTAATTTGAGTTGATTGAATGAAAGGTAAATTGCGGTGTAAGATTTATTACGTATTCAAATAAACTACTAACTAGATCTCGTTCAAACCAATTTTCTGTGGATGTTTGCATGGTAATTAATCATATTTGATACGCCGTGCCCATTACAATGCAGTGCCGCACAGGATTCTTAAAAAACCCAAAAACTCTGAGCGGCACTACAATTGCGCTCGTCACCTTGAGACATAAGTTGTTAAGTCTCATTTGCCAAGTAATTTCACTAGCTACGCCACCCTTTAGACCGAAACACAATAAGGCTTACACATTACTGCTTCACGGCAGAAAAAGGCGCCGTTGTGGCATAATCCGGCATCCTGTGAAAAGGAGCCTCCCAAAGGTCTAATGAGTTCATCGAATCTGGAGAACTTAGCTTGATCATAATGATCTACTTGTATAAATCCTTAAATATTTGTGTAAGAAGAAACTTGATTTTCTTAACAGTATGCAAATATGTAGTGATGGAATAAATTCTACCGGTTCTTAATCAACGGGACGAGAAGCAAAAACTATTGAGCTGTGACTAGCTCAGGATATGTAAGCGCTGTTTCCCGACTTTGTTTATCATAAACAATTTTATAACAATAGACTATTCTTCGTATTTTTAAAATATATTTAAAGAGGATCGTAAAGATTCGTTAGCGAACTGGTATTTTTAATTCCTCAAAATAATTCCACTCTATGCTTTTAAAACATGTTTTTAATTTAAACGATCAATACTCGCGCCAAAAGTAGACCGCCATGATCGTGACGTCATAATAAGATGAACAAAGAAACGTCAAATGTCCAGTACAACCCTTAATCATTTTTACAATTTTTTTTTATGGAATTGGAGGACAAACTAGCGTACGGGTCACCTGGTGTTAAGTGATCACCGCCACCCACAATCTCTTGCAACACCAGAAGAATCACAGGAGCGTTGCCGGCCTTTAAGGAAGGTGTACGCGCTTTTTTTGAAGGTACCCATGTCGTATCGTCGCGGAAACACCGCACAAGGAAGCTCATTCCACAGCTTTGTAGTACGTGGAAGAAAACTTCTTGAAAACCGCACTGTGGAGGACCGCCACACATTCAGATGGTGGGGATGATATCCTGACTTGTGGCGTGTCGTGCGAAGGTGGATTTCGGCGGCAGGAATCAGGTTAAAGAGCTCTTCGGAACACTCCCCGTTATCACTGCGGTAGAAGATACACAATGAAGCGACATCTCTACGCAACGCCAAGTGATAAATATAAAAATGAGATTTTATAGTCCGTTCGTGTGTTGCTAAAAATTTTAATTGTCATTGCTATAGTGACGTCACAAAATGGTGGTCGGCGTTTTCGGTCACGAGACATACAGATAATAAAACTATGATTTTAATTTCGAAAATATAAATAATTCTCATGTTTTTATAACAAATTAGTATTGGACCCGTATTTCTTAAGGTAAAAACTCTTTAAATAACAAACTTTCATTATTTAAATTTAATACATGAACCATGAAAAAACTTAATACATGGCCTATTAACGCTCTACGTGGCAATTTTGCTTCTGTTTATGATACCAACATACCTAGAGGACTAACATACCTGGGAATACGTATATTTACTAAATATTATTATAACTAAGGTTATTGTTGTAAACTTAACACATCTTGACGACCAATATAGCTCAGTGGTTATAGTGACCCTTGCCTACTGAGCTAGAGATTCCGGGTTCGAATCCCGGTTGGTACAAACATTTTCATGACGAATATGGATGTTTGTTTCGGAATCATGGATGTTTATAAGTATTTTTCTACTCCACTACTTTTATTTGTCATTTATATAGCATCGATCAGTAATATATTATACACACTTTATTAAGTATTTGAAAAAGTCTATACTCTATGGCCAAAAAAGCGCAGTTGTTTTGGTGCCACACACAACTAAATCTAGATTAGGTTTTGTAGGTTCCCGCCTATTTAAGCGGTATCTCGAAAACAAGTGGTATTTGTTTGTTTATTAGTTAATAAATAAAATTACCAAGTCGTAGTAAAAATATTGTATGCGACACGTTGTGTAACACTCAAAAAAAACCAAAAACACTCGCGTTTTTCGACCCTCTTTATACAACTATTGCATAAAATACTATTATTATATTAGTGCAAGTAATAAAATATTAAATATATCGTTTTACTTTAACCCATAGTACAGGCTATGCTTTTGATACAAGATAATTTGTGTAAAAACGTATCAATATTATTAATATTATTATCTTCTCTCACCACAGACAATACTGCTTCAATGTATCAACAAATTTGAGACCAGAAATAAAATATTGTGTGCCAACGGAGAGAAATTTTTCCAACTTAAAGGCATGCATCTGTTGATCCCTGGTGTTGCGAATGTCCTTTGGTTGCGTCAACACTTCCCATCATGTGAGCCTCTTGCCTGTTCACCCCCTCTTTTAGGAAAAAAGGCAAGTCTTCACCTTATTTACTAACTCTTGTTTCATACATACATTGATATCATTTAAAATCTGCTTTGCTATCTCAGATTCATTCAATAAAAATATTAAGTAAAACACAAATAAATTATTTCAAACGAAAATATAATGATAAGAAAAACTTCGTATTTTCTGTGTACAGCTTACCTCCGCACGGACAGACAGAGTGACAAAACAAATGCAATTAAAACTAATTATGCACATATCCGAGGCATTCTTGAAAGTCGATTGCAAGTGATGTGCCGTCTAGACGGAGTCGCGTGCACTTGTCAAGTGTTATCCACGTGTTGGCATGTCGATTACTTCAAAGAGTAATATCCGAACAACCTTGCTCAGATTTTTAGAATGTACAAAATTTGAATAATAAAAAACTAATAGGACATCTGGATTCGAACCAGGGTCTTCGGCTTTCCGGATCACCTAATGTCCCATCTGAGCTATTATAGTCTTATATATAGTGGAGAAATTTTCCCTTATATGCTAATGTTGTTTTAGCTGTTTCTCATTTTTTTTAGGGAATAGCAGGACAAATGAGCGTACGGGTCACCTGGTGTTAAGTGATCACCGCCGCCCACATTCTCTTGCAACACCAGAGGAATCACAAGAGTGTTGCCGGCCTTCATTAGAACACGGATAAAACTACATTTTTTTTATTGAATTGAAACATTCAATTGAAACATTCAATTGAAACCTAGCTAGATCGATTTATCGCCCCCGAAATCCCCTGTATACTAAAATTTATGAAAATCGTTTTAGCCGTTTCCATGATTCAAATAATATATATAAAAGAATTGCTCGTTTATAGATATAAGATTAATAATGAATTTTGCTGCACTCTTGCGAGGTCTAAGGAAAACCTGCAGAAGGTAAATTTTTAGACGCGTCATAGATGGGATGTCATAAATGGAATTGGAGAGGGTTATTATTATTGGTTTGTAGAGAACTTTTTATGTGAAATTAAGAAATCCATACAAAATTGGCCTGAAAATCATTGCAAAAGATTAATTGGCCGCGGTATGACTCCGAACTGAAACTGACTGTCAGTCATTCTTCGAGCGCTTTCGCAATACATCCGATCCGAGTCCGATCCGTACGTGTGAAAACACGGTCCGAAGTAATCGTAGAACTATTACTATGGTAGTTTACGCACTAGATCCTTTTAATTTGAATATTTTGTTGTAATGAGTTTCTTTCCACTTCTTCCCTTTAATTAAAACTCAACTTTACGGAAGTAGTGGTTCATAGTATCATTATTAACCAACTTCAAAAAAGGAGGAGGTTCTCAATTCGACTGTACTTTTTTATGTTACCGCAGAACTTTCGAGTGGGTGAACTGATTTCGATAGGTGCATGTATATAAAAATAACAATAATTGTAACTACATTATATTGATTATTAAGTTGTAGAAGAATGCGCAATTATTTTTTTCCCTATAAGTGCATATTATATTGTTTTGGAATAGTTTTTTTTCAGTCGATTGTATTTTTGTTAAATCTTTTTAAACCAGACTATTTTATAATTTGATATTGTCATAAGTTTTTATCAAAGCTTTCAAGACACTGACTCCATCTTAATATTCATGAGTCAACAACATCCATTTACACGAACAGTACAACGTACGAACAAACAAGAAATGCTGTGATCTCCTTTTTAGGGCATTATCAAGTCTCAAGTTGCACAAGTGATGATTATATGAGGAAAAAGACATAATCAAAACGATGTATTCCTGATGCCATGGACTTCAGTCTTATTTTATCTTAAAAAGTGTGTGTTATTTACGTTATTTGGCGTATAAAACAAAAATCCTTAAAAAAATTATTCCACGTGCTATTTTACATTTGTATAAAAACCAATATTGAAATAAGGAAGGTATTAAGTAAAACCAATGAAAATATTATTACCTATATCGCATAATCTCGTGCAATATATCGCTAAGGATGTCTCTGAGGATCCTACGCCTTTTAAAAGTAATAGGTAAGTCTCGAGGATATAATGGTATTGTAATATAATGTGGTTTGGTACTCTAGTAGGTACCTACCGTATTAAAATATATGCTGAAGAAAAGATAATTTCTTCTTGACTTGATATCTGGAGTAAGCCACGCCTCTACCACTTCAATTATGATTGGCATGTGTTGTATCTTTCTGTGTTCTGTGGTATTAATGCTATAAGTAAACATCATCATCATCAGCCGGAAGACGTCCACTGCTGGACAAAGGCCTCCCCCAAAGATTTCCACGACGATCGGTCATGCACTGCCCTCATCCAACGTATTCCGGCGTTCTTGATCAGATCGTTGGTCGATCTGGTCTGCCAACACTGCGTCTTCCGGTACGTGGTCGCCATTCGAGGACATTACTGCCCCAAAGGCCATCTGTCCGTCGAACTATGTGCCCTGCCCACTGCCACTTCAGTTTCGCAATCATTTGGACTGTCTCGGTAACTTTGGATCTCCTACAGATCTCCTTAAGTAAACATAAGATGAAATAAATATGTATGTCAATCTGAAAAATAAATTGATGTAGGAACAGAGCGAGAAACACCTCTATAAACTTTAAATGTTAAGGTTGACAAAAACACAAAAAAAATGTTTACGAATATAGTTTTTATTAACGGTATTATTAATTTAAATGACTGTACTGAAGTCGGTAGTATTAACAATTGTTTATTATAACTAGCTTTACATTTT
Organism: Leptidea juvernica; assembly: GCA_949711755.1. NCBI lineage: Eukaryota > Metazoa > Arthropoda > Insecta > Lepidoptera > Pieridae > Leptidea > Leptidea juvernica. Next base: position 3,783,052 of record CATIXQ010000005.1, read on the forward strand.
TACAATTTTATAATCTAAAATACAGTATAGGTATAATGCACAAAAACTCCGCACTTTTATCCGATAAATTATTTTACAATTATATTTTATTATATACAATGAGATTACTTTTATTGTATGTAAAACTTTTAAATCTATTAACGGCCGTCCCCAATATACTATCTACAGATAGAGATAAAATACTACCTTCTACTGTCTGTAATTATGTGTCAATTATCTGAAGCTGTCCCAATATACTCGATAAGTCATTCTTATCGCGTTATATTGGGACGCGTGAATTGAAATTTCCAGACAAACTTCTATCGCTGATAAGCTATACGTCGTCTCATTGACAGACAGCGTGTACAGATAAGGTGAGTTACCGTCGATAAGATTATTGGGACAGAAAAGTCAACGATAGTTACGATTTTTAACTTAAGTAAGAGATAGACTGAATATTGGGAACGGCCGTAAGTTACTCGATTATAACAGATATAATACAAATATATTTAGATTTTAGACCCGGCACGGTTCTTGAGCGGTGTCATTTATCCTTTTATGATAAGCTAGAAATCGAACGTGATAAGGTAGGTGTACCTGTTGACAAAAGCTGACATGGCATGTTGTGGCGTTACCACTCAAGATCTGAGCTAGGGTCTAAACAATACAACCAACTGTCACAGAACTAACCTCACTTTGACACTTTAAAAAAAAATGGGTGAAAAACGTATTAATTGCATGCCTATGGGTATTTTACGGCCGAGTATACATATGCCTGCGGAATCTCACAACTCATTGATAGATTGTTAGATTACAGACAATGACAATTGACTGTAATCTAACAATCTAACAATCTATTGAATTGATTGAATGACAATTACACATTCGAAACATATAGACAAGGCACGTCGTATGAAAACAAAGCCAAAATATGGAACATGCCACAAATTACACAATAATAAGCTTCGACTGCTTTATCTATACATTGCTGCATTTACTCCAGTTGTTCAAAATATTCCTGGTGAATAAGCAGCAATGTAAAACATTTATTCTGTTTAGATCCGATTTGGACAGTGACAGTTGACTAAGGAGAAAACTGCTTAGATTCTCTTGCTGCCTGCTTAGACTGCGAACTATATGTCCATGTGTAGGTATAGAACGTCATTGATTAAAGATATAATATCAGTATTCGTCATATTCCAGTGTTTCGTAATAGTTAACAAATCAATGGACATAGAAAGACAAGAAACAATCATAATTCTTCATTAGTTTTCATATTAATATTAGTTTCATGATTTAACATACCAGTATTTTGACTACTCAATACAAATGGTAATGGTACCTAAAAATTAATTGAATATTACATAGTTGAGCATTTTTGACAAGTGCTACATTTTATTGACATTAGACTTGACAGTTGTCTTATAATTTAATAAAATTGCAAGATGTTGAGTACAAACCTCAATATTTTAAGGGAAAACCGATGTAGTCATAAGTATAAAGTTGTAACTTTAGATAATTTATACGTTAAGACTGACACGTCGAAAAAACAGAGAACTTCTGGCCTCTATTTTTCAGCAACGCACGCACACTAAAGCAAAGTGACACACATATCGCGAGTGTAAGACGTAGCCTGTCACTCACACTAAAGTAACACACCTGGACTGATCTAGACGCATAAATTATCTATTATTGTAACAGTAATAATTGTCAAACAGTTTTTAACATTGACAATTCGTCCCGCAATCGTCGCGTTAATTTGTGCAAAATGATTCTTAGCCCCAAATATGGCGAATGTGAATATTAAATGGTTCGCTGTAAGATATTTTTTATAAGAATAATTCCAAAACTAACCCCTTCGAGAACATCCTGTATAAAAACAAGTCTAAACAATTGGTAATAATAAGTTTAACGGTGGTCTTATGTGATATAAAGAATTTATTTATAAACAATTAAATATATAAAAAATAACACGTACATTTTACAATCGTCCGCCATCTTGCTGAAAATTTTAAACAACAGTAACGGCCTTATAAATAAAGTTGGTATAAAGTTATACCTGAGAATAAGCCAAGAATATGCAAAATGCTGACAACACTGTCAATACACTGATAATTCTGAAGTTTTGCAAATAAACGCGGGCAATATTAAATGTCCGAATAAACAAATCATAAGGAAAATGACTATTTGTTAGCATTTTGCATATTCTTGGTTTATCACGGGTATAATTTTATACAAAGTATATTGGTAAGACAGTAAATCGTTTGCTTTTTTGTGTTGATACAATTGTACATATGAATAAATATATTTTTACCTGTTTTTATATCTTATATTTCCTGAACTTTCGATATATCTTTAAATGGTTAGTTAATTACAATCACTCTTGATGATAATAGTGTGAATAAAAGAATATCAAAACGGGCATTCATTCATTTTTTTTTTCAGTTTTGGCGGGAAGATGGAAACACTACACTTCATATACAAAGACGAGTAAAAAAAGGACTCCGCGCCGTGATATTAGCAAGTGAAGCACCGTTATGCTAGTGTGTGTGCGGTTACGGGGTATACTAGTTACACAATCATATATGGACACAAATACTTATAAACTATCGGTTATACACTTTTTCACAACGCACGACGGCATTTTTAAAAAAAAATATTGAGACCCAAATTGATCTGTCACAGACGATGACAATTATCATAATGGCCGCCTGTAGTGTGTAATAATGTAAGTATGTGCGTGGGGCTATGTATTTACACGTTAATCGGCTTGTTTTGGTGCAACACTGTTATGTAAGGTGACACGGAGTCCTTATTTTTTTATTAGTCCGTGTTCATGAAATTAGTTTCAAAAAGATGACCATAGAATGATAGATAATTAGGCAACAGACTATCGGAAACTATGCACTGTGCTATGGATTAAAAAACATGAAATATATTATCATAGATATAAGTAGAAACCGCGGAAGCAACAAACCATTAACAAAACTAAATAATATTTTAATTTAAGCCATCTATCGACGAGTCCTCTTGCCTTGATTTTAAAACCTCATCCATTTTTTACAATGAAGTTTATATAATATATTTAGATAACATATAAGTCTAGATAGAGTCTCTTGCTGTTAGACAATTGAAAAACAGGCCAGGAATATTACTTTAGTGTGCTACGACAAGTGTGACAAGCTACGTCTTACACTCGCGATTTGTATGACACTTTGTGTTAGTGTGCGAGAATTGCTCAAAATGGAGGTTAGTTCTAGTCTGTCTTTTCAAGGATTTCACAGCTGTCATAGTCTATCTAGACGTATAAATGATATAAGCTCATTTAATATTAAACAGCCACTAAATATTTTATGACTGGTTGTACGTGGCGCTGTCGAAATTTTTTCAATTAAACATTTACAGCACCCAGTATATACTAGAACTCCGTTACAATACCAAACATGATTTTAATTATATTTTTCCAGCATTGACTGAACCTTCCATCCATTTGTCGATGTATTCCACCTCTCATGTATATTCGTCATAATAAAATTATATTGAGATCAATAGCTTACAACCATTCTGAAGATTCTCCTTTCAAAGATGGAACACATTTTTGGCATTACTTTAATTTTTTTTTATTTATTTAGTGGCACAGGATACAAGTTCATAGGCCATCATTACTTTAAATAATTAATGGTGTTGCCATAATCAAAATAAATAAGTCGTATAAAGAATATTAATAGATCGTCAAAATGCGAAATTCCAACAGCACTGCATTGAAGTATGGCATCCCAGAACTGAATTCGCTGGAAACTTCTAGGGTCGCGTTGCGACTTTATAGAATGTCTGGAGGTTGCTATATTCTCGTTCCAATACGACTTAGGGACTCTTGTATAGCGAATATCCATGGTCAGCTATTTCTTAATTCGCATAAGGCAAGCCCGTGTGCCCGTCTTAAAAAAACATCTTGTTCATGGTTTGTTGGAGTCATAGAAATCTTAATAAGAATGTTATAGAAATGTTGTAACTGCTAATTCATTGCGGGAAAACTTTTGCCTGTATATATTACATACTTTTTATATATACATTACTTTTTATGCTTGCAATGCTGCGGATATTGAAGAGATGGTGCAGCAATGGTGTGCAAATTGACAGTTATTACTGTAGAATTAATTAAGAATCACATAGTGAAAAATGATCGCCATATACCTATTGTATTAAAAAAAACAGCAGCTTTTCGATCAAATGTATTATTTTAATTGTTGTTAGATATAAGTAGATACAGTTATACACTATATTTACCTGCTTGTTGTTTCACGGCCGTCATTACTTAAGCTCTGGTAGACATAAGTCATGTCTAAGCGACTATATCACTTCTGTCTGATTTAGATTTCTATGGTTAGAGCAGTTCTACCTATATCTACCATAAATATAAATAAATATAAGTACTGCTATAAATCTTCGTTAAACCCTCCTGACATTTTGTATACTGATGAACATATTATATAATACATCACATAGTTAAGTGTTAAATAACTTCTCAAATTAATAAATTCGTACAGTTGTCAATACAGAAAGGCTGTGATATTTGTTGGTTATATATATGGTGATTAAAAACAGATATTTTACATTGACAGAGAACAGAGAATCTTATAAATAATCACTTTATTTTACAATGGGTAATAAGTATTTCACGGACCATTGGTTATAATTACTTGATGATATAAGCCCTGGGACTGCTCCTTAAATGCAATCTAGCCATTAATCAGACAATATTGACAATTTAATGGATTTTAATTGGAAGCCTAATTCATATTCCAAACTCAGAGTTACCTAAGTTACTCCTGAGCTATCTTCCATTCAAAATAACAAAAATGGTCCAGCCGTTATGGAGAGTAGCTGGAAGAAACACTCACTCTGCTCACTAACTACCGGATTATTGTGCTTTTTTAGTATTATTAATTATATTTTTTTTATAATATTGTTTCGCCAAGTCAAAACAAAATAAAACTAACCATACTAAATGTAGTCTAACCACCAACACATCTGAATGATGGTTTAAGTAATCAATCAGGGATTCGACCAACTGATTCTACATACCATGCAATGCATATGCAATCCTGCCCATCTTCCAGATCGGTAGGCAAAGAGTACGGACTGCTATTTACCACACTGCTGTGACCCTTGTCTGGTTTCTTCCCCAACCATCAAATATCCTTCTCATTCTTGATACTCGTCATCTTGGCTAACTCTACCTATCTTATAGTTACAGTCCGCATTTGTCTTATAAATTTATCTGGAAGAACAGGACATACGGGTCACCTGGTGTTAAGTGATCACCGCCGCCCACATTCTCTAGCAACACCAGAAGAATGACAGCAGCGTTGCCGGCCTTTTAGGAAGGTGTACACTGTACGCGCTTTTTTTGAAGGTACCCGGATGTCGTATTGCACTTCGTATCCTGGAAACACCGTACAAGGAAGCTCATTCCACAGCTTTGTTGTACCTACGTGGAAAAAATTAAGTCATTTTTACCTTAGATAATTTATACATCTAGATAGAGCCTCTTCCTGCTAGACAACCGATGCAAACAGGCTAGATTTAATACTTAAGTGTGCGTGACAAGCAACGTGTTACACTCATGATTAGTGTGTCACTTTGTGTTAGTGTACAAGCATTGCTCAAAATAGAAACGTTTTCACAGCGGTCACAGTCTATCTCGACGTATTAAGATTTTTAATTTCGTCCACCCTCTCTACATCATCAAACCATTTAAGCATTTTCTTTTTGATAACTGCCTAATACTACCTCTCCTAATACATAACATTGCGCTCTAATGTTACCGTTTTTTTTTTGTTTCACTCAAATTAACTCCACATTTTTTTATGAAAATAAGGGATGAGACGTACAGGACGTTCAGCTGATGGTAATTGATAATCCCTGCCCATTACAATTCAGCTGCCGCTCATGATTCTTGAAGAACCCTAAAAATTCTGAGCGGAACTACAACTGCACTCGTCTGCTTGACACATAAGATGTTAAGTCTTGCCCAGTAATTTCGGGCGCCCTTCAGACCGAAACACAGTTATGTTAACATTACTGCTTCACGGCAGAAACTGCGCCGTTGCGGCACCCATAATCTAGCGGGCAATCTGTGCAAAGGAGCATCCCACTGGCATACTACACAACGTTCTCATTCCGAATCCATTCTTCTTTTGTCGCACTTAACATTCGTTACCATAAGCAAACACAAGCACAACTATCGAACATTCAAATATATATTCTCTCAAAATTGATAACTGGATTTCTATTGATGTCAGCTAAAGCATTACCACTACTTCGAAAAGGCATGGCGCTGCGAGAGAGAAGAAACGGCGTAGGAAACTCTGACAGTTTGCCTTTTATGATCTTTGAAAAGCAAGTGTGAGTAAATCTCTCACATGCTATAATTTGAATGTGTGTGATAGTTGGTTTGATATTTGATTCAAATCGGTTGAGTAGTTTAGAAGTTTATCGCGTACAAACAATGGGACACGGATTTTTTATAAAAAGTGATGGAGCGGCCAAAACGAATCGTTTTGTTAGCTAATTAAAAACTGTTTTATTCGTTCCAAATTGTTTTAAATACGTGTTAAATCTAATGGAATCTAAGTAGTGTCATTATCTATTGACTCAATAACTTTGTACGAATAATTGTAATAATAATTTGGGAATAACTGCTCTATGTATTTAGATCTCTTTGGTCAATCTGAAGAAATACGATATAAATGAATTGATCTAGAAATTGTACGGCAACATGTTTCCATGATCCCAACAGTTTTTACAACAGCTTCACCGTATGTGGAAATATGTGAGTCATTGAAAATCACAAAGACTTCTAATGAAGGATTCCACGAAACGAGAATGAAAAACTAATTAAAACTGGCGCCACGTAATTAATACATATGCTAAGTATAATAAGTACCACCTATAAATGATTTATTAATTTTAAATGAATATTCATTTAGGAAAGTTGCTTCTTGTTGCGTTGATTAGAAGAATATTATTAACAATTGGTCATTATCAAGAGTCATTGTAATTATTATTGTATTTTATCTATTAAATCATCGTTAATTCAACTCTTAAATATTAACTGTGTTCTTAATAAATGCGAAGTAAAGTTATTCCAAATTTAAAACTTTTTATCTTTTTCTTACCTTAGTCACTACACAATTACATGACAGGGAAAAGTTAAACTTTTAAACAAAAAAATTTTAAACTTGGAGTAACTTTTTGTTCCGTTTATTAGTAAGACAGTATATATATGAAACTCAAAGTAAATTAAACGTTATTCAAATAGGCTTAAAAACGCTTTTGAATCGTCATTATAAATATTTCATTTAAATTACTGAATCTACTATTTTCGTAAAAACGTAGAGCTCGTGAGAGAAGAATATACAAGAAACTCAACGGCCACCCTTTTAAATATAAATGAGTATTTTACAATCGTTGTTAATGAAACTACACATATTTTATTTGAAATTAAAATACACGTTGTTAAACCTGGAAACCTATGACATTCTATACACATAGAACGTCATTGCTGAAAATAAATTTTGGACAGAATTTTGGTTTTTAATTGGAAAACCTACAGACTGACCTGACTACAGAATACAGAACAAACTATATTCTGGAGTTCTGAGTGTACTCAAAAATAATATGAGGTAAGCAAATCTGTTGTAATTGTTTTATGTGTGTACTGTTAAATGAATATTCTTTTTTCTTGAACCGCAAATAAAAAATAATTATATATATATATATATTTATATAAGTAATTTTTAATAATATTATTCTGAAGTCTGCCGTTGATTAATAAACGCGGTGTAAAGTTACTCCAAGTTTAAAATTACTTCTCTCTGTCATGTAATTCTGTAGTGACAAAGGTAAGATAAAGACTATTAAATATGGAATAACTTTACTCCTTTATTATAACACAATACAGAGCGTGATATAAATTTGTAACTGAGAATAAACCCAGAATATACAAAATGTTGACTATGTCGCTTACAACACTGTCAATACAATGACAATTATAAAATTTTTCGAATGTCAAGCCGCCTTGCAAATAAACGCGGGAAACGTTATTCGTCCGAATAGACCAATCATAAGGAAAATGTCTATTTGTAAACGTTATGCATATTCTTGGTTTATTATTAGTTATAACTTTATACCAAGTTTATTTGTGTGGCCGTATTAGTTTAACTTATTCATGGTCCTTAAATTCTTATTAAAAGTTATTATAAATGCAAATTCAAATTCAAATATTTTTATTCAAAATAGGATGTGACATCACTTATTGAATGTCGAAAACTACCACCCATTCCAAAACGAATACCTCAGACCTCAGAAGAATGGGCGCAACAAACTCAGCGGGCTTTTTTTTCATCTAAAAATATAAATGTTTACAAAGTAATATTGTACAATTAAACTAATTATTTAAAAGCCTGAGGGCGGACGCTCCATTCCCAATCAGTGGTATCATTTAGATTGTTGTGTCATTTATGTTATATGTAACCACACAAACTTTTTTTAACAATTCTTTTGAATAACGTAATACTTTTGTTTTGAACATTTTCTGGGAACTTGTTGTAAAACAAAAGACAACCCCACAAAAGACTTACTAACTCGACTTAGCTGAGTAGTAGGCATTATAAGTTTATGTCTGTTCCTGCTGTTAACATTATGGCTATGAGAATTTCTAGCAAATTCACTTATGTGCCTATGAACATACATTACATTATCAAGAATATATTAAGAATCAACAGTCAAGATGTTAATTTCTTTAAATTTTGCTCTCAATGATTCTTCAGGACCTAGGACCTAACCTAAATATAAAAATGTTTAATTATTTGACACCCTTTCATGGCTGCACTGCTCGACCAATTATCATTAAATTGTTAACAAAAGATGTAAAGGATATAATGGGAATTCCAAAACAAAGAAAGAAGCAGCTCGTTCTGTATCAAATTCAAAAATGTTTATTCAAAATAGGACATCACTTATTGAAAGTCAGAAACTATCACCCATTCCAAAACGAATGCCTCAGACGTGAGAAGAGTGGGTGCAACAAACTCAGCGGGATTTTTTTTTCATGGAAAATATATCAAGAATATCAAAGAAAAAACTTCAAACACGATAATAAATGCTAGTTGACGCAATGTCATTAAGTTACAAATTTTTTAAATTGTTTTGCCTTAGAATTTATATGAAACCAAACATAAATATTGTGATCTTAGATCATTTATACATCTAGATAGAATGTGACAGCTGTGAAAAAATTGGGGTTGACTGTTAACCTCTATTTTGAGTAAGACACTCACACTTACACAAAGTGACATCACAAATCGCGACTGTAAGACGTAGGTTGTCACGCACACTAAACTAATAAACCTGGCTCTATCTAGACGTTTAAATTATCTCAGGTATTGATATATTTCTAAAGTTGAGTTTTGCTAGCAAAACTCCATCAATAAACATTATTAAAATTAGTATATTTCAATATTTAATAAAAAAATTATCTCTACAATTTTATGTCTAACCAGCTGACCCGACAGACGTTGTTTTGTTCATAATAAAACAAAAAAACTTGGAATTTCGTAAATTCCGTTCTTAGCTGACCTCTACTCGGTGAAAACAATATTCCTACCAAATTTCAAGTCTTTAGCTCTAATGGTTCCAGAGATATCGTGATGAGTGACTATATGCGTGGAAATCTCTTTTACAGGGTGTCCCAAAGTTATGGGACACGAAGGGAAAGTACCTTAAATAACGTAGATAGGGTATTTAACTGAAAGAAGACTTTATGTTATTTTTAAAAGTTAGTAATTCTGCATTCAAAGATTTTCTAAAAATTACTTGCCTCAAATAATCAATGCTTATATATCGCTACTTTTCGAACTTCATTGCCGGCAGTAAATAAATTTCTTGAAATTTGCCTCTTACTTTTTACGTTGTTCCTTTCTTTTAAAATACTATGTTACTTAAGAAGAGTTATTAGTTTTTGGCCAATTCTTTCGATTGGCATCATAAAAGTAGGGGTGTTTTTATTTTTTACATTTAAGTCGGTTCGATTCCCAGAGGAAGCAAGTTAAAAAATCTTTGAATGCAGAATTACTAACTTATAAAAATAACACAAAGTCTTCTTTCAGTAAAATACCCTATCTACAATATTTAAGGTACTTTCCCTTCATGTTCCATAACTTTGGGACGACCTGTATATATAGATTTGAGTAGTTCACCATTTCACCAAAGTGCAGTCTTTAGCAGCTATTGTCAAAGGAAAATTCCGTTCTGTATATACCTTTCACAAATTCATGAATGCGTCGCGTGTTAACTTTGGAAACGAATTGAAACAAGTAGATTAATAGAATACAGATCGCGTGCTATCTTTTTATGATATCAATTGAAGACGGAATTAGTTACTATAAGATAACAAGTGTATGAGAATTTAATATTTCATGAAGTTTTTGATGTTGTTTCTATACTTACAGACCCACTATTTCCATTATTTCGTCCCCACAGATACCTAAACCTTACATGGTTTCTTTCGGGTGACTTTATATGTATTTTCTCTGTAATACTTTTAATTGTGAACATTAAAGAAAAAAAGCCATAAACTTATTATACTACCAGAATAGAGAAAGATTATGAAATAGTTTTGAAACAATTTACGGCCGTTTTCTATCCTTAGTTAAACTTACTAGAGGTAGACAAATCTATCATTTTAAACTTACTTACATTTCAATTACCTATCGACATAACCTGTATTGGACATAATAATAGATAGGTAAGATCTTGTCACTAAGCGGTTACAGCACGGTATCCGTAACTAGAGATATGTCATTGAAAACGGCCGTTAGTGTCCATTAGTGTCCTGTATTTTTTTTAATTTTAGTGTTTTTATCGTTATTTTCTGTATTTAACGGATATTAATTATAAAATATTATGGTGTCGTGTTCTGTATTAGATTGTGTTGTTACACATACCAATAATCCAACTAAAGAATCATTTCACAAGTAAACATATTATTAAGCACTGAAATACTAAATAATACATTTTATATACGCAGTAAACACTCTACATTCTTAAGATTATAATAATTTAAGAAAATATGGGTTAGAAAATAATATATTAATATATTTTATACGTGAAAATGCCGCTGTTTATCAATATTTGTTATCAAATTATTATTGGATTGACCAAAAGCAAAATACTACACACTTCACTAACATACTAACACATCTGTAAAACTAGCACACATGAACATTTTAAATTTAGTCTCGCCGTAATGAGGAGAGTGTTTGTCTATTACGGTTGTATACTAAGTTTATGCTTATAGCTGACAAAAAATTACCAACTACATACATATAACATGATAGCAAAGTTCGGAGTGTAAGTAAATGAAGGAAAATTGGTAAAAAAAAAAGGAAGTAAGAAGTGTAATGGGACGCAAACAAGCAATTGTCAAAGTTGTTTTCATTTATTTTTATGTTTGTAATTATATTTCCAAAACTACTGAATGTTTTTATGTAGTTTTCACAAGTTGACACAGTGACAAAGTGTCTTCTACTACTTTTATCACGGGGAGTGTTCCAAAGAGCTAATGACCTGATTCCACCTTTGCACGCGACGCCACAATTTAGGATATAACCCCACCTCTGGATGTGTGGCGTTCCTCCACAGTGCGGTTTTCAAGGAACTTTCTTCCACGTTTTTTTTATGACAGTAAGGGATGAACGGGCAGGACGTTCAGTTAATGGTAATTGATACGACCTGCCCATTACAGTGCACTGCCGCTCAGGATTCTGAGCGACACTGTAATTGGGCTCGTCCCCTTGAGACATGAGATGTTAAGTCTAATATGCCCAGTAATTTTACTAGCTACGGCGCCCTTCAGAACGAAACACAATAATGCTTACACATTACTGCTTCACGGTAGAAATAAGCATCGTTGTGGTACCCATAATCTAGCTGGCATCCTTTGCAAAGGAGCCTCCCACCGTACAAACAAACAAGCGAGTCGCGGAACGATTATACGATTTTTTTTCCCCACCTGGATGAGAGGAGGAGAGAATCGGCCATTTTTGTCCCTCGCATCGGAGACTAAAAGCAAGCTTTTCATGGAGGTGCGAAACAGAAGTTATTTCTCATCAGTTATCAAATGTTAAAAGTTAATAATTTATTACTTATTTTTGAAACGTAAACAAGTTTACGCGCGCTGTCCCCTGGAAAATAATTTCCAGATAGTGAGTATGACCGAGCTGTTACGCTGTGTAGCTCTAGTTGCCGCTTAAAATTTTGAGCATTTCAAGACCTGAGCGACATTGTTTTTAACAACATGATCCCAAAAAATTTCAAAACAAATGTATAACGAAATTCAAAACAATTATTAAAAGACGTGTATGTGATACCACAGATTGGGAGTGGAGTGACCGCAATCAGGCTATTTAAATTATAAATTTGTTTGTATCGAAATATTATTTAAAAAAAAGCAGAATCTTGCTGAGTTTGTTGTGCCAGTTCTTCTCAAGTGTGAGGCATTCATTTCCGAATGGGTAGTAGTTTTTGACTTTCAATAAGCGATTTCATAAGATATTTGAACCGTTTATATTTCAACCCTAACCGTCTCGACAGTTTATCTTATTAAAAAAATATGTTTTTTTCTTAAAATTTACTGTTACTGTCCTCTGATTGTATTTTGACATTTAATTTGAAGATTATTGAATCCCAGATGTACTGTTAATTATATCATTCTTGCCAAGCGCAATGATAGCCTGACTGAACAGAAAGTCTTATAAATCATTCTGACTGAATCTTGGATAGTAAAAAAATCACGTACACGTCGAATGTGGTGCTTCTAGTTTCTTGGTGAGTTTTACTTGAGGAGAGACAAGAAATGGATCTCGTTTCAGAATTCGGCGAGTCAACGCGCGGTTGTAGAAAGCCAGAGGTTATCTTGCGAATGGATAAAATATTCTAATAAGGGATTTCTAAATCGAATTTTGAAAAATTATATTTGAATGTGAAGCTTGATATATTTTCTTCAATAATTGCTCGTCACTCAATCTGTACTTAAGCCAGCAAACCACAACCTTCATCATTTTTTACAATCAGCTAGACCATACTCATACCATACTCAGAGTCAGTTCCTCTGAAAACGTGCTCCTGCAAAGGTCACGAAACGTCGGGTTAATAAATGAATTATTAATAATGGTACTTTTACGCAAAGACCTTAACTATATAAAAATACAGCAACAATTACACGCGTTTTAATCCTTTTAAAAAGTATTTGAAACGAACTTAAGTTATGCAATAATAAAAAGTTGTTTGTGTTGAAGATTTGTTTTAAATAAAAGTTTTATTACAAATCTGTATCTGTCTGTTGTTTAGCGTTCAACAATCCTTATTGACATTGCATATTTTTAAACACGAGTCGAAGGTTGTACACTTCAGTTTATGTTGTGCTTAACGACGGTTAAGTTAAACACAAGCTAAACACTGTTTTGTAATAGAAAAAGATTATCTCCATTTTAAGCGTCGTTATTGTTAGGTAACTGACGTTGTTATAGTTAGGTCATTTTATATTAAAAAAAAAGCCCGCTGAGTTTCTTGCGCCCATTCTTCTCAGGTCTGAGGCAGTCTCTTTTTAAAGGGTGGTAGTTTTTGACGTTCAATAAGTGATTTTAAATCCTATTTTGAATAAAAATATTTGAATTAAAACACGTGTCTAAGCCATGTCTAAGTTTTTCTTAATAACACCGTTAATTATTGAGTTTCAACTTCATGCAAATTCTATTCATTTAATCTAAATTTTGCTGTACTCGTAGTAAATAGGAAAATTTATATATCGACCTACATTAATAAATTAATGATTTCATTCCTTTTGATGCTATTAGGTATAGCTGATATCTCCCCGATTATACTCATTAAAGCAAGGGCCGAGACGAGCAGGACGTTCAGATGATGGTAATTGATAGGCTCTACCCATTACAATGCAGTGCCGCTCAGGATTCTTGAAAAACCCCAAAAATTCTGAACGGCTCTCCAATTGCGTTCGTCAAATCAAATCAAATCAAAATATTTTATTGCATATTGAGACATAAGATGTTAAGTCTCATTTGCCCAGTAATTTCACTAGCTATGGCACCCTTCAAACCGAAACACAATAATGCTTACACATTACTGCTCGGTAGAAATAGGCTCCGTTGTGGTGCCCATAATGTAAGCGGCATCCTGTGCAAAGGAGCCTCCCACTCCCAAAATACTCTAGACTATAATATAAAATTCGTCACAGCCTTAGTGATTGATTTCTACAGATGCAAGGGATAGCTTTTTTTTTGTTTGATGATATACGTATTTCAGAAAACGGGATACAAACAGAGAGTCAAATGAAATGATGATTCCTATTTCCTATTTGAAAATAATCCTCAGACAAGTCTATTAAACATTTATATATAGACGTATTTTTATAATTGGTATGTAAGTCAGGGGTACTACCTACTTGTTCATTATCATACCAGCTGGAAAACGTCCACTGCTAAGGCCCCAACCAAATTATACATCTAGTACTTAAATTGTGAGTACAATTTTAACTGAGGTATTTAGATCAAGAAATTAATTTAATTTATCTATCAATAATAAAAAATTCAAAACTACTACCGCCTTACAAATAAACTTCGTATAAATTTATAAGTGAAAACAAACCAAGAATATTATGCAAAATGTTTACTAATCGACAATTTGATTATAATTGGTTTATTCGGACGTATAACGTTTCCCGTGTTTATTTGCATGGCTGCTTTACGTTCGAAAAACTTCAGAATTATCATTGTATTGACAGTGTTGTCAGTAATGTCATAATATAGTCAAAATTTTTACATTTTGATAATTTATACGTCTAGATAGAGACTCTTGCTAGAGACTAGGAATATTAGTTTAGTGTGCGTGACAAGCTACGTCTTACACTCGCAATTTGTATGACACTTACGTTGGTGTGCGTGAGTTGCTCAAAATATAGGTATAGTTCTAAACTCATTTTTTTCTAAGTTTTCACAGCTGTCATAGTTTATCTAGCCATATAAGTGATATAAGATTCTTGGTTTATGCCTTTATAACTTTATACCAAGTTTATTTGTAAGGCCGTTAATGTTTTTAAGTAAATTAAAGTATATGTATTGTTAATTTTAAAATATTATTGTTTAAGCAATACAAAAAATACGCTATAAAATATAGAAAATAATTTTTGGATATACAGAGTTTGCTTCAAAGCGATACACTCAAAGTCCACTGGGGTTTATTTTTATATTATAATAATAAACCAGTGAACTTTGAGTCTCATAGAATGAACTCTTTGTTTAAGAATTATTATTTACAGGGTTTTCTTTAGTTTTATAAAGCATTCTTAGTTATAGCATTAAAAACAGCATCAAAAAATTTTATAGTTAAGAGGCTATAAGAAGCGACGACCTGAGAGTTGAACAAAGCGTATAATTTTACAAACAATACGTCACTCGAAAGGTTGGCTCAGTTGGAAAGAGCACTCGCACAGAACGCAAGAGGGGTCGTGCGTTCGAGTCCCGCATCGTTCATACATATTTTTTCAGTTTTATTTGTTTAATTAATCCCAGAAGTGAGGGTTATCACTTTGAATTTTCTCCTAAATTCAGTAATTTAAGAGAAATATTTGTGGTGTCGATTCAAAAGCGCTTAGTTTAAGCCTAATTGAATAAAGTTTATTTGACTTTGACTTTGATTCGCTTAATCTTGACAATGTAATTAATTATGTAGATTATTAATAACGTATTATAAAATATCATTACTTTTTTTTGCCACACGTCAACTTGCCTATACTTAACAGGCTGTATAACCCATGTTTAGCTGTCAATGCTAAAAATAATCGTTTCTAGATACTTAATATCTTGCGCCCGTTCTTCTCACTCTCACATTTTCAGATCGGTTGGTAGATTCAGATGTTCAATAAGGAATTTAAAAACGTTTAATAAGAATATTTAACCAGTTACTTTACCAATGGGAGGCTCTTTTGCACAGGAAGCCGGCTAGATTATGGGTACCACAACGGCGCCTATTTCTGCCGTGAAGCAGTAATGTGTAAGCATTACTGTGTTTCGGCCTGAAGGGCGCCGTAGGTATTGTAATCACTGGGAAAATGAGACTTAACATCTTATCTCTCAAGGTGACGACCGCAATTGTAGTGCCGCTCTGAATTTTTGGGTTTTTCAAGAATCCTGAGTGCCACTGCATTATAAAGGGTAGGGCGTGACAATTACCATCAACTGAACGTCCTGCTCGTCTCGTCCCTTATTTTCATAAAAAAAAATATTAAAGTTTCAATTGAGAAGGTAATAATAATACATTATTTGTATTTCCTGAATGAGGATATAGACACTAAACTGAAATAGAAATAAGTTTTTAAATTTTTGTTACGTAAAAATTTTTTAATAGATACCTAACTGCCGTAATTTATCTATTTACGGCCGTTTTCAATAACCTATCTATCTTTAGTTTAAGTTACTAAAGGTAGACAAATCTATCTTTTTACGCTTACTTACATTTCATTCAAATGATTTCAGTTTTCTTTAGTGTTAATTCCGCCAATATTTGTCTTTAAATAATTCGACACGTGTTTCGCCTCTACACGAGGCATCCTCAGGATGTGTTGGCTCGCCAAAATCTGGCACGAGACTAGTCTCGAATAATTGAATAATTATGGATTTCCGCAAAGTAACGCCTACGTTAATAAATTTAGTTACATTTCAATAACCTATCGACATAAAGCATTGGACTATAACTATATTGGACATAACTATGGATAGATAAGATCTTGTCATTAAACGGTGACAGCAATGTATCCGTAACTCAAGATACGTTATTGAAAACGGCCGTTAATACACGTCTATATCTATCTAATATATAAAATTCTCGTGTCATGGTGTTAAACATTGAACTCCTCCGAAACGGCTTGACCGATTCTGAAATTTTGAGTGCATATTGGGTAGGTCTGAGAATCGGACAACATCTATTTATAATCCCCCTAAATATTTAGTGTGGTACACAAGTTATTTTTTTTTTTTTAATTTGTTTGATTATGAGTCAGCATTAAAAAATACACCCAACTTCAAATTTTCACCCATATACGATCAACAGTTACTTTTGTATCGCGATTTTAATATCGGCAATACAACGTTTGCTGGGTCAGCAAATATATCTTGTAAAAGACCTAGTGAGGCTGAATCAATATATAATGTTGTTTTTAAACTGTCAAACAAGAGTCAGAATGTCTGATAAATAGCGGATAACAAAATGTAGTGGATCAAATAAGAAAACACATTACTTTAGATAAGATCGTTACTTTTGTATGAATTATAATTAAATTAAATTCAAATTCACATAACATCTTTATTCAATGAAATTTTCAAACTTATTTATCATGTTTTTTGTTGTATCCTCTAAAAAGGACACCACCGAGATAAGACATTAATGTCGAAATTCTATAAATTAAATTGACTGGAAATATACTAGTGGTCTATATTTAGTAATGTACTGAAATTGCAAATAAATGTTTTGCCAATACAGAGTAACTGTGAGTTCCTCGCTACTTCTTGTCATTTTTCTTTTCAATCAAAAACTCAGGAGTAAATTTTTATTAGAATACTTACACTATTTTAAATTAAATGATTTTTAAATATCAATAATGCAATTGTTTCCATACCAAAGTTTAAATAATGCAACAAAGTATTTTAAGTGACAATAATTCTTAGGTATTGTACATTACAGCTTCACGACAGAAAAAGTTGCCACTGTGGTAACCATAATCTAGCCGGCCTCCCGTGCAAAGAAACCTCACACTAATTAGATCGGTTATTTCACTAGCTACGGTGCCCCTAAACAAAACATGATAGTCTTCATACTACTGCTTAACTAGAGAAAACTAGAGATTAAGCAAGCGCGGGGCCCGCAGCAAATTCTTCCAAAGAGACCTTCACATTTTATGACATCAAGTTAATTCATCATCAGACCTTCCCCAAAGATCTCCACGATGATCGGTCCTGCGCCGTCCTCATCTAACATATTCCGGCGATCTTGGCCAGATCGTTGGTCCATCTTGTGGGGGGCCTACCAACACTGCGTCTTCAGGTACGTGGTAGCCATTGGAGGACTTTACTGCCCCAACAGCCATCTGTCAGTTCGATAACTATGTGCCCTGCCCACTGCCACTTGGGTATTGCAATAATTTCAAATTCCATAAACCAAATCTAATAAGCTTCAAAATATTACGCACAGGCAGAATTGAGTGGGTTTAAAGGCCCCTTTTCGCGTGGGTCCCGCAGCAAATGTTACTTTTTCCGGCTAAAAAGCCTCCCATTGCTTTAAACATAAGAGTTCCAGGCCTTTTGATACTAAGCGTGTAAAGGCTTCATAACTGATTTTTTTTTAATTTTCTATATCGCACCAATTCAGTTCTGAGTTTCAAGTCCACCTTAACGGCCGTTCCCAATATACTATCTACGGATAGAGATAAATTACTACCTTCTACTGTCAGTAAGTTAGCATTCAATAATCTGAAGCTTTCCCAATATACCCGATAAGTCATTCTTGTCGCCTTATATTGGGACGCGTGAATTGAAATTTCCATACAAACTTCTATCGCTGGTAAGCTATACGTCGTCCCATTGACAGAGAGCGTGTACAGATAAGGTGAGTTACCGTATATAAGTTATTGGGACAGAAAAGTCAACGATAGTTACGATTTTTATCTCAAGTAAGCGATAGACTGAATATTGGGAATGGCCGTAAGTCATTAGTTAACATAGGTTGTTGCTGGTCATGCCCGTGATTAGAATTTTGTATGACTACTTAATCTTTTTGAAGTGAAAACTTCTTCTTTATTGTGTGGATATCGAATGACGCTGAGCTGTCACGCTCGGCTTTGTAACGTTCGTTAGGTTAAAGTTAAAAAAAATACCAAAGTAATTCAAACATACTTATAATAATTATGAATAGAAAAAAAGAATGATTGTTTTTTTTTGTATTATGTATAACCTAGATGAAGTTATCACTTCTGTCGAGTAGCCTTAAACACAAACCGAAATATGTACGTAAATTAAAATTAATACTTTATGCTCTGCCCTTCTATCTATATAATAATAATATGTGAAAACTTAAGATCCCTTAAAAAACAAAGCTCGGACGGGAGAGTGTGATTTGGCATATTAAGAAAGAGAGCGGAGAGTTCACATGGAGAACAAACGCAATAATCAAAAATTAATAGTATTAATGCTATATGCATTGCAAATTAGTAAATTTAATTTAAATATCCGGACGACCGAGCCTTGCTCGGATTTTTAAGAATGTACAAAACTTGAACAAAAAAAAAACTAATAGGACATCTGGATTCGAACCGGGGTCTTCTGCTTTCCGGATCACCCAATGTCCCATCTGAGCTATAATAGTCTTGTATATAGTGGCGAAATTTACCTTTGTTTTCTAATGTTATTGTAGCTGTTTCTCATTCAAACATGGATAAAACCATTTTTTTTAATTGAAACCTAGCTAGATCGATTTATCACCCCCGAAATCCCCTGCATACTTAATTTTATGAAAATCGTTGGAGCCGTTTCCGAAATTCAGATTATATATATATATATATATACAAGAATTGCTCGTTTAAAGATATAAGATAATTAACATAAAAGGCAGGTGTCATACATCAAAAATCCTCACTAACGTTTACAGTATCTTAATTTATTTATGTATTACCTCTGGGAACAAAAATCAATACAGGGGTTATAATGAATAGCTAGATATAATCTTAATTCAAAGCAATTATGTTTTTAACGAATGCTACGAGTATCTTGGACACAACGCCGCACAAACGTCTCGATACTTGAAGAGCTCAAGGTGAAAGAAAGGCTTTCATCTATAGTCAGAGCCCGTATCCTCAGATACTTCGGACATATCACGCGACGTGGAGAGCATGCCATAGAGAGACTTGTTGTTCAGGGAAGGGTCAACGGCAGTAGGTCAAGAGGACGCTCCCCTATGCGCTGGACAAACCAGATCAAAGCCTTAACCAATACTCCCCTCAACACATGTGCCAGAGAAGCAATAGCCAGGGATAACTGGCGTAGAATCGTTCGTCGTTCGACGTGACCACGACTGCTCTGTCAAGAGTAATCCGACGAAGAAGAAGAAGAATGTTTTTAACACAACCAGTGGGAGGCTCCTTTGCATTGAAAGTTATGTGGGTAGTAAGGAAATAGTAGTGAAATTACTGGGCAATTGAGACTTAACATTTTATGTCTCAAGGCGACGAGCGCAATTGTAATGCCCCTCAGAAGTTTTTGGTTTTTCAAGAATCCGGAGCGGCACTGCATTGAAATGGGCAGGACGTATCAATTACCATCAGCTGAACGTCCTGATAGTCTCCTCTCCATATTATAATAAAAAACCGACAACCCAAGATTGTTCGAAATGGCGCAGGAAAGCGAGGAGACCCGACCCTAAATATGGGCTTCAGGGAAGGTAGAAGAAGAAGAAGAGAACCGGACAACCTTGCGTTACATTTTTCTAATTATATTATTAAACCTCGGTTAAGAAATAATAATAATAATAAAATAAATATAATAATAAAAATGTTACTTATACGCAAAAACCTAACGTAACCTAAAAAAATTAATAATAAAAAAAAATCGTCACCTTTTTGCTCTTAATAGTGATTTTCATTATCATAACACTAGAAATAAGGGATTGCTTGTAACTAATTCTAGTAGGCTTCATAAGATACATAATAGCTTTAAGGGTTAATGTATACACTTTTATAATAAAGTCCCAGCCACTGTTCAGACATTATCTGTAAATAAATTTAAATGTTTTATAAAAAAAATGGCTCTGTCGTAAATCCTATTACTCCACAGCTGCATATCTAAATGATCGGACAGCCTGGGACTAGATTGTAATTATTTTTTAGCGATAGAAATGACTGTACAATATTGTTTATTTTTATTGAATAAACAATTACACGTGTTTTAATCCTTTGAAAAACATTTTATTTAAATGTAACACTAGAGTTAATCAAAGAAAATACTATTTAACATAATATTATGTCTTAAAGTGACGAGCGGAATAACGATGCCACTTAGAATTTTAAATTCAATCAGGAATCCTGAGCGGTATTATATTATAATGGACAGGGCGTTATACTTAGGTTTACCTTAGGTACCATCAGGTGGCGTGTTGTTCGTTGTGACACTTTCATAAAACATCTTCATGTATTTTATTTTATCTTTTAAGAAGATAGAGGATTTAATGAAATGCCGTTGATGGTGCATTTCAAGAAATTATATTATCTAATGAGTTAAGTTAAGCAGGAATGTTAACCAGTGAGAGGCTCCTTTGCACAAGATGCCGGCTAGATTATGGGTACCACAACGGCACCTATATCTGCCGTGAAGCAGTAATGTGTAAGCATTACTGTGTTTCGGTCTGAAGGGCGCCGTAGCTAGTGAAATTA
This sequence comes from Leptidea juvernica, assembly GCA_949711755.1. Taxonomy (NCBI): domain Eukaryota; kingdom Metazoa; phylum Arthropoda; class Insecta; order Lepidoptera; family Pieridae; genus Leptidea; species Leptidea juvernica. Next base: position 3,804,584 of record CATIXQ010000005.1, read on the forward strand.
CTGGGTAAATGAGACTTAACATCTTATGTCTCAAGGTGTCGAGCGCAGTTGTAGTGCCGCTCAAAATTTTTGGGGTTTTTCAAGAATCCTGAGCGGCACTGCATTGTAATGGGCAGGGCGCATCAATTACCATCAGCTGAACGTCCTGCTCGTCTCGTCCCTTATTTTCTTATAAAAAAAGTATTAAGTCATTATTCCAGGGAAGACATGTCTACATATTCATTCAGCCTGGAAATAAGTTATTTACAATTTAAATCTGTAACCAAAATTTATGAACGATGCCGGATTCAAACCCGTGACCTCTCGGTTTCCGTCCGAACTCTCTTACCTACTGAGCCAACCGCTCGAGTAACGTATAGTTCGTAAATCTTGGTAGGTATGCCTTGTTCAACTCTCAGGTTGTGGCAGGATCTACTTTACAGTTAATAACCTGCTCAACCGCAATAATTGCATATTAGAAAATTGACTTGATATGTTTCTCTTTCAAATCTAAACAATTTGTTATTTTTAAAGTGATATCCCTCACTTCTGGGATTAATTAAATTAAAGAGCGCTCGAACGGAACCCGAGATGTCGCGGGTTCGAGTCCCATATCGTTCATAAATTTTAGTTACAAATTTAAAATAGTTACTATATATTCAATCAGCCTGGAAATAAGTTTTTTTTAATAATAGCAAAATCAAAACTCCTTGAGATTTTGCGCCATATCTTCACTCCTAGAAACAATTGAATAAATTAGATTTTTAGGTAGGCCACGCCAAAAAATACTTGTTACGATACGATATTTATATATATTCAAGTAAGTATTTTTTTGTAGATTAGGATTCAATTATAAATTATCTATTCATAATTAGGTTCAAAAATACTAAACATTTTATCACACAAAATGCAAATAATCAATTTAAATGAATGTTCATCCAGCCACCGCTATAATTCTGTTAGGGATTTCCTTACCTACCTACAGTTTATATTGTTTCAATTATATTCAAACGGGCTTGTTTGTGATTGAATTTTCGGTAAAAAAAATTGTTTGTGATTGCATATAATAAATGCAGCATCTTAAAAATTTTATTTGTGATTGCATATTCAGTGACAAAACTTGTTTGTGATTGCATATTATAAATACAGAATCATAAAATTTTTATTTGTGATTGCATATTCCGTGACAAAACTTGTTTGTGATTGCATATAATAAATGCAGCATCATAAAAATTATTGTTATTATTTACAAATTGAATAAGTAGCGGTCAGTGAGTTTCTTGCACGTTCCTATTACTGTCTCTATCATTTTCGAGCAAAATATAATATTATATTCAGTAGGTAAATTAAATCAAAAATGTAAGAGCGATTCAAATGGGCTTAGCTTCACTTATACAGATTATTTGAGTTGGAATTTGAAAAATCACATTAAAAAGTAGTTAAATTCTTGCCTAGATCTCTACAATACTATGCAAGTTAGGAACACAAGTTGTCAGTGAGCAGGCGCTCAAATTAAAAATAATAAATCAAATAGATTGTGTAAAAGATATATTTACAATTGCTAACACCATATCACAGCGTTTCTGTACGAACAGAAAAATATAATTTTCTATCAATAAAAATAAATAATAGTTTATAATATCCAACTTTTACATTCCATCGCTTGATTTCAATTACAGACATACAAACAAACATTATCTACAAACATACAAGTATAATACAGTTCTGATATGATAAATAAATTCTTGCGGCTTTTAAATGCGTTCGGAAGGTCGCGATTCATTGCTTATTAACGGAATTTATTATTTACATACCTTTTGCTTGGATATGCTGAAGTCAAGCACATAACACTTCAATATAGCCTATAGTAACTTTACAACACATCTCACTGGCATGTGTCTATATTGCAAAAGTCCGCACTCAACCACTTAAGAACACATCAGTCTATTCTTCGTCGACGTTTATCTCCGAGTCTGCCGAGTCTTCGTCGTAAGTCGATGACGACGCGAATCCTCTTCCTAAAACGGCGGATCGGTTTTTAGCAGCGGCCGCGCGGTCTCTTTGCCGTCGGTTTTTGAACCAGTTGCCGACTTGTGTCGGCGTTAGACCCGTCGCCGCTGCTAGTTCCCTCTTCTTCGTCGGGTTTGGGTAAGGATCCTGGAGGTACCATTCCCTGAGTAACGACCGAGTCCGTTCCTTGAAACAGTGTGTCTTTTGCTCGCCATCCCATATCGTTCTCGGGAGGGGAAACTTCTTTCGGACTCTGTATTTGTCGACGGGACCCAGAGGTCGGCCGCGGAGTCGCTCGGCTTCCTGGTAGTGCGCTTCCAGCCAGAGGGCTTGCAGCTTGGCGTGGCTCGAGCGCTGGAAGCGATGCCGCTCCAGGATGGAGTACAGTTCTCTGTGTCTCCCGGCGTGGAAGGCCACCACGGCGCGGGCTCTCAGGACGGCTTCGCATCTCTCTAGTTCGGCGACGTTCGGATGCGCCACGGGAAGGGACCAGAGAAAGCGCGCCAGTCTCTCCACGTCTCCGCTTTCTTCCAGAGTTTCGCAGACGGTTGCCACTTGGGCAGCGCTGAAGGATAAGGTCGGCAGCGGCAGTAAGGGAGTCGGCGCGGCCAGTTCGATGGCGGACAGCGAGAGCGAGGGCGGAGGGTCGCAGGCCGCCGGCTCGGTGCCGCCAGGCCCGCGC